>JABYQK010000016.1:0-492578 GCA_022606075.1 Fomitopsis betulina
ATGTCGGGCATGCGCGACTTTCGCTTCTGGTTTGTGATTGGTTGATTTGACTACTTTGGACGATGTTCTCTGTGTTTCTGTATTTATGGCGTGCTGATCGGGTCAGACTGGTCGCGCGCGACGATTCCTGTACATTACTAGGCAGTTTGTGTCACGAGTTGACGAAAGCGCCCAGCGCTCGGCGTACCCTAGGCCTCCAAGTCTACCCTCGGCCTCCAAGTCCACCCTCGCTCGGCGTACCCTCGGCCTTGGGGCACAGCCTCGGTCATCGGCCAAAAGCCTCGCGACCTTGTCCATCACGCCAAGGCAGTTCCGCATTATTCCACACCCTTCCGACCCAATCACAACGCTCTGTGCACAGACCATTGTAGATAGCTTGCCCTAAACACGGGCTGTATATAAAGACCACCCCCTGCTCCCCTAGAGACTCAGTTTCGACCTCTTGTCCCTAGGTGAGCAGGGTGCCCCCTGTACTAGTTTCTTTACACTAATGTATACTTGTCTCTAGCCCTAAGGTAGAGTCCCTGACTCCCTTTCAGTTTCAGATAAGAATCAGTAAGTCGAACGTCCCGGGTTTGCAGTAGATTGTTAGGCTGTGACTAGACCTTAGGTCGTCACAGCGAGGATTCTGCATTGCTGATGATGCCTCTTCGTTCCATAGAGGCGCGATGACGTCCAACTTCCGTTGTCGCTGCACATCACGCTTCCTCTTCCTCAACAGTGGAAAGGGGTCCTTGGTAGCGAAGTGACACTGTGCACGGCTGTAAATGCGATGTAGGGATGCATGAAAGAGTGCATCTTTCTTGAATTGTGCGAAGGTAACACGGCGGCTGTTCCATGCTCGCTTTCGTGTCCGGCTGGCTACTTCACTGTCTGAGTCATCTAACACATCTCCCGTGCGTTTCATACCCACATGTACTCCGGTGCGGACTGACGGAGATGGTGTCGCAGGCTGACTTGCACTGTACGATGACGGCCAAGACACAGGCGAGGGAATCTGGGCGCGGGCTTGCAGACTCGGTTGAGGTCGAACGTGTTCAAGGACTTGTGCATCGCAGGAAAGAATTGTACACTGGCTCGCGGGGATCATGCCATTGTGGACAGGACTCGGATATGCCATTTGCGTACTAGGACTATGTGTCGTGGATGAAAACTAAGAACATTGTCAGTCATCTCTACTTAACGCGTGAAGAGAGGACTTAGAGCGTACCACATTATCCAGTCGTTGTTGGTTGTCACCTGCGCCAGTACGCACTCGACAACTAGGGGGAGCACCAGTTGGGGTGTAAGTGCTGTCGTTCCTTGACACGTATGTCCTGTCTTCCTGCGATTGGTAGACCCAGGTCCGTTCATCAATCTCAGTTGACATCGGTGAGCGTTCATCAAGATGATGTTCTGTGGGTCGATGTTGACGCTCTGCCAGTCGATCACCAGCCAACTGCTGTGCAAACTCTGTAGCATGATAAGTATTGGGTTTGCAATCAGCAGAAGCCTCATGACGTACCGGGATCAATGCGTGGATTGGGGTGTACTGGTCGAGCACTCCGTCTGAGATGACCATCACCCGGGGGTCCGAGTCCAAGACCAGAGGAAGTCTCAGCCTGGGTGTGACCATGGGCGTGCCAGTTGGGCGGTGGTATCCCAGATGATTGAGATAGGCTCTGTGGAACCGATACTAGAGGATTATGAGGCTGCATAGAGTGGGCAGATGAATGAAGCGAGTAAGTTGGACCAGAAAACATGATTGAACGCGACGTGAGCACAGGAAGTATGCTCGTAATTGTCAGAGAAGGGTCAGAGACATATCTGAAAGAGAAAAAGAACAATGAACATCGAGACAGTTCTGTTGTGCGACAGCAAAGCACGGAATCCGTTCAAAGTTGACTGGACGCATCATACGAAGTTGAAACACCACTAGGCGAGCCATTAGTGTGACTATTGTAGCTTGTTATCTTGTACATGATCTGTTCGACGAAACTTCAGCGCTACAATCATCATCTCCATCTCTTGCACAGATGTCCTCGTTCTCTGTTGTCGCTATCCCATCGTCGCCCTGCCCGTTCTGCAGCACTGTTTTCAAAACATGTTCGCTTCAGACACACTGGGAACGAAATAAGAAATGCGGAGAGAGATACGCACGTAGTGGGATGAGCAGTTCACAACAGACCTCTCCCGCAATCCCCGCCGACACTGGACGATCAGAAACAGATACGTCGGGCCCATGTCTGACTACTGCTCAGACAGCATCTAGTAACCCCAGTGAGTCGGAAGACACTATGATTGACATCACAGCTCACCTCTTGTGAAGGACGGCCCGTTGTTCACGAAAGCCCACCACTCACGAAGACTCTTCCACAGGTCCTGAAATGTAGTCCATACCATCATATCAGGGCCTCCAAAGGAGAGGGTCTCCCAAAAACGTACGGGCGCTGTCCAACGCGTTTTAGTGGGTTCTTGGCCCAAAAACACACTCGTGGGCTTGATCCGTGGGCACCGTTTGCAAGTCGGGAAGAGTGGGAGTTGGCGCGGTGGATCCATAAGAGCAATCTGTCGCAGCGAGCAACAGATGAGTTTCTCAAAGGTTCAATGGTATGTCGCAATCAGACGCAACCGTCACTTGAAAGCTTACCTTCTTGTGCTGTGACTAGTTCTGTCAGACGCGAAGCACATTCCCATTGCAATACCACAACTTCCACGACAATAAATCATACCTCAGTTTTGTGCAGAACAGCATTCCTGGTCCGCAGGCAGCTTGGACCCATACCGAGATTACCGTCTCTGGGAACGTTCACAATGCACACGGAAGGTTGATGACCGAGACGTTAGACCTATGGGGTCGGGACCCTGTACACATCGCTCAGGACTTGATCAGTCACAAGCCCTTTGATGGTCATATTGCGTACGGAGCTGTTGACGTCGAAGCGCAGATGAGCGGTGAACCAGAATGCGAGGGCCCTGAGCCTGGGCCCGACTCACCGGAGGAAATGGCACATCAACATGACATCGAGGATGGGCCGGATGACGTGCGCATGCAGGATGAAGGCGAGGCGAGTGGTTCTCAGGCTGATGGAGATGGAGGGGAGGCAAGTGGTGGTTCCAACGAAGGCGAGAGACCGCGCCGCCGGTGGCAACAGATGCACAACGAGCGTACTCGTCACAATGAAGACAGTCAGGGAGGGCGGAATTCGAGTCAAGATAAGGGCGATAGCGTCAGCCCAGCGGTCGTAAATCGGATCTACGAACAGGTGTGCGACAGTGAATGGTGGAAGGACATCATGGTGAGTGAGACGTACCATGTGCTACCCTGGGAGCGACCCTCGTCCATTTGCTGATGAAGCTATACTTGTCAGAATCTGCTCCCACCTGGTGCAACAATTGCGCCCGTCATTCTCGCGTCAGACAAAACACAGCTATCGACGTTCAGTGGTGACAAGCAAGCATGGCCAGTGTACATTACCATAGGCAATATCGATAAGGAAACTTGTCGACAACCGTCGAAACGGGCTACTGTCTTGCTTGGATACCTTCCCGTGACGAAGCTGCTTTGCTTTGAGGGGAAGGACCAACAGGCGATGGGCTACCGCCTCTTCCATTACGCTATGAGCGTCCTGCTTTGTCCACTCATTGATGCTGGGGAGCATGGCATCAAGATGACCTGTGCCGACGGGCTTGTTCGGAACGTGTACCCCGTCCTTGCCGCATACATCGCGGACTTCCCAGAGCAGTGCCTCGTCGCCTGCTGCAAGCAGAACCGTTGTCCAATCTGCAAAGTCAATCCCAATCAGCGAGGCGAGCTGCTCAACACAGTGTATTACCGAGACCCACCCGAGACTCTCGAAGACCTTGCCAACGGCGACAACGAGAACCTCTCAAGCGTCAAAAAACCGTTTTGGGCGGACTTGCCATATGCGAACATCTTCAGGTGTATAACGCCCGACCTGCTACATCAGCTGCACAAGGGTATGTTCAAAGACCACCTCGTAAAGTGGACGACAGAGGGGTATACCGCGGAGATTGATGAGCGCTTCAAGCGCGTCCCCTCCTATCCTGGCATTCGCATCTTCCATCATGGGATATCAAAGGTCACACAGTGGACCGGAAACGAGTACCGTCAGATGCAGAAGGTCTTCCTCCCTATCTTGTGCGGGATTCATGATGATCCTCGTGTTATCACCGCGGCGCGCGCCCTGATGGACTTCATCTTCCTTGCGCATTATCCCGCCCACTTCACGAACACGCTCGAGGCTATGAAAGTTGCGCTCCGAAACTTCCATGACAATAAGGACGTTTTTATTGATCTAGGCATGCGCGAGGATTTCAACATACCGAGGCTGCATGCGATGAACCACTATGTCACCGTGATCATCTTGTTTGGCTCATGCGACGGCCTCTCCACCGAGATCTCTGAGCATCTTCATATCGATCTTGCAAAGAATGTGTACCGCGCAACGAATCACAAGCAATACCTAAAGCAAATGGTGTTATGGCTTGAATGGCAGGACAAGATGAGTTGGTTCGAGTCATACCTGGACTGGGCTGCTCCTCAAAGCACTCCCCCTCCTCTGGCCACTCCCTATGATGATGAGCTGATCTGTGTGCAACGGGATGATGGTGACGACTGCACAGATGAAGCACCTCCCACATCGGGTAGTAGCAATGACGGGGCCGTGGACACAGCGATGGACGTCGATGCCAATCCCGGCAATTCATCAGATGGTATGCCCGACAGCACCATGGAAATTGACGTGCACGCACCAGCCTCCACTGATGTACGCAATTCCTCACCGCCACTCCAAGTCGCGGCAACCACCAGTCGCTCCATACGGGACCTGTGCGCAAATGCCGAGTCGTATACCGCCAGTGCTGATAGCGCACCGACAGAGTGTGCCGATCAACGGTGCAGTGAAGACATTGAGATGTTAGAAGCGGAGACGCATGAGGGGGCTCTTGGTACCGGTCTTGAGTCTGGGAGAGAGCAAGATGAGGTCGAGGTCTCCATGGTGCACCGAGTCCGTACTGTAGTGTGGATGTGCCTTGCTGACAGGGCTCATGCATCAGCCGCATGCTCCAAGGGATTTGCAGCTCTGGCGGCCGCTCCCCTATCGAATCGCAAAGCGTCCAGGGCTTGGATATGTACGGCCTCAGGTTCTGCATTCCGATTATGGAGCGGTTATGTTCTCTCAGACTCTCCACGCCTTCCTGCGGGCAGAGTCCCCAGTGTTCGAGTCTCTCCCCCTCCCCTACTTGGATCATTACGACTACGGTCTGTACTCACTTTTCCGACGGAACCTACCCTCGCTCCATGGCTCTAGAGGTGCTCATAGCACCTTCCACGACATTGTCAAGGCACAGCCAGGGAGTGTTGCGAAAGGTGATGCTGTCTTCAGTACGGTTTTGTTCGTCTCCAAAACCGATCAAGCGGCACGTCTTGGAGTTGCCGGTACGCACAAGTCGGATTACTTGAGAACCATGCTTTGATTCTGACTCGGTCTTGATAGGCTATCAGATAGGTCAAGTGCGAGCGATCTTCGACCTCCCTCGTCCGATCGCTGAACGTCGGCCACCGTCAAGTATCCCTCACCTTGCCTATGTTGAGCTCTTCACCGAGTTCACTTCGGTCCCTGAACGGTACAGTCGGCTATACAAGGTTGCACGAACATATGAGAACCGTCAACGCATGGGGGTGATAATCCCGCTCGACCGTATTTTCCGTAGCTGTCTTCTCATACCTGATTTCGGCCTGCGTGCTGATTTGACGTGGAGATCAGAGACTGTGTTGGATGAAGCCACGAATTTCTATCTTACACCATTTTCCGACCACCACATGTATTACTTCGTGTTGTGATCAACTATGCTACAATTCATTTGCTGCCAGTTCTCGTGAACGGTGGGACTAGCTAAGCTCTACTCCGAGTCGGCTTCCATGGAGAAGATGCTGCCTCGCTGGGACCCAATGTCATCAGGTGCGTGCGGCGAGATTCTATCTCGACGCTGAGAATTTGCCCAGCAAATGAGTCCTCCTGAGAATCAATCTCAGCCGAGAGTCTCGATCTCTCTGGCTTGAAGCTGGGAGATCGGTATCTCCGATATTCGTTTGCTGAGGTCCGTCATGTTCCATGAGATTACCCCATTCCTGATGCAGAGTGTTATTGGTAGCATCATGTATGCTATGCTCGGTACACAGCCTGATCTCGCTTTTTCCATAATGAGACTCACCAAGTTTGCCTCGAACCCGTCGAAGCATCACATGCGCCTAGCTCAATATGTCTTGTGCTACCTTAGGGGAACAAAAGACTATGCACTTTGTTACGATGGTGATTCCAACTCTGGGTTAATTGCCTATTCAGACTCGGACTGGGCAGAAGATCACGACGATAGGCACTCCACAAGCAGCTTTGTGTTCCTCATGGTCAATTGTGTCGTTTCTTGGGTTTGTAGACACCAACCCACCATTTCCCTCTCTTCAACAGAAGCAGAGTACAAGGCAGCCTCAGAAGCATGTCGTCAAATGGCATGGCTTCGGAACTTCGGACAAGAGCTTGGTGACAATATGACCGCTCCTACATCAGGAACTGTGACAAGCTCATTGCGGGCAGATGATAGTCAACCTGTTCAATGGGTCGTCCGATCAATGAGGGGAGTGGGACATACTGTAGGCAAGGGTGTAGAGCTGGGGGCGCCTCCAGAGAGGTGGTGGAGTTGGGCGACCCCCGGAAACAGCTGTGGAGACATGCGTTCAACTAGTGAGTCTGTAGAGCGCGACGTCCCCTGTTGAGTCATGTTCCCTTTTTCGGACACTCGCCTAGATACTCAGATAACACGCATGTGTCTGCCCAGTTAGAGAGGTATGGTTTTACGCCACGAATAGATACATATGGTGATCAGAGAACGGCAATTTGCTTGACACATAGAGACTGAGTTCCGGTATCATAACACAAGCCCGCGGATTCAAGTTGTATAGTTGAGTGATCATCGAAAGCGGGGATCACAAGCTTGGATATTCGATGTGTGTGTACTTATACATTTACCAAGCTGATGCGAGGCCAGGGTGCTACAAGTGCACAGGTAGATATTGCATGGTCCATCCGAGCCTTCGTTGAGACGGCCCTCTCTATGGCATCAATGATCGAACATGGCGCCTCCATAACCTTCCGACCTAGTCAACCCTTTCTACCACTCAACGGGCACAATCAATGTGCCTGTAGAGCTCTCAACACTTTCAGATGTACTCCTTTGTGTCTGGATAATCAAGGAAGCATTTTCCTTGCGGTTAATCCTGCTGTGGACCGCCGCACAAAACACATTGAAATTTGGTATCACTTCATCCGAGAATTCTATGAGAAGGGTGAAACCGACATCTTCTTTGTTGCGAGCAAAGACCAGCTTGCAGATGCGTTGACTAAGAATGTTCCCCTCTCTGGAATAGAGAAACTTTGAACGTCAACTGGCATGGTCATAGTGTCTTGAACAAGTGGGAGTGTTGAACTTCTACTATTTCATACATTATCTAATCAGGCTCTCCTGATAAGGACTTTTCTTATGTTCTGCTGCGCTACTATATGTAGATTACATTCCTTTTCTTCTTATCTATAGATAGCTGATTATACCGAGTTCCATTCGACATTCCACTCGGTATCCATTCGGTATCCATTCGGACTCCATTCGGTACTCCATTCGGTATCGGAACTCCGCTCCCTGACGAGCAGGCTTCCTTACGCAGTGTAGCGGGACGCTAACTTACCTGGTTGTTGAGCTTGTGAGGCTTGGTGCACACAAAGTTGCTGTTGAGCGACTTGGATTGTACTACGCTACAGGGGTCCTTATATACATGTAGGAGACCGTCTGACTAAGCTACTGTATAGTACCAATCCTGATGCATGTGATTCTATCTACGATGCATGTGTTACTCCTGTTACCCGGAGTACCGGTGTGTGAACTCGGCTGCCTAGTTAGGCGCTCTCTATTGTTCAACACTCCCCCTTGCTAAGTGCAGCGTTAGATGCGCGCAAGCATTAAATGGCGCATAGTGCAGCCGACTATGCTGGACCCTAATCATAGAATCTTAGTCCAAGCATTTCTCTGAATTTGAGAAATTTGATACGACCCAAGTTCTTAGTGAACAGGTCTGCCGGATTGTCATCAGTGCTTACGTAGAAGACTTCGACTTTCTTGTCTTCTACTAGCTCCCTCACGTAGTGGTAACGAATGTCAATGTGTTTAGACCGACGTTCCGTGATGGGATTGGAGCTAATGAATATTGCTCCCTGATTGTCCGAGCAGATGGGCAGCGGGCCGAGCTTGTAGCCGATCTCCTCCAGGAGCATCTTTATCCAAGCTACTTGTCGCGGGCAATCGCTCAGTGACATATACTCAGCTTCAGTGGATGACAGGGCAACTGTCTTCTGTCTTCTAGACAGCCAACTGAACGCGCCGTTCGCAAACTTTAAAAAGTGCCCAGACCGTGACTTTCTGGCCTCTGGGCTGTCTGCCCAGTCAGAGTCAGTGCACGCCAATAATCCATTGCCGCTTTGTCCTTCATAAACTAGCGCATAGGATTTTGTACCAATTAAGTAGCGGCAGATATACAGCGCTCTGTTTAAATGGTCCTGTGACGGATTTGCTGCAAATTGCGCAAGTAATGTCACGGCGTAGCAAATGTCAGGTCGAGTTCCAAGCATTAAATATAGCAAGGAACCGATGACAGTCTGGTACTTGCTTCGAAGTGCTGTGTCAGCTGTGCCAGTATTTGCAATAGGCTTGTATCCAGCAGGGAGTGGAGTTGGCGCAGATTTAGTGTTCTGCATGCCACAGCGCTGCAGCACTTTCTCAAGGTAGGCGCATTGATCCAAATGGATTTCGCGGCCTTTCCGAGTTATGCGCATGCGCAGAAATTCCTTTACGTCGCCTAAGTCGCGACACTCCCACTTCTTCATGAAGCGGTCCTTTAATGAAAGGACTAGGGTCTTATCCTTGCCACAAAATATGGCATCGTCTACATAGACAATGATCAGCACGAAGCGACCATCTTTTGTCCTATAGACGAATATTCCGGCGTCGGATACGAGGCGTTTACAGCCAAGTTCCTTTAGGGACTCATTGAGGGTGCGCCACCATGCAAGCCCTGCCTGCTTAAGTCCGTATAGAGCGCGAAGTAACCGGAGTACTTTGTGCTCTTGGCCTGGTACTGCAAAGCCTTCAGGCTGCTCCATATAAATTTCCTCGTCGAGCTTGCCATAGAGATAGGCATTACGGACGTCTAGTCCGGAGACGTGCATATCCTCAAGCGCAGCTAAGGCGAGGATTAGGCGTACAGTCTCAAAGCGTACGACTGGAGAGAAGACCTGATCATAGTCAAGGCCTTCAATCTGGTAGTAACCCTTGGCGACCAATCTGGCCTTTTTACGACTGTCAGTTTTGACGTCGAATACCCAGCGGTTTTTAGTGACCTTACGTCCCTTGGGACGGTCAACCAGTTCATAGACATTGTGTTTGCAAAGTGCCTCAAGTTCTTCGCGACACGCTGCCATCCACTCCTCAAGCTCCTTTTTAGGTAGCTTTAGTATATCGCGGAATGACCATTCTCTCGGGCTGGTCCCGTCTGGTAGATCGTTGTCGAGGGTGGGTAGCGCTTTTGCAAGCAGCAACTCGACTAACTTAACTCCCCCTTCCCGGCATAATTCTGCCAGTAGTAACTCAGCGCTTTGCGCTTCATCCTCATCAGATGGGGCGGACTCGACAGGTTCGTCGCGTGGAGGAGGATTTGGCGCAGAACTAGGTCCGGGAACCTGTTGTCTTTGCTGCCTTTGTGGTCCGGTTTTGGTACGGGAGCTACCCGCATCCTCACCGACCATCTTTTTCCATCTCCCCTGATTTTCGATGTCCTTTACTATGTCTTGGGGCTTTGTTACGCGACGACTCGCGCTAACTCGGCTAAGGTCGACTCTGGAGACCACTGACCTATTACACAAATAGTCAGTCAACCTAACCCCTAGGACTTACCTACCTGGGCCTAGCGAGCTACACGAAGGAAACCCTGTCCTTCGTGTAGCTCGCTAGGCCCAGGTAGGTAAGTCCTAGGGGTTAGGTTGACTGACTATTTGTGTAATAGGTCAGTGGTCTCCAGAGTCGACCTTAGCCGAGTTAGCGCGAGTCGTCGCGTAACATTAGGTCGAAGTTACAACCCTCCCCACCTGCCCAGGTGTAGGGATACCCATCCCCGCCCCTGTGTTCCTTTTCCCCTTTTCCCCAGAAGAACTCGCTCTATCCAGAGGAGTTAAAGCCGACGAAGACCGGCTCCAGGCACCATTCCTATTCGCACCAAGGTCGACGCGGGAAGCGTAGGGCTCCCACCACTCAAGGACCTCTGGTGGAATACCGAAACCAAGCTCTTCCAGTTTGAAGAGAAGGGAGAGTTCCGCGACGTCGAACTCCAGAAAGAAGACAAGAAGGACCTAAGTTGGTCCTGGTTTCCAGAAGATTGGACAACCTCACAGAAGCAGAAAGACACCAGAACAACACTTGAACAGCACGCGCAGACAGCATTCGATCACGTACGATCGCTCACCAGACAGGCTAGGAAGCCTACCCCGAGAACCACCCCCGTTGTCAGCCCGACAATCACCCGAGAAGTTTCATTGGAAGCCGCAGTTTCTCCGACATCCCCGCAATACGTCGGATCACCTCTTGCTTCGACCTCAGTCATCGCACCAGTACCCACTCCGCTTGAAGAAGAGTCAACCAGAGCACTCGAGCAGTACCTCGAAGGAACCCACATCTCGACACCTCCCCCAGCCACTCCTCGCACTCCCAGTCCATCCCCATCCACAATGTCTACTCCATTGTTCACCCCTCAGGAGTTTGCGACAGCAATGGCGGAGGTTCTTCGAACCCAGACCCAGTTCAAAGGAAAGATCGATATCAAGTCCCCCGATCCGTTTGAAGGTCACTCCGACGATGCCCAGGCATTCATTGACCGCATCCTAAACTACTTCGAGGCTGTGGGTAACACCGGAGCCTCGGACCAGTCCAAGATCGCATATGCCTTCAGTCTCATGAGAGGAAGCGCAGTGAACTTCCGAGACTTGTATTACCAGAAGGCAACCGAAGCACGTCGTATTGGAGAGAAAGTCTATGACTCTTGGGACGACTTCGAGAAGGATCTCTTCAAGGAATTCCCAGTCGTCGACAACAAGACCAAGTGGTTGATGCAACTCCTCCACTACACACAAGGCAGACGAAACATCCCAGACTTCCTCACGACATTCCAAGCGCTTGCCCTGCGAGCTGGACTAAAGGACGCGATCACCGACAGCAATGGCAAAGTCACAGACCCCAGGAACTATGAGCAACTCCTTGCTTTCTTCCTGGGAGCGTTAAACCCGAAGCTCGTCGAGCGACTCATGAATCAAGTCGGCATGCCTGTTACCATGGAAGGATGGTATGAACGAGCTCGTCGACTCGACGCATACGTGAACTTCGGAGCAATGGCTTCGAACAATAATCATCGATCGAACAACCACACCGCAAACCCATACGGACGGGTAGACGAACCCATGGACATCGACCGAGTCACTGTTCCTCAAGAAGTGAGGGACCAACGTATGAGAGAAGGGCTTTGCCTTCTCTGTGGCAAGAAGGGCCACTACGCTCGCGAACACAAGGATCGTGATGGATTCCAACAACGACGAGGCCAAGGAGGACCTCGACCTCAGCAATTTGAACGACGAACCCAAGAAGGGTCTCGTCAACAGCAACCCGAACGGCAAGGTCAAGGACGACCTTACCAGCAGCAACCTCGTGCACGGATCGTAGACATCAACGACGATGTTCCACTTTCAGTTGCACCTCCCATCGATGCCCGATCCCAAATCAAGGCACTTCGACTCCAGATGAGTGATGCAGATTGGGACAAAGTCATGCTGGATTTTACCTAGGGTCCCCCGAGCCTGCGCAGGTCGGACCCCGAATCATCTCTCTCTCCCGCACAGTGTATGGTAGCATAGAATCGAAATCACTCTTTCTACCTATCACTGTGCACGGACGACGAGAGAAAGCCGCAGAAACCGAAGCCCTCATTGACAGTGGAGCAATGGAGTGCCTCATTAGCCCCGAACTCGTCAGGCGAGTTGGGATGACCCTCATTCCTCTTGAACGATCCATCATCCTTCGGAATGCCGATGAAACTGAAAATTCCCAAGGACGAATCACTCACTACGTCGCACTGAAGTACCGCTGGAAAGGAGCTACTCGACTGCGAGTACAGAAGGCCTATGTGGCATCGATCGGACGACACGAAGTCATCCTCGGGATGACCTGGCTTCAGAAGGAAAACCCCGCGGTCGATTGGAAGACCGGGAACCTCATCGTACGACGCATTGGCGCCACACCGAAACCTGAACCACCTCCACCGTCTTGGAGGGGCACACTGGAACGTCTTCAACGTTCACCATCGCCCGCTTATCAGAAGCCAGACCCAGACCCACCCAGGCCAACACCCTGGCCGACGTCTCTACTTCAGCCACCATCATTGAAGAAGAAGAAGAAGAAGCCGCGCAAACGAACGCGCAGAACCCCACAGGATCTATTGGATGATCCCGTACCCGAGCTACCCTCCCACCCAGTGATGGGACCAACCAACCAACAGAAGAGAACTCCCCGCGCAACGGTAGAGGAAGTGCCAGATCAAGACGATCTGCCGCTAAGGACCTCTCGTACCGTGACCCCAGGACAGACCCCAGAACCCGTGTTGGACCGAGAAGATCCACCACCACCGCTAGCAACGGATCCCAATGATGACGATGAAGAAGATGAGAAACTCTTCTCGTATGAAGAAGGAGGGGACCTCCTCACTGCTTATTCCCACATCGAACCACCCCTTACGAAGGAAGAGACGTCTCTTCACCACGGTACCACTCCATCGACACCGGTCAATCGCTACCTGAAAACGCGCAGTGGGAAGTTGATTCCCATGGCGTTCTCATTCGGAAAAGTCACCACGTCCACCGAGCTTGCGCAAGCCGCGCACGCCAAGGATAAGGAGAAGACACTGGAGGAAATGATTCCCCCCTACCTCCACGATCTCCTTCCCGCTTTCGACAAAGGCACGGCATCTCGACTCCCGATGCACACGGAGTATGATCACGAGATCAAGCTGAAACCAGGCTTTGAGTCAATGAAAGCACAGGTTTACCCCTTGGCACCGGCACAACGTACCGAACTCGAGAAGTTCATCCAGGAAAACGAGTCGAAAGGCTATATCCGACCGTCGAAATCCCCCGTCGCTTCCCCGTTCTTCTTTGTAGGAAAGAAGGACGGCTCGTATCGACCCTGTCAGGACTATCGCACGCTAAACGCAAACACCATCAAGGACCGATACCCCCTCCCTCTCATCACGGATCTCATGGAGAAGATGAAGGGGGCACGATACTTCACAAAGATGGATCTTCGCGCCGGATACAACAACGTCCGAATCAAGGAAGGGGATGAATGGAAAGCCGCTTTCATCGTTCCTGGCACCGACCATGGTCCACCACGTCTCTACGAGCCTACGGTCATGTTCTTCGGACTCTGCAACTCGCCCGCCACATTCCAGCGAATGATGAACACGATCTTCGCGGATATGATGCAAGAAGGATGGATGGTCATTTACATGGATGACATCCTAATCTTCTCTGCAGACTTGAAGGAACATCAGCAGCGAACACGCCGAGTAATCGAACGACTCCGCGAACATGACCTGTACCTCAAACCAGAGAAATGCTACTTCGACGTCACAGAAGTGGAATTTCTGGGACTCATCCTCCGACCCAACGCTATCGCCATGGACCCTGTAAAGGTAGAAGGAGTTACGGGCTGGAAACCCCCGACGTGTCTCAAGGAGACCCGTTCATTCCTGGGTTTCGCCAACTTCTACCGCCGGTTTATCTCCCACTTTTCGGAACGCGCTCGACCCCTAGTCGACCTAACCAAGAAAGATGTCCGGTGGCACTGGGACAATGAACAGCAGAAGGCATTCGAAGACATCAAGGCAGAGTTCACCCGCGCCCCAGTATTACTCATGCCCCAGGACGGCAAGCCATTCTCGCTCGAAACTGATGCCTCGAAGTTTGCGACCGGTGGAGTCCTCCGACAACAGGATGAAAACGGAGACTGGCACCCCTGCGGATTCATCTCCCAGTCGCTCAACCCTGCCGAACGAAACTACGAGATTTACGACCGAGAACTGCTCGCCATCATTCGAGGATTGGAAGCTTGGAGACATCTACTCCTGGGTGCTCCTCACCCGATCCAAATTCTTTGCGACCACAAGAATCTTGGATACTGGCGCACTGCGCAGAAACTTAATCGCCGGCAAGCGAGATGGGCCCTCTTCCTATCGGAATTCGACTACGAACTCATCCACGTCCCGGGGACAAAGATGGTTCAATCCGACGCTCTGTCACGGCGATCTGATCACGACCCAGGAGATAACGACAATGAGGACATGCTGGTCCTACCCGATGCACGCTTCGCTAGAAACCTATCCGTCTACCGGACGATGATGACCGAGACTTTCGAAGAAGACACTGTCCTCACGGTTGACGACCCCAGCTATGTCAGGACCGTTAACCTGGAGCTTCGCGAACGAATTCGCGATTGCCACATCAGAGAACCTATAGTACGAGACGCCATCACCGCACTCTACGACAAAGGACCCCCCCCGGCACGCACTGCACTCACGGATTGGATGGAAGACGGAGAGCTCGTCTACTATCGCGGCAAAGCTTACGTCCCGCCGAATAAGAATCTGCGACGAGATGTGGTGAAACTCTACCACGACCTGCCATCTGCCGGACACCCGGGCATAGCGAAAACCACAACAGCCGTACAACGAGATTTCTGGTGGCCGGGTATGGCCGCGTTCATCTCCCGATATGTGAAGGGATGTGCGGCATGCCAACAGATGAAGCCCAACACGCACCCAACCACCGTCCCCATCATCCCAATCCCAGCGCAACTACCCGCCGTACCCTGGTCTTGTACAACCATCGATTGGATCACGGATCTCCCACCATCCGGTCGGGAGAAATTCGATTCTATTTGTGTCATGGTGGACCACGACTGTACGAAGGGGGTAATCTTTGCTCCTGGTTTCAAAACCACGGACGCACTCGGGACGGCACGGATCATTCATGACTCAGTTTCCCGACGATTCGGGATGCCAGACAAGATCATCTCCGACCGTGGTCCGCAGTTCGCTTCTCACGTTATGCAGGAAGCACTCCGTCTAGGAGGAGTTGAACAACGAATGTCAACGGCCTACCATCCTCAAACCGATGGCCAAACGGAACGAGCCAACCAATCACTCGAGGTATTCCTACGGATCTTCTGCGCGAACAACCCGGACAAATGGTCAGAGATGCTCACGGACGCCGAATTCGCTCACAACTCCCGAGAACATTCTACCATCAAGATGTCGCCATTCTACGCCATGATGGGGTACAACCCCCGAGCGTTCCCACATGTAACGGAGATATCTAAGGCCCCTGCCACAGCCGAAAGAATATCGGAGATAGCGCGGAACCGAGAAGAGGCCGCAGCTGCCATGGAACAAGCACAGAAGGTCGTGGAACGACGCGTGAAGCAACGGACTCCCGCTTTTCGCAAGGATCAGGAGGTATGGCTTGAGTCGACCAACCTGAGACTTCCATACCCTACAAGGAAACTAGCTCCGAAACGAGAAGGACCCTTCCGAATCACCAAGGTCATGGGTCCAGTCACCTACGAATTGAAGCTCCCTGATTCGTGGAGAATTCACCCGGTATTCCACGCAGGCCTCCTATCCCCGTACACGAAAACTGACGAACACGGAGAAAACTACACGAGGCCACCTCCTGACGAGATAGAAGGAGAAGACAACTACGAAGTCGAATCTATTCTTGGACATCGCCGCAAGGCAAACGGAACTACGGAATACCGCATCCTGTGGAAGGGCTATTCCACAGCAGATTCCACCTGGGAACCCGAACGGAACATCATCGGAACAGCAGATGAATTGCTCACGGAGTACAAAAAGAGCAAGAAACTCCCGCTCAGATCCAGCTCCAAGCAAACCCCTCGCAGATAAAGATAAGAGCTGCCCTCTCTTCCCTGCCGATGTTCCCACCCCCACCGTTCTTCTTCTCGTTCCTTATCTCCCTCCGAGACTCCCTCACCACCTACATCGACGCCCACCAAACCCCTGCACCAACCCCCAAACCACCTGCGCCGTTCTGGGCTACGCTCCCCCGTAAGCAACGCATCCTTCACGATCCCGCTTACTCTTGGTGTCCTCGCTGCAAATGTCGTATTCGTACCGAAG
Source organism: Fomitopsis betulina (assembly GCA_022606075.1). Lineage (NCBI taxonomy): Eukaryota > Fungi > Basidiomycota > Agaricomycetes > Polyporales > Fomitopsidaceae > Fomitopsis > Fomitopsis betulina. The sequence goes on from JABYQK010000016.1 coordinate 16,340, forward strand.
GACACGAGGCCCGGTGCGATCCGCTCCGCGGACAATCGGGGAAGAGATTATCGACCCTCCGATCCCCGTCGGCCAGGAACGCGCCGATCCAGCAGTCGTCTACGACGGCTACCTCCAACCACCCCCGGTTCCACTCGTCCGCCTCAACTGGCCGCTCGCATCCCAAGCTCTCTTCGCCCCCGCCTCATTCTACAGTGAAATCAGAGCCCGGGAACGTCCCAACGATTCTGTTCGCAGCATGGAACGCCGGGCCACAGTGGCACACATCTATAACGCTCTCCTCGACGTCTACTATGCCCAGGACCAACTCGAGGACGCCATCCGCTTCTTCGGAGCCCGAAGAGCCACTGCCGTCGCCCGCCTCAAGGAGGTCCTCCAGGAAGCGCAGGAGGAACCGGCACTCCTCGCAGCCGCGACCCAACTAACCGCACGGCGTCCCCCCAACACTGGCGAATTTATCATGCCCCCCGAATTTTCTATGTTCCACGCCGCCGACTTCAGTCGTATCATCTCCGAATACACTCCCTGCATTTTATGCGAAACCCTCCCTCACGCCAACTATCACACCACCGTGCAATGCCAGAACTACCGCTGTTCTAGTTGCGGTCGTCCCGGACCAGGTCACAGTATCCATAACTGCAACTACCACCGTAACGGCCTCACTACTCCCCAGCCCAATCCCGATGTCGTCTCCGTAGGATCGCTCCTCCGTCAAGGTCTATTCACTGACAAGATCGCCACGCAATGGCGCGCTCTCGTCAACGTCACCCTGTACGATTCCGAACAAGCCATGGCTCAACTCCACTACTCCCCCACCTTGGTGCCCGCTATTTTCCTTCGCATGCGCGCAGAGATCCTGGACGTAACAAGTTGGTTTATCGTTGATCAAGGACGCGTATGCGGCATCTTCGCAAACCGCGAGGAAGGAGTCCGGAACACCACTCTGCGCCTCGACGCTCACGGCTTCAGTGCCCGGAATCGCGGAGAAGCACGACAAGCCGCTACCAGAATCACCCGAGAAGACTGGGTTGATGCCTCGATCCTAGGTATCCGAGACTTCGAAATACAGGAGCCGGTCAACCTAGAAGCTCACATCTTCGGCAACGACGAAGATCACGACGACGATGACGAACTAGGACCTGAAATGAACCTTCCCATCCCAGTCTCGTCACCGGTACCAACGGCATCCCCTCCTCCATACGAGCACGTCGAGAATGTCGAGAACTTCCCACTCCGAATGCTCGCAACCTCACCAACGTCCACTTTCCTACCCTCCCCGGACGGATCGATATCCTCTCGACATTCCGTCGCAATGGAGAGACCTCGATCCTAACCGGGAGCGGTACTGCTGAGAACCCGCACGAGGTCCTCAGTGACTAGGTCGTCGAGGACGTCGACCATAAGAAGGGGCTGATGTTACAAGCGTCGGGGTACGCCCTTATCCATTTTCTATCACATGATGTCTCTGCTCGACCGGATCCTCTCCCGGCCCGGTCTGTACTATACTTAGACAGGGACTGGTGCGGTACGCACCTAGGACGCTTCCCATTCGCCATCCGCTATATCCCTCACCCTCCCCATGACTCGTTCCTGCGGACTCTGACTCATCCCCTTCCCATGACCCTTAGGGTTCTCCCTACCTTTCCCCTGCTTTCCCCCTATTGGCCCCACACTGAGCTCAACCTCGGTGACCCTGCCCTGAACCATAGAGACGCCCTAGGTCTCTCGTGTATATATACTGCACTTGGTAGATGGTCGAAGTCCCAACTTCGACCTGGTTAAATCTATACTCAACCTTCACTCGCATCCCCTGCAGTGAAGCCTCTGAGTTAGCCGACACCAGACTCAAGCTCGCTCGATCCTGGTGGTAGCATTGTGCTCCCAGGCATCCATCGTCACTCTCATCGAAGGACAGGGTTTCCTTCGTGTAACTCGCTAGGCCCAGGTAGGTAAGCCCTAGGGGTTAGGTTGACTGACTATTCGCGGAATAGGTCAGTGGTCTCCAGAGTCGACCTTAGCCGAGTTAGCGCGAGTCGTCGCGTAACAGGCTTCCGCTGCTCTCCATAGACATTACCTCTACGAGTTACTGGTCTCCGCTCCCTTGCTGAACGTCGCGGCTCCACTGGGGGTGCAGGGTGTTCTACCGGTGCATGGGGCGGCGGTACTGGGTCTACGGGCGCATCCTGCAGCTCCTGCTCATCGTCATGAACATGACTGTTTCCCCTTTTAGGAAGGTGATGTTTTGGATGATCATCATCGTCATCCTCATCTACCTGAGGTGTGGTATTTGGTTGATTTTCTGGGATCATTTCTTCTCGAGGTGGCCAAACTCGAGTTGTACCCCGACGATTTGTCAAGGGGCACTTAGGAAACATGGTTTCGTCAAACATCGTGGTGGATGATCTGAACAAAACATTATCTGGTGCTCTCATGAAGAGCCATCCGCCAGTGCGCTCTGTAGAGCCATCTCCCCCAAGGTAAATCATCAGCTCCGATTTGGGCGATAGACCGTTTTTTCTAACGTCCTTGGGTATAAAGACGTACGCACCGCAGCCGAAAACGCGCAGGTGCGCCACAGATGGCGGTTCGCCATTTATCAATTCGTAGGGGGTAAGCCAATTAAGGCGACGAATTGGCGTCCTGTTGTAAACATGGACTGCATGATCTACGGCGAATTCCCACCAGGATGGAGGTAGACAAGCATCATGGCGCATTGCCTCTGCTTTGTCCGTGAGCGTCCTGTTGAAACGCTCAGCTCTGCCATTCTCCTGAGGAGTATGCGGCGAGCTCTGAAGGATCTCTATGCCATTATCCTTTAGAAGGTCTTTGAATGCAGTGGAGACGTATTCTCCCCCTGCATCAGACAACCACTTCTGCACTGTCTTTCCATATTTAGTTTTCACCATGGCTAGGAATTGCCTTGTGGCTGTAATCGCTGCAGATTTCTTGCGCAGATTTACAGTCCACGCGTGCGATGAAGCGTCATCATAGTACAGTATGTAGTACTTGTACTTATGGTAGGAATCTACTGGGAAGGATTTTAAGTCCGAATGAATAAGTTCAAACGGTACCTTTGCCCGGTAGTTGGACGGCGGGAAAGACTTAGAGTGCATTTTCCCTTTTGCACATCCTTGGCATATTGGTGAGTCCTTAGGAATCTCCACCTTTCTGGGAAACCCAGATGTATGCTCCTTCGCCTTTGCAAGCACGTCCTTTGAAGGGTGCGCAAAGCGGCGATGCATAGTCGAATAATCGACTTCATTTACGTTCACATAAATGTTCTGAATGTTTTCACCCGATTCAGCCACGAGGGTGAAGGTGGTAGTATCCGGGTGCTGCGGTGTAAACCTGAATAACGGTTTCCGCGCTCCTGGTTCATACAGACTGATATGCTGCGCTGTTGCGCGCAAGTCTAGTCCGTCTTGGAGGAACATCCCTAATGACAAGAGACGAGCCGAGCAATTTTCCATGTAATAGACTGGATATAGGCGCGTCTGCAGCCATTGTTCGTCTATTTGGTAGTTTAGGAACACAGTTCCTTTAGCAATAATGCTTCCTACCGCTCCTTGTTGTGCCGTTTGAGTACGGATAGGAGTCTGGAGATACTCGAATTCTGAGAAGTCTCTTATGTCATTTGTAATGTGCAAAGATGCACCTGAGTCCAGTAGCCACTCATTCGCTGAAAAGCGACTTTTTCCCTTTCCCTTACAACGTGAGCACACAGCGTAATCGCGCGAATGAATACATTGTACATTTTTTAAGCCGCTACTAAGTACATTTACAAATGTCCGAGCGCCGTTGTGCAAGTCAGAAGCGGCTGTTAAAGCGCTGTTAGTAACTTGCTTAGGGTTAGGAATATGAGTGACGTACTCATTGCCCCAGTCGTCGTAGCCATCGTATGGCTCCATGCAGCGGAGCTCACCCGTTAACGGGTTCCGAAAGCTTTCGTCGACGATAGGGGGCGCAAGGCCTTGTTGAACAAAAGAGAGCGCCTAACTAGGCAGCCGAAGTTCACACACCGGTACTCCGGGTAACAGAAGTAACACATGCATCGTAGATAGAATCACATGCATCAGGATTGGTACTATACAGTAGCTTAGTCAGACGGTCCCCTACATGTATATAAGGACCCCTGTAGCGTAGTACAATCCAAGTCGCTCAACAGCAACTTTGTGTGCATCAAGCCTCACAGCTCAACAACCAGGTAAGCTAGCGTCCCGCTACACTGCGTAAGAGTAGCCTGCTCGTCAGGCCTGCGGCCTGCGCTATCATGCCGTTTAACTCGGCGTCGTGCGCGTCGATGTCTTCTTCGTCTGTTGCCCAGACGATGGACCTCTCTTCGGCATCGCGGAAGTCGTCGTCCTCGCTGATGTATTCGTCGCGCATGACCTCGTCGATGCGATCAGCCATGTCGACGTCACTGAGCTTGCTGCGCTTTGAAGCGCGCGACTTGGTGTCCGAGGGGACTTCTTCGATGTGAGCGGAGCTCACGACTTCCTTCAGCGAGCGGATGGTTTCCGGTGTGCCGGCGACGTCCAGGTCCTTGGCGAGCTGGAGGGCTTCTCCGAGCCAGTCACCGCGGGCGCGCTTCTTGCCCTTGTTAGGGGCAGGTGCCGCGACCTTTCGAGTCCTGCTGCCTGAAGGCGCTAACTCGACGACAGTGCTGGCCGTCGGGGCGGGGATCGACACAGTGTCGGTGATGTGCATTTCTGCATGTTCGTCGTGCGAATGCGGCTTACCACGGTTTTTACCGCCGTGCTTTCCCCTAGGAGTAAAGCCCTTGGCTTTTTCCTTGCCCTTGTCCTTCCACTCCTTCTTACCCGCGCTGCTGCTGCCCTCAGGGCGCTGCTGCTGCGAGAAGGATGGATTGCCCTTCTTCTGCTTGATAGCAGAAATCTTCTGGGCGGACAACTGCCCCTTGTTCTTCGACTGTTCCCAGGAAGCGGTTAAGGCATCCTGGGCGCTGCTCGGTGTGAGATCCTTGATCTCAATCTTGTTGAGAGCCAGCTGTATAGCTGTCTCGTACCGAGGTGGAGCGGCCCCCAGAATTATCAGGGTTCTCATCTGCGGCGGCAGAGAGAGGCCAGCTCCGTCGAGCTCGTCGAGGTTGCTCTGGATCTTTGAGATCGCAGGGCCGGGGTGCTCGTTTGCCGGAATACGGACGTTTACAGCTGCCTTGAAGAAGGCAAAAGCCCCCATGGCGCTAGTCCCTCCGTAGAGCCCTTTCAGGGTATTCCAGATTGACTTTGCAGTTGTCTTGGTCCTGACAAGCTGCGAGACCTCGACGCTTAGGCGCAAGCGAATGCTGCCCATAGCCTTGGATTGCATCTGCATCCAATCGAGAACTTCAGAGCAGTTTGCTCCGTCCGTAGCCAAAACAGGCTCATCGAAACCGTCAGGCAACTCAATGAGAATCCAGACACCTTGCGACTGCAAGTATGCTTTCATCAAATCGGCCCAATGGCGGTAGTTCGATCCGTCGAGGACGGGGACGAGGTTCTGCAGAGAGTTCGACATTTTTCTTGTTTGTTGGTGGTGGTAGAGCGGTTGGTTGATAAGGTTCTGTGAACGCATTATCAGTGCTCTGACTTATGCTGCCGGGACGGCGCTGACACCACACTGGACTCATTGTTTTGGGATGGCGACAGCGAGGCTGTGCACGACCTGCAGCCATATAGGCGCAAAGTCTCCCTCTGACGTCAAAGCCCTTTCGGGCGACGTCCAGGCAAGCTAACCTGACCCGCAGCGGACGCAGCCATAAAGGCGCAGTACCGCGCAGTGCTCAGGGCTCATAACCTGACGAGCAGGCTTCCTTACGCAGTGTAGCGGGACGCTAACTTACCTGGTTGTTGAGCTTGTGAGGCTTGGTGCACACAAAGTTGCTGTTGAGCGACTTGGATTGTACTACGCTACAGGGGTCCTTATATACATGTAGGAGACCGTCTGACTAAGCTACTGTATAGTACCAATCCTGATGCATGTGATTCTATCTACGATGCATGTGTTACTCCTGTTACCCGGAGTACCGGTGTGTGAACTCGGCTGCCTAGTTAGGCGCTCTCTATTGTTCAACACTCCCTTGTCATATGATATTGACGGTTATCTATAGTTCCGTTTACCATCTTACTAACACTTATTCATGAAGCTTACGATGATGACTCACGACTCAGACATCATCTGATAGGTATACTGTACGATCAGATAATGTCTTCCTCTTGTGTATATATACTGGGCTCAAATGCCCTCTAATGCAATTGTTCCTTCCTCTGCTCTCCTGTGTGCCTAACGGGTTCCCTCGAGCAGTTCCCCTCACAGGTTCATTCATTAGCCTTCACAGCCACTTCCATTTCACTCCTTCAACAAGAGCAGGGAGCCACAAGGCGTAGCATAGGTCTGGACCTATTTTCCTTGTAGTTATGGTCTCTGCATGTACTTCGAGTACGGAGCGTAAACAATCAGAATTTAATGATAATAATAAAAGATCTGATGTGTGGATGTCCGTCACAATATCTTCCGACGCAATGGTGGCGTGGGAAACAGGCACAAGATCTACATACTCGGGGAACTCCGAGTCGAAGAAGCGTCGGGCGCAGGGGAACGTTGACGAAGGCAGGGTCAGCAGGGCAGCGCACTCACTGAGAGCGTGCACACACGAACACAGTCTGCTGCCGCATCATCCACGCTCCCAGCCCAGCACTGCACTACTTATCATCCCATCTCTTCACCAGATGTCCCTGTTTTGCCCCCAGCAAGCTCTCGCAGCACCCCACTCCGACAGCACCGGCGCCGCGTCCGCCCGCTGTGCACCGCTCCCCTACTGCAGCCTCTGACAGCTGCTCAGCTTCGGTGACGCGGCCTGCGCTGCAACACAAAAGCGGGAACGCCCGAGTGCAGCGGGAACTCTGATTTGTCAGTCCTCTGATCGCACTATCCGCTGCGTCAGCGACCGAGTGCCCTTCGTCCGCCCCCGGCCCATCTCCGCGCGCATATCTACCGCGGGGCTCTGCTCGGCCGCACGCACCCGCATTCACCTGCCTTCCCTTGACTCTACACCGCGCCTAAGCCTCCTTCTTGTGTCTTCTGCTGTGCCCGCGCCTGTGCATCCCATTCGCTTTATCCTGCCTGCTGCGAATCGGCGCCTTCTCTTCAGCCTCCCCGTCTGCTATAAAGCGTACGTCCCTGTCCTGTGCGCCCCATACCCTACTCACCTTCTTCCCAGATTTTCCCACTACCTGACGCCACAAATATCCCCGACCATGTCCTCCCCCCACCTCCCCATTGCGCACCCGCACGAGCCCTCCAACTTCCTCGAGCTCTCCTCGCCAAGCGGGCCGTCTTCGCCCGCCTCATCATCCAGCAGCAGCGCGCCCGCGCTCTCGCCCACGCTCTCCGACTTCGCGCTCCCGCCCGCGGACCCGTGGCGCACCGCCGCCGCCGAGGCCGCCGCGGGCATCCACTACACCGTCGACCAGTACCCCACGCCCGGGCAGCCGTTCGCACCCCCGTTCCGCGACGAGCCCCTCACTGTAGGCCCCGACACCCGTGTCGTGCCCCTGGAGGAAGGCACGAGCCACGGCCGCCACCACATCCGTGTGCGCGTACTCGAGACGGGCGAGGCGGGGCTCTTGCCAGCGTGGAATGTCGAGGGCGCGCTGGAGCGGCTGGCGCGGCTGAATATGGAGTTTAACGAGGCAGTGAGTGCCTGCGTCGGGGTGGCGGCTCTCTAGCTGACAGACACTTTCAGGCGACCTGCCCCGCGGAGCGGAAGCTAGCCTCAAGAAGAATGCAGATTGTACACGAAATTTCTGCGCCTGCAGAACCCTCATCAACCTACTCACACCTGTACGCATCCCTCGCGCACAGGCATGACAGCTGCATACCCTACTCCGCACGAAAGTACCACGGGTTCTCGACAGCGCCACCATCTGACGAAGACGACGAGAATCAGGTGGATGACCCTTTCGGTCTGGCTGAGGAGACGGACGGCGCGTTCGCTGTGCGGCGGAAGGACAGTGCGCGGCGGAAGTCGGTGGGGTTCGCGGAGGTGGCGCGCCCGACGGTGTTCCGGTATCCGAGCGCAGCACTCATGGAGGCGTATTATGGTGATGCGGGCGAGGAGCAGAGCGAGGAAACGGAGGAAGGCGGGAGCAGGGAAGACGACGAGGAGTGGTGGTGGGCGGGGTGGGAGGAACAGAGTGGGAGTGACGACGATCGCTTCATGGACTGCGAGTGACCGTGCCTGGTGAGGAGGACACGAAGAAGCGCAAAAGATACTTACAACATACCCTAATGGCATTGCGGCGATCAGGATACTTTTACAGACCGGACAATTTGTGGATCTCAATGAATTGTAACATGCTTGTGTATCCATGCTAACCAAACGACTTTGCCGTAAGTAAGTATGAGTATCTTATACACGGCCACGTGATCGCGCCATTGAAGGCACTGCAGAAATGACGTCAACGCGGCCGAATGCACCAACAAGAAGGCAGACGCGGGTCCGTAGCCCTCCATTGCTGCCCGTCGTCGCCGACCCTGCGTCTCCCATCACCACACGCCGGTCCCCTTATAGTCTCCTCCTCTTGCCACGTCCGTCGCAATCCCCCCCTTCTCTTCTTCTCTCACTGATCTCCGATAGACTAACCAGCTCCCCGGCAATAGACATTGGGAGGTAACGATCCCTTACGACCGCTTCTCGAGACATGACCTCCGCGCCCACGCCGTTCGCAGTCCCGCAATTCACCGCGAAAGACTACTCCTCCTTTTTCCTTGCAGGTGCGTACGCGTGAAGTCGTGTCCATATTCCCGCTGACTCCGAATCCGTTTCAGGCGCACTATGTTGCACGTAAGCCGCCAATCACGCATCCCGCCGCAAAGACGTCCTGCTCACCCTCGCCTGCCAGCGTCACCCACGGCGGCATGACGCGTGCGTTGCTTTCCATACTCCCCTTATGACGCCGCTGACGGGAATCGCAGCGGTTGACGTCGTGAAGACGCGCATACAGATCGACCCCGCTATGAAGGGCCAGTCCCTCCTCTCTGGCGGCCGCCGCATCGTCGCCAAAGAAGGCGCCTCCGCCCTCCTCACGGGATTCGGGCCCACCGCAGTCGGCTACCTCGTCCAGGTACGCACATGCCCGCGCCATCCACACTGGATCTCACTCGTGCGGACGACTGCACCTAATCTAGGGAGGCGCAAAGTTCTCCGGCTACGAGTACTGGAAGAAGCAGTTAGTCCAGATCGCGGGCAGCCAGGACGCCGCCGTCGCGCACCGGACCGCGATATACCTCGGCGCGTCCTCCGTCGCAGAGTGAGTGCCACATCCTGCAGACAAAACACGGGGCCGTATACTGAACGCACGCGCAGGTTCTTCGCCGACATCCTGCTGACCCCGCTCGAGGCAACGCGTATCAGGCTCGTCTCGCAGCGCGGCTACGCGACCGGGCTCACCACGGGCTTCATGCGCCTCGCGCGCGAAGAGGGCTTCGCGGGGCTCTACGCGGGCTTCCTCCCCATCCTCTGCAAGTACGTGCCCACGCTCACCACCACCACCATTCCTAACGCGCGCACACAGGCAGATCCCGTACGCCATCGGGCAGTTCACCGTGAACGAGTTCTGCCACGAGTTCGTCTTCCGAAGCCTCTCCGAGGAGACGCGCCAGAACCTCTCCGGCACAAGCAAGTTCACGATTGCGCTCGGCAGCGGCGTCATCGCCGGCTTCGCCGCCGCCATCCTCTCCCAAGTACGTCCATCCCGCTCCCGCTCCCGCCCCGGCAGACGCTGATTCACCACGCCAGCCCGCAGACACGCTCCTCTCGCAGATTAACAAGGGACATGGGCCGGACGGCTCGATGGTCCACCGCCTCGCGGTGCTCGCGCGCCAGGCGGGCGTGCGCGGCCTGTTCGCGGGGCTCGGCCCCAGGATGGTCATGACCGCCGGCCTCGTCAGCGGCCAGTTCCTGCTCTATGGCATTGTCAAGGACCTGCTCCACGCACCGCCGGGGCTCGAGATCCACAAGGAGGGAAGTGCGGTCGCGAAGGCGTGAGCGACCCCGCCACGGGGCGTCCTGTCCCACGACTACTTACGGAAGATGCTCGAGCGAACATTGTTTCATTGTGTACAGACGATTACTTCTTGTTGTGCTATCACTGTACGTGCTGTGTATACTTACTAGAGTAGAGGCCCATGTAATCCATAACGTGGTATTCTTCATGTGGTGTTCTCTCGGTCTGAGCCCTCCAATAGCGCTTCTGCTTCCACCCAGCGTTCCGCAACCCTCATTCACTCGAGTATCGTTCGCCCAAGGACCTGCGCCAGAACTTGCTTGACATCGCGCCGCGATTCTTCACCATTGCCGTCGTGCATCAAGTTCCACGCGAGGAACTGCCTGCATACCTCCTCTGCGGCCTTGAGGTCCCGGCGCTCGTCGTCGGTCATTTCTTCATCGAACAGCTGCCCAAGCTCGTGCGTCGCCAACAGCTGGCTGAGGATGGGAGTTTTAAAGTAAGCCACCGCCAGTACCAGAGCTTCTACTACCGACCTGACGAACTGTGCCCGGCGGGCAACACGGCGAGGGATCCCGAATATCTCCGCGCACATCGCAGCGTGCGAGTCCAACGAGAGCCCCTTCGCAACCCTCAACGGCGCGGCAAGCTTCGTCAGACAGTGCGCAGCGTCCCGCCAGCCCTGACCTTACCTATATAGATACGTAATCCGCTCGCCTGGTGCGATGCGCCTTTCGCCTTCCGTGTCTTCGTCGTCAGGGCTTTCGGCGATGAGATGCCCGGAGCTCGACGTGAGGAGGATCTGCATATGGAGAAAGGTGATCGGCATGGAGGCGGGGTCGAGCAGGTCGCCGGTGAACACGTCGTGGAAGTGTGTCGCTGCGAGGAGCTTCGGGCAGGCGGGGCCCCGCGCGCTGAGGTGTTTGAGGACACTGCAGAATAGCCCGGCGCCATCTAAGATAGGACAGGAGCACAAGTAGCGGAGAGGCCAGGGTTCGAAAGGGCGGTAGACAAGCGAGTCAGCATGCGATTGAAAGAACTCAGTCGGCAAAACACCAAGTGATACGAGCCTGCAGACATAGTTCCTTTCCCGAATTCGTCCAGCAGGATCAGAGATCGCTCCGTGGCGTGGCGCAGGGCGAGAGATACTTGATTGAGGTCGATCATGAAGGCAGATTGGACCTAGCACAGCAGAGCACCAAGTGAAGCAGTCCGATACCAAGGAGGAAAGGTAGGCAGTCACTTTGGAGACAGACTCCCTTGTTTGGACGCGCGTAAAAACTTCAGTGTAGGTTGTCAGTGACCAAGGCACACTAGCATGCAGAAGCCGTTACTCTTATCCACAACTCCTAGTGTAGCCGAGGCGGCCGGAACGAAGCTGAAGCTCGTCAGTACCCTTGGCACGTCGGACATGCGGCTAGAAATTACCACCCAATCTACACAGAATCAAGGGTTGTAAGGGGGAAAAGGATATGACGGCTTACTTGCGCCATGTATTGAATCATAGCGACCTGTTTGATGTACACACTCTAGAAGACGCCCTATGAGTGGTGTGTCGAATGCAGATATGACTAGGCTCGCCTTGCCACAGGCGTTTGCCCCTGTGCACACGACAATGCTGTTTCTGTCTTGTGTGTCACAATCTACCGCATCGCCTTCGCCTTCAGGTGCAACGCTCGCGCCATTACCGCCGGCTATAAAGGCATCGTTCGGGACGAAGGTATCGACGACTAATTCCTGCAAGGGATGCCTGCGGGGAATGGGTGTAGAGGCACTGGATGTATGGCGCGACATACCGGCCCTGCTTGATGTCAATCATGTTTTCTTCCACCATATTCGGCTTAACATAGTTGCCCGCGGTCGACGCTTCTGCGAAAGATAGGAGACAGTCAAGTTCAGCACATACATCACACGCATATTGCATGGCCTCTTCATGTCGTGAAATCCTGTCTGAGAGTGACTGGACAATCTCAATCTCTCGGTCTGCCAATGAGACCTTTGAGCGGCGAACACCATATGGGCAGAGAGTGCACGAAACTGACCGACGATCGATGGATGCAGGTCGCCAATGTGGGCATCCATGTCTAACCCGACCTTCGTGAGTTTATGTTAGCGTTGACGCGCAGAGAGCGTACCATGCATTTCTTGCGACTTGAAGTAAACGTGGGATCTACGGGAGCAGATTTCAGCTGGCGTATTAGGCAGTCAAAATGACTTACTCAGAGGAGAACTGTTCAAGCAGATGTGAATCAGCTGGTCAGTCTCATGGGTATTAGAACATGCCTGGAACGACCATCCTTCCAAGACTTGCACACCGGTATCGGTCTTCCACTCCTCCAGCATCGGCACACATATCAGGAATCCTAAATACAGTTTGTGACCGCCAGAAACCTCTGTATGGTGAACCTCGTGCCTAGCTGAGGGAAGTACACAACGTTCAAAGATGTCGCATAATCAGGAGGTATAGTTTCGGACAGCTGTTCTGCGACTTTTGACTGCAGGTCGTATTCAGTCTCAGGCACGGAAGCGAGGCCTTGTACACGCACCAGAACGCCATCAATACCGTTGTATATGTGTTTCAAGTTGTCGAGCTCCTCGTCGACATGCGGCCTGACACAGACACGACCAGCGAGTGAAGATTCTTCCCAATCGATCTACAATCAACAGTCAACTATCATGATGTATCGTGTAGCGTGATCCGTACCGTAGCATTGACAAGGCTTCCTACTTCTCTGAAGCTCGCAACTTCTAAGGTATGAACAAGCTGCAAGCATACGACATCAGTCTAATGGCGTGGACACAGTATTGAATGTCAAGACCTTTTTGATGATCGCGACTTGCTTAGTATGACACAGTTCGTTCATAGCATCCCGTAGCAAGAGCGAATGGAATGCAAACTGGAGTCACTCAGTTCGCGTTAAATTGTAGAACTCTACCTTCACTGACCTTCACAAGACACTGCCAGTCGGAGACGCGAGCTTTTCCCGCTCTCAGAAGCCCCAGTATCCGTGGTATGTTCTTGATTCCATTGAGATGAGAATGCATAGAGCCGGCCGTTGCTTGATTATCGGGTTGCATGAAGCAAGCAACGGCATCGTGGCGGTCACTGATAACGGAGAGAGATAGTGATGGTCGTAATAGCCATTCTCTCATAAGAGCACGGCCCAATGTGGTTTTGGTGTGATTGAGAATTCCGAAGAGTGACAGGCCTTCCTTCGTCTTGTCGGAGTGAATCGATGCGTGGCTCTCGTCTTCGAATACCTGTAGCGAGAATAACGCATCCGCGTTTATTTGCATGGACTGAGATAACGCTAGAGGTTCAATGGCGCGGACTTCGATGCCTTGGATCCCTTCGTCATCGAGATCGCTAACCGCTCGGATACGTGTGAGATGATCAAGCAAAGCACCAACGCAACCTAGCTGATGGAATAATGTAAAGCTACGTTGGGGTTGAGACAACTGATGCAACTCACACATAATGGTGTCGCCTCTAAGGATGCGTGATTTGCCAACCGAATAGAGGCATTCCAGCGTTGCATGGTGGGGTCACCTCCCACCTCTTGTCTGCGCCGCATGAACTCGTAAGCACTCCTCGGTTCTGAGGTTCCGTCGGACCCTGGTGACCGTGCGTCTCTCGTGCGGTCAACTGGTAGCTCAGAAAGAAGTCGCAGAGAGAGAATGCGGTCCCGGCCTTTGACCGCAGAGAAGTCTTTGTGTGGTCGAACTTGGAAGGCACCCCCGGATGCGTCCACTATTAGATCGATCATATAGGTGTACCATATATGCGCGTGGCAAGACGTACTGTGGTCTCGAAGTACGTCCATGAAGTTGTCATCGGCCTTCGAGCTTGTGATGATCACGTCTGGACCACACTGTTCCAAGACTGCTATGCTAGTGAACTCGCAATAGAAGGGTGACCAGAGGGACACCTACCGTTCTTCGTGAGATCGAAATGCTGGTTTTCAGGTGTATCTTCAAACGTGTACACAGTGCACTTAACCGGGTCGTAATATGCGCAACCAATCCGCCCGCTGTCGGTTGTTGGTTGATTATACGCATATACGCACCCAACCGCTTACAATTGCGAAGTGGCAGCCAAGCAGATCTGAAGGGGAGTATCTGAACACAACGCTCCGCGAGTTGCACGAGGAAAGCGTACCTTCTCTGGTACGCTTGATGTGTCTTCTTCAGTGCTATCATCTCCTGGGCCATCCTCTACAGTGTCCAGACCGCTCCCCCAACGGACCCTTTTGCGTTTCTCTGAAGGCAATGAAGCATGGTCGTCCTCGTGTTCGCTGGTTGAACCCTGCCGCGCGCGTTTCAAATGCTGGGGGCTCTTGCTCGGGCGTGTCATACTGGTATCTACAATAGTGGTGGATGGCACGTTGAAACGTTGAAACTTGAAAGGATATCGATGTGGCGAATGCTGAGTTCAAGACACGTGCGACGTGTTGACAGTATTGAATATTAAATATTATCAGAGACAACTTACAAGTTCACTCGCGCACACGTGCCCGGAAGTCTCCGCACCCTCCCAAGTAAACACCGAGATGGAAGGCTTGAATCCATGCCCAGTCCTACTTACTGGCAGCGCAGCGATAGCACTCAAGTTCTCCCGCAGCGCTGGACGTCCCCTGAGGGGCTTAGGCCTGCCTCATGGCAAGAAGGCTGGAGCTCCGTACAATCCGAGCGGCTCATACGTTCGATGCGAAGGATTGCGACCCAAAGCGTAGATAGAACCTAGAAAGGTACAGGCACGATCACGACTAGTCGACCCTCACTTCTTGTTGAACTGCTGCAACAGTTCATTGGCATCGTCCGCAACTACATCCGACAGAAGTCAGCCCGGGGCGAGGGGACTTCATCAAGAGCCTATGGGAGCTTACCGTTCAGTAAAAGACTGTGGGAGTCGAGCATCACGTTGTTGCCAGAGGTCGCGAGCATTTGTGCGATGTCCCGAGCTGCCTCCAATCTTCGCAACTCCAAGAAGCCCTTGTTCGAGCGAACCGCTTCTCCGATGAGCTCGGCACTTCTCGCCTCACCCTGTGCCCTCACGATGATAGACTACACGACTTTCAGCCCGCTATTCAGTACGCCGCAAATGTGTCACAAACCTGCTTCTCCTGGATGGCTTGGTCCACCAGGAAGGCTGCTCGGAGCGCAGTTTGTTGAGCGACCTGACTTGTGTGTGAGATGACATGTAACACAGCTGCAACCGCACTTGCGCACCTGCTTAGCCTCGACTGCATGTGTGAATTCCGGTGAGAAAGCGACATGGGTAATGGAGACATCATCCAACACGAGGTTGAATCGCAGAGCACGACGCGTCAAATTCTCGCGCACTAAGCGAGACACCTATGCAAACAGCAGGCGGCGTTGGTTAGAGAGCAAAGCTGAGGAGAATTACGCACCATCTCACGCTGCGTAATGAGCTGGCTGGCATTGAATTGTGCCACGACGCTCTTCAGGACCTCGTTGACAATCGACGGAAGAACTCGCTCATCGTAGTCTGATCCCAGCTCGCGATATATCGTCGGTAGGGAATTGATGTCGGGCCTTGAAAGCACACGGCAAGTGATGTTCACCATTTGCAGGTCTACATATGCCGTCAGCCCATAAGTCAAGGCATGTAATTCAGTATTGCGTGCCTTTTGTGCCAGTCAGGCTGGCGATGTTGCGAGGCTTCGCGCGGATGTCGAAGACAATCGGCGTTTCAAACCAGGGAATCTGTGTGACGTATGTAGGCAACAGCGCCGCGCCTGTAGCACATGCACTCACCATGAGATGTGTCCCTTCAGCATATATGTCTGGCCTGATGCCGTATACACTTGTGAATCGAACGATGAGTATACGTTCGTAGAGAGTGCGAATATAACTTACCGGGCATACTTGATCGCCCGGTGGCCACCATCGACTGTTCATGTAGTGTTAATAGGTTCGACTTGAGCATACGGAAGGTGCTCACCGTTGAACAAGCTCGCGTTCAAAGCGAAACCTCCGGCAATAAGAGCAACGAGCAGTCCGCCGCCAGCGGTCATTCCCTTCCCACTAGGGAAGCGGTTGCCTCCACCCGAAGCATTCCTTGCGCGTTCTAGCTGCTGAGCCAGACGCTTGAGTGCTTGCTGTGAATTCATGGTGTTCAGAAGGGCGCGGTGCAGGGATCGTGGAACACACTGACAACAGAGACTGACGACACCAGAGGCAAGCTCGGCCTCGGTCGGCATCCGCCGGAAACGCGCGTTCAACGACAAACGCCCGTATACCGAGTCTCCTTCGCTTCCCACCCATTTTCACTACTTGCTATCGCCCGGGCTCGCGAAGGTATCAGTGAACCAGACCACGTCAGAAACTTGTCTATCCTAGGACTGACAAGACACCAATCGTGTGGGCTTCATCAAGCACACTAAACGTAATGGACGCCGATGGAAATGGTACTCTGAGTAACGTAGTATGCAGCATCGTTTGTCGGAATGTTCGACAGAAATAAGGCTAACTTCTGATGTACGCAGTTAGGCTGGGTGTCTTTAGCCTGCTGGTGAGTCATTGCTGCAACCCGACAACGTATCTGTACACGTTGCTGATCGAACGTCGCTTGGAAGGCTTGTTGTGTACACACCGCAAATCTACGAAAACTATCGCTTGAAGTCTGGCGAAGGCCTCAGCGTGCCTTTCGTTCTCATCTGGTTGATAGGAGACCTGTGTAGTCTATCAGGGGCGCTGATCGCGCACCTTATGCCTACCGTCATAATATTGGCAACATATGTGAGCTGCTTTACTAGTTCAGAGCGGCGTGAGAGGACAAAATTGACTAAACGATTGACCTAGTATTCGGTATGCGACTCGATACTGCTATCCCAGATCTACTATTATCGCTGGGTAAACAATGCATCATCAAGAACACCTCCACCTCCCCCACCACCCATAGAATCGGCCACAGAAGATCTAGAACGGAGACCTTTATTGGCCCACAATGGCGACGCGGCAGAAGCTAGAGCGAAGTACCCAGTCTACCGAGACTTTGCCAAATATGCTGCTGCCTTGGCTTTCGTCTTCGTGGTCGGCATCGCCGCGTGGGCTATGGACGAACAAATGCACCGAGGACAGGCTCCGCCGAAACGTGACGAAGTTGTTGAATGGAGAAGCCAGGTCCTGGGATGGATCAGTGCATCCATGTTTCGTAAGTATGTACATGATTTGAGTACTCGATCGCTCACACCAGATCGAAGTCGGGGCTCGGATACCACAAATCGGTGAGGGATTACCTTCTTCGCTCTGCCATATGAGTGAACGAGGTGCATGGGGTCAGTGAAAAATTTTAGGACTGGGTGTGAAGGGCTCTCCCCCTTCCTCTTCGTGTATTCAATTACGGGGAACACGACCTACGTCCTTGCTATTTTAGCCGCCTCGATGGACCTGCAGCATCTCATCGCGAATGCATCGTGGATTGCGGGTGAGTAGTACAACCGATCCGCGTTGCGCGATATTGACGTCGAGTTTCACACTTCCCATTATTCTCGTCAGGGAGCGCATTGACGGTCTTTTTAGACCTCTTCGTAAGCATGCGTGTGCCGTACTCACGCATCCTGCCTCAACTTTTGCACAGGTCCTTTCTCAATTCTTCTACTATCGAGGCGTGGACACCCCTCAGGCTCATGCTGCATTATCGTAGAGCATGCCTTGTTAGCCCCGTTGGAATGGAACCATAGTCATGTGTGAACATGATCGTCGCAAACCATGTCGTAGTACCGTCAGCGTGTCCTAATGTTTAGTAGACGCTGCTCAAGGGCAGATCCAGGCGAGCTTTGAGGTTACCAGATGTCGACGCGGAGAACGGTCAGTCTGATGGATTGTGTCCGGTACCGGGTATGATGTGAGGTCGCGATAAGGCGAAAGAGAAGGATTTTTGGTCAGCTTGGCCTGAAAGTGTGGGACGGTACGATAAATATTGGAGAGCCGAAGGGCGCTCGGCCACGAACGCAGAGCCATGCGTGCCTCGTTCCCTCCCTCGTGTTGCCTGCTGTTGTTCGACATCCCACGTTGCAGGTCAGCTCTAAACATTCGTATGGTATCTACGCTTTGGAACGGACATGCTCCCAGCCTCGTGCTCGTCGCATCACAGCTCGCAAAGAAAGCGCATTATCAATGTCAGATCGCCCGCTCGCCATATATTCAAGAGCAAGAGGACCCTGCACAGACCGGCTCGCGCGTCCTCGCGTACGCAGAACACGACGCGACTCGGGCTAACCGATGATGTGGTACGTTTCCATTTCTTGTCTCGTTTCTGCCCGCACTCGAAGTGACCACTAAGTGATGGCGCTTTTCCCGGACGTTTCAGGCAGTGAGGGTGCGAGGGCAGAGGCAAGGCACCTCAAACTGCAGCGTGCCCTTCAGAAAGCCGGTTCGAGATAGCACGAACGCATCGACTCATCGTTCCTTCGGACAATACGCGCGTGCCGCCGCGCCGGACCCGCGCCCCTCTTATAAGTGAACGACTTCCCGACCGCGCTCTGGCAGTTGCTGTCATGCGCCGCACATCAATCCTTCACGCCTCCGCCGCCCCTCATCATGGCAGGATGCATACCCCTTCCCCCGCCAACCCCTCCATCGACCCGCCACGTGTTCGCACCAACGTCGCACCACCGCCCCCCGAGCCCACCTCCCCGCCACCCCCGTACGAAGCATACGCGGCGTATCCCGCCGTTGCCCCTGTTCCCCGAGGATCAGCACGCGTACCCCCTCCCTGCCTAGAGCACAGGATGGCTTTGCCTCATTTCCTGACAGCGCACGGTCTCGTGCCCGAAGACCACAGAATCTCTCGATCCCGCATCTCCGTGAAGCGATACACACCCTCGAGTCCAAGATGGCGTCTTTGCTCAACGAGCGGGATCTTCTCGAGTCGAGACTTGAACAGGCAGTGCGTATGCAGTCCCCTATACAACGGCTGCCGGACGAACTGCTTGCAGCTATATTCGAGATCGGCGTGCTCGACGGGGAAGAGGAGGATCCTATCACTCTGGCGAGCCTCACGACCGTCTGTCGGCAATGGAAGGACGTCGCCGTGGACACGCCCGCTTTGTGGTCGCGGATCCGGATGGGCACTCGCCACTCATTCGAGAAGGCGCGAGTCAAGCTCGAGCGTTCAAAGACGGTTCCCCTCTACATAGGCCTCGACTTCAGCCCACGGGTAGAGTATGGCAGCGTTTCTACGGAGACTCTCATGTTGGCCATGGACCTGCTACGGCCGGCCATTTGGCGCTGGAGAACGTTCCATCTCACCATACCCAGTCGACCGCAAGCACACGCGGCGCTCACGCGATGCCGGGAACGTGCCCCTCTTCTAGAGGTCATGTCAGTGCGCATCTGCAGCTCAATGCAGGAAGACCATTTCTCGAGGCCGCCTCTACCGCTCTTCGAGAGCTACACGCCACGGTTACGCTCATGCTCGTTCACTTCGTTTAACTTCAACTGGGACACCGCCCTTGTAACCCGACTGCGGGTTCTCAAGCTGGGAGGGTATTGGAACGCGCAGTCCCCATCTGTCGACGTCATTCTGGAAATCCTCCGAACGTGTCCCAACCTCGAGGAGCTCGCCCTGCGCAACATGTCCGACGTCGAAACGGACTCGTGTTCATTGACAGACTTCGACTCCGCGGAGCAAGATAGCTTCAGCGAGCGATTAGTGCATGTGACAGACGCGAGGCCAGTGCAGCTGCCGCGCCTAGTGGAGGCTTCCTTCTACTACTGTGGCAACGTTCGCACGAGGACGATCCTCAGCTTGTGTTCATTCCCCGCCCTGGAGCGCGTCGAGCTCTGTTTCCTGGACAACGTCTCTCCGATGCTGGAACATCTACGGCGGCAGTCCCTGACCCGCCTGCCGCTGCGACGCCTACGCATTGAGTCCAGTTACTTCAACGAGATGAAGCTCGTCAGGCTACTGAAACGCCTTCCCGCGCTAAATAGCCTCGAGTTTGTGGATGCCGATGACGTCTCACTAAATCTTCTCAAGGTGCGCTCTACGTCCTGTCGGTTCCTGCGACAATGCAGCTAAACCCTTACGTGCGTCAGATCTTTGCCACGCCGGCGGCTGCGCAGACGTGGGTCTGTCCAAAGCTGACGACATTGTGGTTGGAAGGCTGTACTTCAGTCGACTGGGAGGTATTACGTGCGGTGGTCGAGTCCCGACTCCCTGCACAGTCCCGCGCTCTTCCGCCGCAGAAGATTGGGAAGGGGTTGTCGACGGCTTCGGCTTCGGCTTCGGCCAACGCACTGCCGTCCAAAGCGTCTTCATCCGCATCTGCCTTCGCATCGCAAGCACACATCTTGTCTCGCGTTCCGGTAACGTCTTCGTCTGCTGGGTACAACACTTTGCTTGGACCCCGTCGCCTGGAATCCCTCGACCTTTCGCGCTGTCACCAGATCAGCAAGGAGATGATTCAATGGCTCCGGATGTATGTGGCTGAAGTGAAGTGCGAGCCAACGAAGGGCGTTTGGGGCGAACCGTTGACATGACTGTGTCTACTCTCCATCGGTGACATTTACTCTGCACGATACCATTATTTTGCTAGCGCATGCTGCTTTCTGTACCATATTTTCACGCTGTTTCGCTGCGTTTTGGCTTACCCTGCAAGGCACGCAATCATTGTAGTAATGTATCCATACAGCTCCCCAATGTGCATAGGCCGATGACCGTACAAGTGTTGATTGCCGATTGGCTTAGAGCTTCCTTTATGCAAGCATGGCAGATGTGTTCGGCCTCGATCGCCAGGGATGCTGGTGAACGCGTGTCTCAGAATTCTGACGAGTTACAATTCCGAGGCCATAGACCACAGACTCCTTGTCCAACATTCGCCACACCATTCACCATGCCGTCAATCCTGGTCATCAACCCGAACTCTACAGAGTCGATGACCAAGTCCCTTGAGGGGCTGGTCAAATCAATCGGCTTCCGCGACGTGCGCTCAGTGTTCAATCAGTGACAACGAGCCTCTACATTCTAATGCACAACCATTGCAGACAAGATACGGCTTCTTCACGGCACCATCGGGTCCAAGCAGCATCAATAATCCAGAAGATGCCACGGAGAGTGCACAGCAATGCCTACCTCATCTAGAGGCCCTCCTAGGCCAATATGACGGCTTCCTTGTCGCATGCTACTCCGAGCACCCACTCGTCGCCACACTGAAGGCGCAACCCACCGTTATCGAGGGCAGGAAGCCTGTCACCGGCATCTTTGAAGCCAGTATCAGCGCCAGCCTGCAGCTCATTGGCCCCAAACCACAGTTCGGAATCATTTCGTCGGGCAAGGCATGGGAGCAACTCCTTACAGACGCGGTGTACGCATACCTCGGGAGCGAGTCCAGTACCAAGTTCGGGGGCACCGAGTCAACGGGCCTCAACGCGACGGACCTGCACGGCGCGACCGCTGAGGTGGAGAGACGGATAGTGGAGGCGACCAGGCGGCTGGTGTGGAAGGGAAACATCGGCGTCGTGTGTCTCGGCTGCACCGGATTGACGGGTTTCGCTGGGCTTGTTCGAGAAGTTTGCGTGGAGCAGTTGGGAGACGAGGAGGGAGGTGCGGTCAAGATCGTGGACGGCGTGCAGGCAGGGATCGCCTGGCTGGAGGGTGCTGTGAGGGTGCGGTTCTGACCAAGGAGTGATATCTGTCGTTGTCTTGCTCATCTATGCATGCATATCTTGATTATTTGCTACCGAGTGTTGCAGTGAGGGCTCGCACCTCTATTGTGGACGCAGTACTCAGCCGCAGTGCGCCCTATTACGGCTAGGCGGACCGCATTCAGACCGGATTGACTCTGACCACAGCGCCACAAGCTCCTCGTCACCCGGTAACGCGAGCTACGCCTCTGATGGCTACAGTAACACACTACATTTATTCTCACTATGAACCAAAACAACGAGAGGAACTGCAAAGGGCTACAGGGCAGATCACCGAGTCGGAGGAGCTGGAGGAGGACCCATGGCAAACGGAATCGTCGTTCGGTGCGCAGCGTCGCCTCGCAAACGCACCTCGATTCGTACCAGCCATCGTTTCCTATGACGAGATCAATAACATGATGGGGGTGTCTCAAGCTATACCTCCGACGGCGGAGGAGAAACCGAACATCGAAGTGAGCAGCTGGTACAAGTCGCTAACCCAACCCAGCGGTGCGCTCGTCATCGACGATGCAAAGCCTATCGCGTCGACTTCGACTATACCCTCTACTCCTCACACCACATACCCTTCTACCTCCACCCTTGCTCCACCGAAAGCCGCAAAGCGGGATGCTTGGTTCATCACTCGCGCATTGCGCTCGGAACCACCGACGGCCCGCCCAACGCCAACATACACACTCGCGGACATCCTGTCGCGAGACCCGCCGCCAGATCCCTCTGGCAAGTCATTCTCACCGCCCGTTTTCCTTCACATCGGTCCGTCGAATAGAGGGTATGCAATGCTCGAGAAGAGTGGTTGGAACGAGGGCGAGCCGCTGGGCCCGGGCGTCATACGGCGGCCGCGCCAGTTGGAGGGTCCTCCTCCTCCTCGGGGTACCAAGCGAGAGAAAGGAAAGGCGGTCGTGAAGGAGGAGGAGCGCGAGGTGAAGCTGGATCCAGACGGAGATATCACCGAAGTCCGGAAGGTGGATGTTATCGACCTTACCTTCTCTGACGCGGAGGACGAGCCCGAAGATACCAAAGCGGTCCTAAGCGTCGAGGATTCACCTGTATCAGCCTTTGCAGAGACAGAGCTCGCTTCGTCCCATAACCCGAAAGCTTTGCTTACGCCACTGCCTACCGTCCTGAAGTCAGACCGCCTCGGGATCGGACTGAAGGCGAAGACGGTTGGGCCTCACAAGGCATCCAAGAAGCGTGTTACACACAATCAGGCAGCGCTTGCTCAGCACATTCGAGATACGGAGGAGATGCAGCGGATGAAGGCGTTGATGGGTAGGGGTTCGAGGGGGTTCGCTCGTCTCGCGAAGGCAGAGGCGGAGAGTAGACGGCGACTACTGGCCAACCTCAACGATCCCTGTTGAATCTACGTCGCAAATTCATGCTTTACAGTCGCCCGGTTCCCACCGCAATGCTCTTGAAGTGGATTACCCGTCTCTCCTAAGGCACATTGCTGACAGCATGCCGTTGGGTTGCGGTTTCAATTTCATCTCCCCATTGGATATTATTGTGATGCAAATTGCAGGGGCACGTTGGCGGCATGCGCTGAGACGATGCATGCGGCTCCCGTTCACCGACAGGAAAACGCGTTCAAACCGTCATGTGAATTAGAACGAGCGTTTGTAGTACAGTATGTACCGGTACTAAGAGTGAGCAAGGTGCGCTATTCAGGAGTGGGGAGCCGACAGCAAAACAACGAGGGACGATTTCCAACAGACATTACCGAAAGTATATATTGAGGATAGTAAATGAGGAATCCAGCATGGTGTGAGCGGACAGGATTGCAATTGAGGGCTAGATGATTGCGATTGACTATGATGCGAGCGAAGAGGTGGTGATAGATATGGTGATTAGACGGGGCTGACAGGCATGTTTGATCCATCGTAGGAGAAGCCTGAGGGGGTGGGTGATCAATGAAGTGTAGATACGATGCAGCGAAGGAAAACTGACCAGCAAACTGGGCTTGGACAGTCTGCGACAGCTGAGAACCTTCTACGACGCTGTCCAACGGCGCCTCCGCCGTGAATACAGTGTCGAAGTTTGACACGTCCTGCACGAACATCAGTATGCTTAGATCCTCATGCAAGACGGTGCACTCACCACAGGGCTGGAGACGCTAGGCTTGAACGGCGGCTGGATCTTCTTCTGCGACAGCTTATCGAAGTCGATGTTCTGTGCGAAGAAGGGGTGCTTCCGGATCTCGTCTGCACCGTTGACACCGAGACGCTGCGAAGGGTCGCGGGTCAGCAGGCCAGTCAGGATGCTCCGAGCCTGCGAGCCAATTTCGTCGCCGAAGACGAGTGGGCTGGTGAGAATCTTCTGATACATCTTGTCGGTAACCTCTGCGAAACTGTGAGATACGTGCCGCAAATCTTGTAGGGTGAGAGACTCACCATCGTAGAATGGAGGAAGACCCGAGAGCATTTCGTACAAGAGCACGCCCAGCGTCCACCAGTCGATAGTTTTGTCTTCGCACTGGAATCAGCACTACAGCGATTACGCTAGATAATGTGCACATACTGTATCCGTGTCCGCTCAGGATCTCCGGCGCCAAGTACTCCGGTGTTCCGCAGAATGTATTCGTGGTGTCGGAATCCTTCATGTTTAGCTTGCAGAGACCGAAGTCGCAAAGCGCAATATGACCAGTGTAGTCAAGAAGGATGTTCTCGGGCTTCAGGTCACGGTAGACAACGTCCAGCTCATGGAGGTGCTCGAGCGCCAGCAGTAGCTCAGCACTGTAGAACCGACTGCGCTCCTCGTTGAACCTCTGCTCACGTTGCAAGTGGTGGAACAGCTCTCCGCCGTTGACAAACGCGAGCACGAGGTATAGCTTCTGCTCCGACTGGAAGCTGAACTTGAGAGGTACGATATATGGGCTGTTCACCCTCGCAAGCACCATGCGTTCAGCCAGTGTATGGGTGATCTCACCCCGCTCGACGATGTGTTGCTTCCGGATCGTCTTCAACGCGTAAATACGCGACGTGTCGCGCTTCCGCACCTGCATGACCTTTCCGAAGCTACCCTTCCCGATGACGGTGATGAGCTCGAAGTCGTCGATCGTGAGGGAATGCCCAGAGCTCGGCTGGAACGCTACACCAATTTGAATTTTGCCTGCACCGCCGGCCAGCTCGTACCACTGATCCTGTGGTACCGTCTCCTCGAAATCGGGGGTAAATCGCACACCGCCCATGAAGATATCGTTGCCCATGTCATCGGCAATACCGTCCCCACCACGCTTCGGCTCTTCTGTTCGGAGGTAGCATTGAATTGAGATCTCCGAGTGTCGTGACACGTCACTGAGACAATTTAGCGGGGAAGACAAGATGCACTGTAAACAACTCACAAATTGGTCTCGTACATATACAGCGGCTTAGACATGTCTCCCCCGAGAGGTGTAATCAGCACCTGGTTGACCTCGAACTCCATGACAAGGTAGGGGAGCCACCAGCACTGCTGCCTCTGCACACTGTCTCTGTTGCTCTTCCGGTTGGCCAGTCGGTGCTGCGTGACGCTCGAAGGCGACACGGACGCGGCAAGCTTAGCTTGCTGCGAGGTGAGCGCGGCCTGTACTGCCGGAGGCACACCTTGGCCAGACGGGACAGATAGGCCTTCGGCCCATAGGACACGGATGGCGAGAAGACCTGAGCGCGACAAAGGATCGCCGTTGGGGTTTCCCGGCGTCGGGGTGGTCGAGCGTCCAGCCTCGCCGTTCGCAGACAGGGCGTTGGCGGATGCGCGCGGCTTCTTGCCAATACCTCTCCAAGACATGATCAGGAGTTCCTCGGAGTCCTAGTTTCCGATAGGCACAGAGTGTGGGGGGTATAGAGCAGAAGAGAAACCGAGCACAGCTCTGGTCGTCGAGGGTGGAAGAAAGATGCTTAGGCTATGCGGACGCGAGATGCTGATGTCTTGACTATAAGCGACGAAGTACTTTTATATTCGCTTACTGACCACCCCAATGAGGCAGATCTGAATATAGACGCCCCGTTGCTCCCAACTCAGCCGGTCAGAAGTAATTTCGAAAGGATGCAGGCAACCGTCTGACGAGTCCACAGATAATCACTGGTATCCAGGAAATTGCCGCAGTACCCTGTGTCGGTATGACCATGATGTACCACACTTGGCTGCCGTGCAACACACTGGCAAGGCCCCAACTGATTTTACGCGTCGAGTAGCGGCGGCAACACGATAATCGGACGTAAAACGCCGTTGGCATACGCGCAATATGCCATTAAAAGTTGTAGACAATGAGCAGCTTACGTTCTCTTTGACAAATAACACCCGTCATCCAGCAGGAGGTTCATTGCAGTCTGCTTCTGGTCCATGTTTACACGGTCGTTCGTTTTGACGGTGCGTTCAAATTATTTCCGACGTGCAGTAGCAGCCGGCCTTATCCCGCCTGAGTCGTTCAGACGTCACCTGAATACAACGATTCGCCAGAATCGTTCGTCGTCCGCGAGGCTGACCGCTGTCGGGTTCGAGTGATATCAGTGGCAGTGGTCAGCCTCCAGGAGGTATGTACCTTATACATGACAGGTGCGCCACCAGGTTCCCCCACTTCTTGTCGTCATCATCGTACATCCTATCAACATCAGCATCTTGCACACCTACTTCACAGCATCATCTATCAGCAACGATGCAGGTCATCCACCCTTCCCTCTACGTCGTCGCTCTTGTGACCCTCTTTGCGTTCTTCCACATTGGTATATTGGTCGAGACCGTCTTGCCAGGCTTTGTCGCCCTTGTATGGGATGGACACGGTATTTGCGGCTTCCTGGCCCGTAGTCTGTCGTCCATCGTATCCGGCGCTACATTCTTTTGTGTCCACGTCGCCTTAACTTACAGAGTGGACGATCCTCACATCCGGACGAAGGCCCAGCGCGACCATATGCTTGAGTGGCACCCAGCGCTTCGAGCAAGACGCGCCTTCACCGAGGGATGGAGATATGCCACTCGGCTACAGGTTCCCGGGCCGAGGGACGTTGCCACCTACGACGCCTTCCTGCATCGTCTGGGTCGCACCCTGCAAGACGACCATTGCGCAATTTGCACATCTACGTTTGGAGAGATCGTCGAGGAGCATGAGGCTGACGCCGAGCACCGTGACCTGTACTCAGCGTTCGTCAAGCTCGGGTGCAATCACGTTTACTGCACCCAGTGGTCAGTGTATATTTATTTGCGTCGAAGAACATTGGGCTTACCTTGGTTCGCTTCTAGCTTCATTGACTGGCTTTGTAACGGGGTCCGTCGTGCGGTCGTTGCGTAGCATTGCTGAGTACTGACCTACCTCGTAGAACGGAAAGTGCCCAATGTGCCGAGTCCCTCTTGTCTGGGAGAAGGGATGGATCTTCCCCCTGTGCGAGGAAGACGAGGGCTGAATCACGCGGACGACACCAGATGGTCACAATCAACACGCAAACCCAGGATCTGCTAGCATACAGGATCATCCACTGGATGGCATTCCTCGTTTGTCGAAGTGTTCTGTTCCGTACTTGGTGAGTTCTAGTACGCGAGATGTTGTATGTTGCACTAGTTGACACCTGGACTGCGTAGCGGAGATAAGCTTCATGCTCAAAGCAAGTCGACCAAGCACTTCTTACAAAGAGGTGCCATATATATGCCCTCAAAGTTGTGGTATGTAGCATGTACCCTGCAATTGTGAGATCCCGGGACTCTGCGACTGAAGAGCTGCTGCGCAAATGAGAATATTTGAAAGTTGGAATCCCTTACCTAATGCGTGCGAGTTCACACACGATTGGGCATTCGTATGAAAGAATAGGTCCTTGTTATCGCGAGTGATGGATAGCTGTAGACCGTAGAACCGTAGAAGTCGGAGTCAGGCTCGGGGCGAGCAGATTCAAAAGAGCACCGCGATGGGACTAAGTGAGACGGATGTACTTCTCTCAAGAGAGCCTAGCACAATCTGCAGATCCGTTTTGCTGGTGCGCATCCTCTGTGATGATGGTAGACGGTGAGACGGTCTGACGTTCGACGCCATTGTGCACCCGGGGTGGGTTTATTTATTTATTGACGATAGGTCTACATATGGGAATGTAAAAATATGCTGAGGTCATCGAGACGCGTCACGCGTCGCAGGCGTACGCGTCCAGGTCATTCGTTCACGTCTCCCCTCAGTCTCTCATTCCCGCATAGATCGTTGCCCTCTTCCTTGTCACCCATCTACCATCATGGCTTCACAACAACCGCCAACCCCTCCTGCAGGGAACAACGAGAAGGCACCGGAGCCTGCGGCGTCCTCGTCTTCAGACGCAACACAGGATGCTATGGATACCACTCCAGACCAGCCTGCAGAGGAGACCTGGGCGGACATACCCGAAGAGATCATTACCTTGAGCACGGACGAAATCCTGACGCGAATACGGCTCATTGACAACGACCTGAAGGTGCGTTCTATATCACCTTCTTTGTGGCCTTGTCGGCTAAGGGGTCTGCGGCTAGGTGATGCGTTCCGAGACATTACGGTTGCAACATGAACAGAATGTCATGAAGGAGAAGATCCGTGACAATGGCGAAAAGATCAAGCAGAACAAGGTTCTACCCTATCTAGTGGCGAATGTTGTCGAGGTGCGCTCCGTGCAGTCCGCCGTTGTCAGATGGTCTGCTTACCAACAAGTGCAGATTCTGGACGTCGACCCTGAGGTAGAGGAGGACGGTGCCAACCGCGACCTCGACTCAATGCGCAAGGGCAAATGCGCGGTCATTAAGACCTCGACACGACAAACCGTCTTTCTCCCCCTCATCGGTCTCGTCCCCGCCGAGAAGCTGAGGCCTGGCGACCTCGTTGGTGTCAATAAGGATTCGTATCTGGTACTTGACACACTCCCCGCAGAATTCGACTCGCGTGTGAAGGCAATGGAGGTGGATGAGCGACCGACCGAGACCTACACCGACATCGGAGGATTGGAGAAGCAGATAGAAGAGCTTGTTGAGGCTATTGTCCTACCCATGGAGCAGGCTGACAAGTTCAAGACACTCGGTATCAAGCCTCCGAAGGGCTGTCTCATGTACGGTCCGCCAGGTACGCAAACTTCGCCAATGTGGGATCGCGGTCGGCTTACGTTTACGTGATAGGTACTGGCAAGACACTGCTCGCACGTGCGTGTGCCGCACAGACGAACGCGTGTTACCTGAAGCTTGCTGGTCCTTCGCTGGTGCAAATGTTCATTGGCGACGGTGCCAAGCTTGTGCGGGACGCCTTCGAGCTCGCGAAGGAAAAGGCGCCTACGATCATCTTCATTGACGAGCTGGATGCTATCGGAACGAAGCGATTCGACTCCGAGAAGAGTGGCGATCGTGAGGTGCAGCGAACGATGCTGGAGCTCTTGAACCAGTTGGACGGATTTAGCAGCGACGAGCGTATTAAGGTATGTGTCCCTATCCCAATTTATGCCTCGCGCCGTTCACAACTCCGTCAAAGGTCATTGCCGCAACGAACCGTATAGATATCCTTGATCCCGCTCTCCTCCGATCGGGACGTCTTGATAGGAAAATTGAGTTCCCCCTTCCCAACGAGACTGCTCGGGGCCGTATCCTGGAGATTCATTCGCGGAAGATGTCCGTCTCCTCTGACGTTAACTATGAGGAGCTCGCACGCAGCACAGACGAGTTCAACGGCGCGCAGTTGAAGGCGGTCTGTGTCGAGGCTGGCATGATTGCTTTGAGGGAAGGCGCGTCGAAGCTGAACCACGAGCACTTCTTGGGTGGTATCTCGGCAGGTATGTCTGCGGCCTTTGGTTGGCCCTGCCTCGTTTCTGACACCCCTTTGCCCTGACAGTCCAGAGCAAGAAGAAGAACGACCTCGTCTATTTCATGTAGTGACTCTGTCAGCTTATATCTCACGGTACAGTCGTAATGCATCCTATGTTTCATACGCAGGACTCGCAGGCGCTGTTTCATTACTGTCAAGTTTCAAACCAGTGCCGGCTGACAGGTGGCATTAGAGTGCAAGGGTGGACCTAACTGACAACATAGGGTTCAGGGAAAGTCTGCCCTGCGTGTGATAGACCAACGCCAGAAACGGAGACGGGTGCAGTAAGGGGAAGATATCGGAGGACGACATGTATTGCGGAACGCGTCACTCGCACTCGCGCGGCCCCACGAGGATTTTCATGAAAGCTTCTACGAAGGCTTGTTGCCCGTGCATCTAGCGTCGTGAGTCCTTATCTCAACCAATGAAGCATTGCAAGATGTCGTTTCTCAATACTGACTATCAGAACGACCAGATGACGCTACTGCAGGCGCTTTCGTGAGACAGCAGCATGTGTCTCAGTGTCCTGCGTGCACAAATGATCTCGTGATGACGTACACGAGGAAACCTCCTATAGCGTCGGCGTATCGGTCCACTGACTGGGCATCCATGCGGCGAGTAAGCTAGTAGGTGAGCTACCGCGTGATTAGCTCATCTTGCGGCGCTGTGACATAGGGGCACGCATCCAGGTCGACGGCCTATGCCGAGTGCAGTCGCGGCCGACTCTTGCGAAGTACTGTACTGCCACGACGAATGTATCCAGGCGGCCGGATGGGCCCGCGTAAGTTTAACACACCCCGCGCTGCTGTCTGAGAGTCCAGCTCGGTCTTCGATTGCCCGCGATGGGTCCTCCGAAGCGGGCCCCAAGGGAAACTAGGCATCGGCAGCTCGTCTCGAATCGTGGAGCGCGATGATCTCCGGACATATAAATGCGTGGCTTCCAGCCCCTGACCACGCAATCCCATACTACACCCCCGTCCCATCAGCCAACCCGGACGACCTTCCGACACTTACCATTAACGACAAGCCTATGAAGTTCACGACCTTCTTCATCCTTGCCTACGCGGTGTACGCATGCGCGACTGGGCCTAGTTCGATCAATGAGCCTGTTGCTTGGACCGCGATCGAGCCCGGCGCCGTGTTCAACTTCTCCTATCATGCCATCGGTGACTACTGCCAGTCGAGTTATGGCTATTCGGTTTACCTCGTCACCGAGCCCGCTGTGAGCATGGCTCCCTCCCAGGAGTTCATGTGCGGTTACTATTTCGGGCACTTTGATACCCCGAACTACCCAGGTCAGTCCGATCTGGCCATGTTGCACGCCATATCACCATCTCACCCCTCTTAGCCGTGCCCTACCCGACAGCCCCAGCACCCCCGAACTTTACAATGCCGGACTTTGCAGACTCGCAGGGCGGCTTCGGCAGTGGAAAGTCTGCGTTCAACGCTACCTTCTATCTGACAGTCATGGAAGAGTGGGATGACTGTTCAGTAAGTTGCCATCGAGGTGTTCTATTTAGCCAGTGCTCATTGTGCCACTGTAGGGTTCTCTCGGCAGGAAGATCGCGGTGGTTAGCACCCCGATCGTCTACAACGCAACGCAGTCTTACCAAGCGGAAATGAACGCTGATGCTATTGCACAGAGGTCTGCTTGATCTCATGGACAGGACAATTGGAAGACAGGACCTTTCAAAGTCGCACATTCCGAAAAATAGCGTACATCTATCAGAACTTTACACTTTACGAACGTACCCCGGACTTCTGTTATGATATGTTAGCCATGATACTTGCTGTTGCTGGCTTCCTGTAATCCACGGCCTGGACATGGACTCTGCACGGACAGGGAATGTTACTTACGATCACAACACACTGTCTAGTAATACTCGCTGCGACGTTTATTTCTGGATCCTTCAGGGAAGGGTGAGCACTTGAGTACTTGAGTTTGGATGCTATCGCACACGTCCGGATCGCCTGCCGTACGATCATTGACACGTCCGAGTCCGCGCGTCTGTGGCTTATCCACCGACCCACCAGCAATCAGACCCGCTCTCCGCTTCCATTCCAACTCTAGGGATACCGCTATGGCGAGCGAGAACCCTTCTCCAGAAGACAAACTAAGATACGACGCAGCGAAGAAAGAGCTCATGCAGGCTCTTGCGAAGAGACGAGAGGTAGACAAGCACCTGGTACGTCTACGGCACGCCACTCGCTTTTTTGTGTCTCATAGTCAAGCTAGGCACATCTAGAGGTGCAGATATACAACCTCGAGGGGTCGTATCTGACAGACACCGCGGCGCATAGCGGTGGCAACATACTACACGGCTTCGAGGGCTATCTGAAGAACCCGACTGGTGGTCGGAAGAAGTTCGAGATCGGCGATGCCGACCGTATGTTCTCCAACAGCAGCACAACATACAAGAAGGTTCGTTCGGCTTCTGCTATGGGTGGCTCGCAGCTGATCTCGCTGCCGTCAAGTCTCTTGAGCTGTCGGGCGACGGCGAGGAGTCAGGCGCAGACGACCACTCCCGAATGTCGACACCTGGTCTAACAACAGTCATTGTACCTCCCGCTCCTAGGCCACATGAGCTCTCCGCAGCGCAACAGAAGAAGAACAGAGACCGCGAGTACCAGAGGAAGAAGCGGGCTAGTGCGCGCGCCACAATGACCCCCATGAGCGAGGACGACAGCGTTGCTTCCACATCTGGGCGCAGACCAACGAAGAGAGCACGAATGATGGACGACGATTAATCAACGTTTCGGAGTCGCGCTAGGGAACTCATGAAATGTGCTGGAACCCTGTCTTTGTCGTGGTGACCGTCGTTGTTGGATCTCTGTATCATATGGACTACTATAGTATGTATTCACCGCCGAGCTATGACACTCCGGGCTACTTTCGAGCTCGTCATTATATGTCGAGTGTGCCGAGAAACTTCTTCAGCTCAGCTTCTCCCATTCCTCCGCCATCCGGGTCTACAGCTTCAATACATCTTGATACAGCGATAATGTGCTTCGCTTCTTTCGAGTTGACCCAAAAACGTCCGTTGAGGCCGGTTGCTGTCTCCAGAGGGAACCGTGAACCGAGCATCGGGAGGAGGAAGTGTTTTGGGTCGAGCAGTCTAAGGACAGGTTAGGGACATCATGGATGAAAGGGCCTTGGTGACTTACAGTCGACACATCTTCAAACTGCAACCCACAACAAAGCCTCCTTTTAGTTCCCCAAAGCCTTCCGCCTTGTGTGTCTGCGCGTCGAAGCACTCCAACTCCGGCTCCATGTCCTTATGCGCGAGAGATACGCGTGCATACAGCAGCGAACCGACCTATGCATCTTCTGAATAATCCGGCGGACATACAATGGTGTACACGTACCTTCAGATTAGGCCGATTGCGCTTTGTCGCACCCTCGAATGCCAGCCCATCCAGGTTGGCCATGTGCGCAGCCCCGATATCCACTCTCCAATTCTCACCACTACGTGCGATTACCGCACCGATGACGGACTCCTGCGGTGCAGGTACATACTACCTTCCTCCCAGTGAGTAAAAGCAAGGTGACAGCTATAGTTCTGGGTGCATCTCACTCACCCTCCGGGCGTTGCTCTCTATCCACCACCGGGCGCCAGTAGAGGAATTCTTGAGCTCGCCTGCCCGGGTCGTGATGGTCGAGGACTCTCCCGATGGACTCGACCTCTGCAATAACCCCGGGCCCAGCTTGAGGTTAACATGTTGCGCAGGTACGAGCTCGCCAGGGAGGACAAGAGACATGGCTGCGGACAAGGTCAATTGTATAATCTGGAGATTGCGTCGAGTCCCTGCGTCGATCGACGCCTTAGATCCGGATCGTACGAAACGCCTTTGGGCAGCATACGCAGTCCGCCTGACATCTACAACACAACGTTGCCTCGGAGCATTTCACTGCAATGGGCCTTTCTAACCAAAGTGCCCAGCATATTCATATCTTATTCTTAGGATTTGTAGGGAAGGTTAGGATCTCGCGCATGTAACGCCGCGGTGCCTCTCTCAGCATGCTTGGAGGTCGAACTGTGTTACCTTTTCCATATTGCAGCACTTCTCCCGATGAAACTCTACGTGGTATGAGGTCAGTTCATAATCTACTCCCACTGAAAGCATAGAATGATGGAGATCATAGAGTTACTGCATTATGCAGACCAACAAATCCACATAGTGGGCCCGGAGCTCTGCTTGTATAATAACATATGTACAGGGGAATAATATCACAACGAGAGGAAGGGCCGCACTATACCAGCATAACAAATTGAAATCCAAGGGGCCAGGGGTCATACGAAGACAGGTTTGATAGGTAAACGGATCCACCGCATGCGTTCACGGTGTTCCAATAGCGTTTATGGAAAATCGAAAGTCGAATCATAGAGTCTGGACATGCGGTACGAGGACGTCAGAAGAATAGATAGGTCGTGACGAAGACACCCAGCGCGATGATGATGACAACTTGCAGAGGGACACCCTCTGCCTGCATCAACGTGTCCTCCATCGTCGTTGTACCAGTGATGGAAGTCCCCACTTCCGTCTCACCATCCCACGTGCTACCGTCATCCGAAGGCGAAACGGGCCTCCGTCGCCGGAACTCGGTGGCATTGGTGATCGTCGTAGGCGCAATGGTGCTGGGCTCGGGCATGGTTGAAATGAGGTTGCGAAGGCGCTCGATCTCTGCCTGTGCTTCGTGCAGCTTCAGAAGGACCTCCTCGTTGACGTCATGTACGGGCACAGCGGGCTCAGGAGGGGCTGGTCGCTGCGGCGTGAGGACATTGACGTTGACGATGGGTGCTTCCTCTTCCTCGCGTGAGGGCTCTTCGATCACAAGTAGGGGTTCCTCATGAAGCTGCGGCGGTCTTGCCGGAGGAGGAGACGACGGTGCATCGTGGTGGATTTCCTCCTGGGCGGCCTCACCACTGTGCTCCCGAACCTGCTCCGGAGCACCGTTTCCGTTCAGGTGCTGACGAACAGTGCCGTAGATCTTACGATGAGGGCAATTAGAGTCGCCGAATAGATGCATGAAAATGACACGCACCGAACGCGAATTATCCTGGAACTCACTAACACCGCCCTCTTCCTCTTCAGGAACTGTCTGGCCTTCCGGTGGGAGATACACAACTCGGATCTTCTGCGAGTGGACCTCC
This sequence comes from Fomitopsis betulina, assembly GCA_022606075.1. NCBI lineage: Eukaryota > Fungi > Basidiomycota > Agaricomycetes > Polyporales > Fomitopsidaceae > Fomitopsis > Fomitopsis betulina. The sequence goes on from JABYQK010000016.1 coordinate 50,935, forward strand.
TCGGTGTTGTCAGACCACTTGGGAGCAAATTTAGCCATTGGCCAACGAGCTTGCAACTCGAACACGTACAAGATCCTGGAGGGGCATAGTTTCCTTCTCCGGTGTGATGATAGTACTCTGTATCAAGAATTTGTCCTTGCATTTATGATTCAACGGTGGCTCCTCCTTCATGGCTTGTAGCATGACTATACCCAGGGTTAAGGCACCCAAAAATTCGAACACTCCCTGCCACGCACCTTGGACTTCGACGGTCTCTCCTGGTTCAACCCTTCCCGAATTTGGCCGTACACAGTACAGCTGCAACAACCTATGTCAACGATGATTATATGCGTCCCAGCCGCAATTGAAGGACCTTGGGGGCAGTCGTCTTGACCTTGAAGGCGACAGGTTGCGCATTATGGTTGGTAATAGCCAACGCCCGTTTAACGTGCTGCGTCAGAGGTCCTGCACGCGATGCGTCAGCTCTCTAAACCCCACGACGTCGAACGGAGAACTGCACGCACTGTTGAAGCCGAGATAGTTGCCCGGGGTGAGTGCGACGGACATTTTGGGCACGAAGTAGGGAAAGAGGATAAGAGTGAGAGAGCTGAAGCCTGAGAGCTATGATTGTGATGACATGCCAGGACGCGTCGGCGTGCTGGCGCGGGAAATACCGAGCCACGCTCCCGCGCCTCAGGCTCCTCCAGGTCTCCACGCGCATCTCGTCCTCTCAATGCTGTGTTTCAAGCGGTATGAAGCTCATGCAAGGGTATCAACTGACATTGTGGAGTGCGTACAATTGCCTCGTGTTGTATGTATGTAATCTAGCGATGAAGTACATGATAAGGGTAGGGATGAAGGACGAGCCCAAGAAGCCAAAGAGAGTAGGGACCCAGAGAAACATTATACGTCAACTAGAACGAAAAACAGTCGTAAGTATCATTATCGAGATAAGGTGCCTAACGTCCAGATGGTATATATGTATCACTTCTTGCTCAATGCCTGTAGCTGTACGTATTCATAGTATCCACCCTTGAGCGCGAGGAGCTCGTCGTGCGTGCCAAATTCGCTGACGGCACCATCTTTGATGAAGTATCTGGAGAGCTGGTCAGAACGTGCACTCGGGCGGGTCATAAGGCGGGTCACTTACATCCTGTCAGCGTTCTGGATGGTTGATAACCGGTGGGCAATGGCAATAGTTGTCCGGCCCTTCGCGGCCTTGTCTAGTGCCTCCTGCACCACCTTTTCTGAATTGGAGTCGAGCGCTGATGTTGCCTCGTCTAGCAGTAAGACCTTCGGGTTACGTAGCAGAGCACGGGCAATGGCGATACGTTCTGAACACGCCCATCAGTACAGAACAACATATGCATGTCAAAAGAACGCACGCTTCTGTCCTCCGGAGAGCTGCGAACCCTTGCCACCGACCTCAGTGTCGAAACCCCTGTGAAAAATGTCAGCGCGGACGCATGCGAAGCAGGCGAAGGTCGACGTACTGTGGCAAGCTCTGAATGAAGTCCAAGATGTTGGCATCACGACACGCAGCCTCGATCTCCTCCTGCGTGACCTCAGACTGCGGTTTAGTGGCCCCGAGAAGGATGTTCAATCTGATCGTGCCAGAGTACAGAGTCTGACGTAACTATTGTTAGAATGACGGGCATTATACCAAGACTAACTGCATACCGGCTCCTGCGAGACCAACGCGATGTTCTTGCGGTATTCGCTAACATTGTATTGGGTGACCGGACGCCCGTCAAGGTAGACAGTACCATGCAGCGCATCGTAGAAGCGCTCAATAAGTTGAATTCTGCGTGACGATCAGAACCCAGTATGACCGGAGCCAAATAAAAATAGAGGGACGTACGTCGTACTCTTCCCGCAGCCACTAGCACCGACCAAAGCGACATATGTTCCAGGCTCCACCGTGAGGTTCAAGTCGCGCAGCACACGGACACCCGGGCGAGTTGGGTAGCGGAAGTGGACATTCTCGAAGCGGATGTGGCCCTGGACCTCTGCGGGGTTGGGGATCTCACCCTCCGTCGACTCAGCATCAATCTCGGGCATGGAGTCAAGGAGGGCGATGATGTCCTCAGCGGCACCCTTGGCAGACGAGATGTCCGGGACGAACGAGAAGACGTTCCCGGCCTGGATAGCGCTGAAGGTGGAGCTCTGTGGAGGAATCAGTAAGGGATACGCGCATCAGGATCCGGGTGCCATACCATGAGACCAACGAAGAACTGGAACGTCGTGAGCTCGCCGTTGGCGACGAGGCGGGAACCGAACCAGAAGATGAGCGCGATGACGAAGAACGACATAGCCTGCGACACTGCATAGATGAGATTGCTGTACAGCGCGGACCGGTTCGATGTACGGAGCGGCCCCTCCAAGCTTTCGCTGTATAACCGCAGGCAATCATCCTCACGAGTGAGTGAGGCGACGGTCCGGATGGCGCCTGCGGCTTCACAAGCAAGCTGGGCCGACTGCTCATGTGCGCGCTTGTTCACTTGATCCTTCAGAACGACGACACGGAGACGGACGAAACCGGCGGAGAACAATACGGGGGTACAGGCGAGGGCGACAAGACCAACTTTCCACGCGAATATAAGCCCAATGATGGTACCGGTGATGAGACAAGCGATGGCCTGAATGATGGCACCGAGGGTGATACCGGCGAGACCGTTGACCTTCTGCGGATTGTCGCTTAGGCCGGAGGTGAGCTGACCGGTGTTGTGTTCCTCCTCATCGAAGTACTCGATGTCTTGCCGGAGGATCGCGCGGAAGCTGAGCGAACGGATCTGATTCGTCAGCTGAGCAGCGGTCGAAGCGAAGAAGAGGTTCTGCAGGCCAATGGCAATTGCGGACAGGATGGCAATGATGAAGAACCTAGCAAGACCATGTCAGCTGTTTCGGCCAAGACACGTCTAGGAAAGCTGGCTGACCAGAGGGCGACACGGTCACCATCGTGCCTCCGTGTGTGAGCGTCCGTGCTCTGGAAGGTATTGATTCCCTGCGCATAGACAATACCAAACGCCGGGTACGTCGCGCCATTGCCTGCGATTTATACACAGTCAGCGGGGACAGGCGAGACTCAAATTGAGGACTCACAGATAGCGGCGATCGAGCCAAACAGATACAACCTCCAATGCTCCCGATTGATGGCGAAGAAGCGACGGAAAATTGTGAACGGAGTGTACTGGCGACCTGCCTGCTTGACCTTCTCCTGATTACGCTGCTCGAGTAACTCGGATGCGAGAGACCGCCCGGACTTGGCACGCGACAGCGGGACCTCCTCTTGCGCCGCTTTCTCGTAATCCTCTTCCTCAGCGCTGGCAACGTCTGTCGAATCATCGTTGTCGTCGACACTGCGCTTCTCGCGCGCTTCCCGAAGCCTCTGAGCGGCGACGAGACGCGAGTACGGGCCATCGTCGTTCTGAAGCAGCTGTTTGTGCGTACCGGACTCGAGGAGCAGACCTTCACCCATGACGTAGATGCAGTCCGCGTCCTTGATTGTCGACAGACGGTGAGCGATCGTGATCGTCGTACGGCCGGCAGCAGCTTTGTCCAGAGCGTCCTGCACGATACCCTCACTCTGAGTGTCCAAAGCAGACGTGGCCTCGTCCAAGAGAAGGATCTTCGGGTCCGAGACGATAGCACGAGCGATCGCGATACGTTGCTTCTGACCACCAGAAAGTAGGAATCCACGCTCACCGACCAGGGTATCGTAGCCCAGCGGGAGCTTGGTGATGAAGCCGTCCGCATTCGCTTTGACACACGCTTCCTTGATAAGCTTGAACTTCTCCTCTTCGGATGAATGCTCCCATTCAGTGCCGATGAGACCATGTTCAACGTTGCCCTTGATAGTCGTGGCGAAAAGGGTCGGCTCCTGCGAAACAAGACCGATCTGACCACGGAGCCATCTGAGGTTGAGATCCTTGAGGTTGATGCCGTCTAGCTTGACGACGCCATCGAGGGGATCGTAGAACCGCTCGACAAGTGAGATTGTGGTGGACTTGCCAGAACCGGAAGCACCGACGAGCGCTGTAGTCTTGCCCGCCGGGAAAGTGATGGAGAGGTCCTTGACGATGGGCACATCCGGGCGGGAAGGGTAGTTGAACACGACGTGTTCGAAGACGATCTCGCCAGTGCATGACTCGGGCCGCAGACCTGCGTCGCTGAACGAATCAATGTCGGGGACACGGTCGATTGTCTCATATAGCTTGGCGGCGGCACCCATACCATGGGTAATGGCTTGCATTTCGGGGGCCAAAAGAGCGAGTGAGAAGGACCCGATGAGAATAGCCAAGATAACATTGACGATCTGCCCAGCGTTGGAGTAGCCTTCGTTAATGAGTGTGGTACCGAAAGAGAATGCTGCAAACGAGATTAGAGCATACGATAGGCGACGTCAAACAGTAACGTACCAAGTGCGTAGCCTCCATAAATTACGAAGAAAAAGGTAGCGAGACCGCAGCCGTGGAAAATAGCTGCCTTCATGTCCGCTTGTTTACCCTTCTCGATATGCGCGTCGTACCGTTCGGAGAGAATATGCTGGGAGCCGAAGGCCTGCGCAGTGCGTACGGTCGAGAAAACTTCCTCAGCAAGGGTACCACCGTCTGCGACAAACCCGAGAGACAGCCTGAACACAACATGAGACAAACTACAGTGACTGCTGCAAATGGTAATACTCACCTCATATAGCCAGAGACAAACTTGTTCATGACACCACCCGTGATCGCAATGCATGGCAGCATGGCAGACATAGCAAGCGCCAGGCGCCATTGACGAACGTATGCCAGCACGAAACCGGTGACGAAAGCAGCAAAGAAGTTGACACAAATGGCTACTTTTTCAGAAATGCCTTGCTGCACCAAATCTACGAAGGCTGAGTAAGTAAGGATACCCTCCACGGACTAGATAGGAACTTACGGGTGTCGGTCTGAATGCGTGTCGCGACTTCACCAGCACCAACATTATCAAAGTACGCGATGTCCTGTCGAAGCACGGCTTTAAGGTAACGCTCACGGATCCGCTTCGCGTTGACCTCGCCAGTCCACACCCAGATCACCATGTAGATGTATGTGCAGAAGAGCATGCCGATACCTGTAGTGTCAATGAGCATCCATAGGGGTTCGGCTAGAGACACAGTGCATACCGATGTAAACCAAATAAGACGCATCACTGGCTGCGGTGCGTCTAAAGCTGTCCGCTGCCGCTGGTAGTTCATTCTTTGCGGTCGTGTTTCCCGCCGCCGCCTCCTGTTGGGCCGTTCCGAAGTTGACGAAGGCGTTGGTAAGGTTACCGAAGAGGAGACTCATGAGAGGCTGCACAAGACGCATGAGCGCATGTCACCAGGCTGAAACTGTGCAGCAAACTGACCTGAGCGGCACCTGCAGCTGCGGCTGCAAAGATACCAACTACATCTAAGACAATCTCGAGCTTCGTAGAAAACCTGAGGATGTGGGATGAGACGACGAAGATCGCACAAAGCCCCTAAGGCGGAACTCGTACCTAAACAGTTCAAAGAACGACACGGGCTTGACGGGGGTCGCAGTGGGTGTGTCGCTATCTGACGGGGCGGCGGGGCGGGTCGCGACGGCCTTCTGGGCCTTCTCGTCCAAGGTTGCGGGACTCTGCTGCCTGGACATGTCGATGCCCTTCTCCTGAGAAATGGAAGAGTTGCGAGCATCGCCCTTCTCCTGCGAGGGATCCACGGGACTCGAAGCCACCATGGCTGATGGGGAGAGGCGGCGGTACAAGGAGGACTACAGTCGAGTCTGAAAGACTGACGACGAGGGGAGGAAGGGAATACCTGGCGCTTGAGGTGCACGGGCCTGTTCCTTATAATCTGAGTGTAGCCGCAGCGTGCGCATGCGCGCTCGTTCGGCAATGGCTCGACTCACACTGAGTGTGGGGCCACGTAACCGCTCGGTCGTTGATCCGGCACACATAACGAACCGCTTCATCATTTCTACGACAAAGTGATCCGCATACATTGACTTTCTTCCGACTACTTACTTTATCTCACTCCCAATATCCGACGCACACAGGCAAAAAGGAGACAAAATGGCCCAACTTGCGAAGATTAGAGCAGCCGAAATGGGGCTCAGGACCAGCAGCCAAACTCCGCAAGCGGGGGAGGACTCCGCTTACGAGACTATCATGACATGAGATCCTCGCCCCGATGTCGATCTGCCCGGGTCTCCCATTAATAGAAATAATGAAATAGTCCCTGCGCCAAGTCCCGTTGTGCCTGACAGCCACTTGCGGCCTTCGATGATCGCGCCCTTGCGCCCGCCAGCATCCGCCCGCCACCAGCCCGCCACGTCGCCGACTCCCACTGTCTACGCGCACTCCGATACCCGTACAACCGTTGCCAGCGGGGTTCATCTCAAATACAGGCAACCTCCCAGTCTCCTCCCCATCCGTCTTCGGGAGGTAGGGGGCCCGTGTCGCTAGGCCGTGCAGTGTTAAGTATCGCCAAAACATCTCGTACCGTACAAGTCCTAACATCACGTCACATGCTTTCTGTTACGTAAACCCACGCGAGCATCCAAACCTTATCCCCCTCTACCTCCCTTAGAGGGGATTAAGATTGGGGAGTTTGAATTGGCGGGGATGGTGGGGGTCGGGGTGGGTGCGGGATGGGTGCGGGAAGTGAATTTAGGTGGCGGCGGGATTGTGGCACAAGTATGGCGGGCGAGATATAACATTGCACGAACTATCGACACGGGGCCCCCTACCTCGCCAGAGTGGATGGGGAGGAGCCTGGCAACCTCCGCACGTCTGGCCACGGGTACATTTTCGTATCTTGATAATCGCCATCTCTTTTCCATCTTGCACTTGCCTCCACAACTTCAACCTCACCGGCACGTGCACGGTGACCCGGCGCTCATACGAACACTGATTTCATGAAGTAGCTACTGACAGCTGCTACTCAAGCCATCTGCGCTTCGCCGTTAAAACACTCGTTTGTTATCCAGCGCAATACGCCTACTGATGATTCGTATCAGTCAGCCGAGAATAGAAGCGATGCAAAACTCCCTTCAACTTGGCACCAGATCCCGAGACGCGGGGATATGCGACAGGTGAGTCATTTATTCACTCCTCTAGCGCGACGACTGCACGTACGACAAACGTCAAACAATCAAATATCGCTTGTAGCTGAGCGCTGAGTGACGAGTCCTGACTCGCACGCTGGTTCCCATCGATACCGGTCTGTCGACCACTCCGGCACGCATAGTATTGCCAGTATCAATTTAATCGACCACCGCCACCGGCATATCGACCGCGAGTGATTGCCCGTGCCAAAGGATGCATCTGCACCTACACCGAAGACCGACAACATGGCCGCTGAATCCAGGTACAATACCCCAATCATTTCTAAGTTCGTTGCTCTGAGTATTGTCTTTGTCCATCATCTTGTGCATACGGTCCCGAATGTGCATCAACGAAAGAGAAGCGTCCCCCCGAGGAGTCATCGCACTTGCCATCAATTGCCCCCATCAGCGTCTCAACACGATGCATCATCGACTGGCCCATCCTCGTCGCGCCACAAACCTCGCCAGACCGTGCATAGACGAGCGGGCGGCAGATGTCAGACAAGCTCTGGCTAATATATTACTTGCGTCACCGTTGGCGGATGCGCGTGGTCGACGACGGGCCCGTCACGGTTCATCGCGAACACATGCCTGTCTCTAGACCACTCGCGGTTCAGAGCCCGCCGTGCCGAGGGGAAGTGCATGCCCACTGGATTTGAGGAACGCGCGTCTTGTGATATGGGCCTAGGGCGAAAGTCGCACAACTAATGCGATCTCAGCGCAAAGTGATGACGCGGAGCGGGCGGCTTGTCGCCGCCTGCCTTACTTATGTCTGGCTTGGAACGTGCTGGAAGGTACGACTGCAGCTTTTGTTATCGAGATCACCGACCATCCACTACCTGCGCGAACATTCACACACCGCGCTGTTCGCGCAAGTTCATACTCTGGAGCCCAGATGCCAGTAGCGTTCATCTGACGCAGCGCGTCGGCACGGCCGGCCTCCATGCACTCACCAATATATAGATGAATTGCTGGTGAACGTTTGTGATTGAAAGATATTGAAGAACGAGTGGGCCATTTCGGGCCCCGGGTGACACTTTGGTCATCAGGGTGACATCCCCAGGTAGCAGCTCGTGGATTTATTTCTTGTTCTACTGGCATGTGTGCTCACTGCGTATGTTCTTTAAACAGGTCAGGGTCCCAGAGCCGCGGGTCTCTGACGGCACCGCATTCAGTCGAGTCATAATCGTGTGGCCTATAGCTAATAAAAGATCTGAAGCATGGTCGCGGTAGCGGTGTGGAATGTGGGTGTTTGCGAACATAAGGAACACACTTTCTGATTAACAGAGATCCCAGCGAGCCTAAATAATAGATAACGGATATATCGACCGTGCATCCGTTGCTCTACCTCTAAAGTAGCACGCTGTAGCTGTCGTAGCTTACGGCCATGTCCAGCCCAAGCGTTGCCTTTTTGCCTACCGCCTAACCTAGACCAAGACATACAAATATTCACGGAGTCCTAGGGCGAAGGGGCTGAAGTTGTCGCGATGTTAGAAGTGCGGATGACATTAAACGGAGTTGCAAATACACGCCGGTACAGTGCCTTGGCCTTCCTCGCCCGAAGTATGCAACAAAATACAGCTGTGGTGCTCGTTGGGAAGTCAATGTATTTATTTAACGTCAATTTGATCACACAAATCGTTCAAAGGGACAAATAACGAGACCTTAGGGTTTCAAGCGACTGCAGCGTTCGGCTCTAGTTAGCGTGTAAGGCAGTCAGAATCCTGCGCAGTCTGACACGGTTTTGCGATGGAGTCCGGCCGGTGACGGTATTCACCACTCGAGCACAAAAAGCTGACACGGACCATCACATTATTGCCTCTACTAGTACTTAGTAGACGAGACAAGGCACACAGCCGCTGACGACCACGAGATCCAAACTGGAGGACTCAGAGGAGAGCTTAAGGGGAGCCATTCAGGCTTGTCACCAAGGTTCCTATGAATCATGATTCATATTCAGCAGCCGTCATCTTGACGTCAGGTCCACTCCCACTTCCCACCAATTCATTAGACGGTCGAGATTGGACAACCTGAAATCCGTGGCAGTGGGTTTCTAGGTAATCTGGTGAAGGTGTCACAACGACGCTGCTCATGGCTCCAGTGCCGTCAGTTCCACGGAGCCCCAACTGGATCACCAATGCACACTTGATATGGAGCAGACACGTCGCCCGTACCACTTTATTGTAGCCTTAAGGCAGTACGTATTGTCCGAGTCGTGAGTGACGGAGCATCATGCCAAACTTGAGCCGTTCCAGAGTGCATATGGTCCCGCGGGACCTCCCAGAAATGTATCACTAGCAAATTATATGCATGGGACGTGTGATACTGGTACTTTCGGCTAGTACGGTTGCCAATAGCTCGCCCGGGGGCGTGTATTCGCTCTTCAGACGGACGGACCCTGTTGCACCGCTCAACGCCACAATGCTCATATACCACGTGTTTGGCCAAGGTCGTCATTTTTGATCTCAGCCAGTCTCAGGTCACTGATGTCAATGCAGGGACACACCGCCTCAGTTATAGCAACTATTTTACAACACAGTCTGCTTCTTAATCTTTGTTGAGGTGCTTGTCAAACCACCGGAAGACCTCGTAGTGCCACTTTAGGCTGCAGGTAATACGTCTTCAGTAGGATCAGTGTTTCCAAAACGCGCTGTAGCATACCTGTTCAGATGATTCAGCACCCAATGGTTCTCGTCCGGGAAGATGACCAGACGGCTGGGGACCCCGCGTCTAAAGTACCAGCCAGCGTCAGCCAATCAAACCTATCGCATGGCGAACGCGGACATACTGCTGCAGCACATGGAAGGCGCCGATGCCCTCCGTGTCCGGAAGTCGGTAGTCCTTGCTGCCATGTACGATCAGCATCGGCGTAGCCCACTTGTCGACGAAGTTCGTGGGGTCGTATCTAACGGCGGAGCGCGCGTGAGGTTGTTAGAGTGTTCCGTGTCCAGCAGACACTGTCGTGTGGAGGACGTACTTCGCGAGGTTCTTCTTTGCCCGATCGTCCCACGGACGGCCTCCCCACTCTTCGTTGAACTACGCGGCAGGCACGTCAGAGCGAGGCGCATCGCGGAGCGTACACCCAGACACGCACGAAAAAGAGCTCGTCAGTGGAGTAGCCGTTGTACGTCGCCGAGAAGACCTGGTGCAGCACTATTAGCGCCGCGACTTAGCTCATGCTCATGCGGAGCAACGCACGCCATCGTGGCAGACTAAGGCTTTGAAGTTGAAATGGTATTCCGGGTGTCCCTGGATCCAACTACGGCGCTGTTAGATGCATTCCGTGCTAGACAAAACGGACGGACATACTTGACAGCATATCCACCCCAACTGGCACCAGCACCAACGGCCTTGTCTGGGTCGACCTATTGAATACACATGAGCTCTTCTGCCGATCCGGAGAACATGAGGTAGATGACAAGCCTCAGGGAAGTTATGGAGGATGTGCTGGTAGCCCTTCTGGAGATCTTCGAATGGCGCGCCGCCCCAGTCCTCAGATATAGCGTCCGTGAGGTCTAACAACCATGCCGGATCAACACATTGGCAACCCAGCTTCGAGTGCAAATACGTACTTTGTCCGAAGGTAGTCGAACCGGTCGGGTTAATTGCAATGGTGAAATAACCCTGCTGCGCAAAGACTGTAAATGCCGTCAGTAGCTTCGCATATGGAACACCAGATTAAACGCACCGTTCGGGTTCCATCTCGTGGACCACTGATCCTCCCATGCGCCCTGAGGTCCTAGACTCTCATGAGCGATTCACCGTACCGTCTTCCATGACCTGAGACATACCTCCATGAATAAGCACGACGATCGGCCACTTCTTCTCGTCTCCCTTCTTGAACCCTGGAGGCTTCAAGATCCACCCATGCACCTTCCGTCCCTCCGCACCTTCAAACCAGAAGTCCTCGCCCGGGTCAAGGCTCTTCCCCTCGAGAGCATCCGCCGCGAAACGCGTCAGCTGCTCAACTTGCGGCTTCTCCGCACCGGCCTGCGTGGCACGCTCGAGCCCACGTAGGAGGTACACATCGTTCGGCGACGTGAGCGAGGACCGCGTGAACAGCAGGCGCCCGTTCGAGAGCACCTGGATGCCGGAGGCGGCCCCGCTGGAAGTGAGTGCGAGGGGTTCGCGGTACTCTTGGGGGAGGTCCGGGTCTGTGGTGGACTCGCTCGGTGTCGGCGGGATGGGCAAAACGAAGACTTTAACACGGGCGATGTCGCCCGCAGTGAAGTAGATCGCCTTGCCGTCTTCCGAGAACTGACTCGGGTTGGACGAAGATCAGATGATAGATACTGTTAATGTAAGACATGGTGGGGCGTACCGCGAGGGCGTCAGGTGAACGGTCCCAGTGCCGAGTGAGAGTATACTTGACCTGCTTGGTCAAGTCGTAGATGACGATCTGCGCCCTGTGCACTGCGCTCTGTATACAAGAAGCTAAAGAATGTATGTGACACGAACCTGTCAGCTTCTGCGCCGTCCTTGTCCAATTGCAACCAAGCTGCCTTGTCGCCTTGCTTGCTCAGAACTGGGCTGCGAGTCGCACCATGCTTGCCCGACGTCAACTCTGTAGGCTTGTCTCCGCCGTGAATATTGACGAGGTACACCTACAATCGCTGACTCAGTATGCCCTTTCACAGCTATGACTCACGCCGATGGACGAGATTACGCACGTTCTGCTTCGTGTGCCATGCCAACGGCAGGGCGGGATCCTTGGCTGTGTAGACAACGTGAGTCTCAGAGACGTCGAAGTCGTCTGTGCCTCCAAAGGGTTCGACAGGAGAAGCCTAGACGTCTGTGAGAAGGGCTGGCTGGTAATGCAGGTAACTGTCTCATGCTTACATGGCCCGTTCCTTTCAATAGATTGACGTACTCAGAGCCAAGGGACCACGTCTTTTCTGGCGACTGTGTGAGCGTCACAGAGAACAAGGAGGGCCTTTTCGGCCCGACCCACGTATCCCAGTGCCTCTCGTACAACTCGTCGAACACATACGCAGTATCTCCCCTGTTCTCCCAATCCTCGTCGTGCTTCTTCACGTTCTTGAGGTCTCCATCGCTGTAGACGTAGTCGGAGAAGACCAACGCCCCAGCCTTGGCAGAGAACTTGAAGTTCGACGCGCTGGAGGTGGGAAACTTGCCGACAACGACGGGTGTCTCTAGAACGCTGAGAGGCTCGGGCGACTTGGCTTCGTACTTCACAGAGATCGCGTAAAGCATGGTGACCTTGTCTTTGTCTTCGCCCTCAGCGACAGCGTGGCCAATGGTGCGAGAGTCGAGCCAGAAAGCCTCGCCGCTCTCCGCGAGGGGAACCTCGAAAGGCTGGATCGTGGACTCTACAGCTGCGATGTAGATGGACTTCTTGTTCCTTAGTGTAACCCATTTGTGAGTGATGATTACATATCACGATCTGCTCGACACTCACTTCTTGTCGTTGATAGAGTACTTACTGACCGGGACGAGGGCAAGATCTCCGGCAGGGTTGGCAAGTCCCGTCCCCGGCCTGACCAATTCGACGAGATCTTTCGGTGCGAAGAGGTCGGCGGCATCCCTGAACGTGAAGTCTGGGGTATATGCGCTGGACATGCTGGGCTGCAGGATGTTGGGAGAAGTCAAAGGTACCTGGGATGCAGCGGCTGCTGTTCCGACGATAGTGCAAGCAATCGCGACCCCCGCTGGGAACCACATGGCGCGATGGACCGTGACCAAACCTTCTGGAACTTATATATGGACAGGATATGCCGATTTGTGGTCGCCCCCTGAGCGAAGAGCGTGGCAATCGATGACTGAGTGAGAGGAGAGTCGAGGATTCGTGTATTGCGGCCCATATGACGTCGGCATCCCAGGCGCGCGTTGACCGAAGCGGTACTTGCGTGATACGACCCTGCATTGACCCTGCACTCCAATTCCCGCGCGCCGTTACGCTCGTAAGTACGTACGCTCAAGTGATGGCAACGAAAATCGCTTCCCCTCGCCTTTTACCTCTGGACTACCATCTTGTCTCCACCTCATGAACCATCTCAGCACCCCCAATGCTGTGGGGGAGATACTTGATACCGGATTTCTAGTACAAACGGAGGGAATCAACCCAGCCACTGGAGAGGCCTGGAAGCCCATGTGGGTACCCCGCGACAAGTGCCCAGCCCAGATGATAGCCAGGTGGGAGGCTAGGAACGGACTCAGTATGGTCATCTACCCTCCATTGCTACCCTCAGCAGCTCACCCAGTAACCCACGACAGCGGGTGCTGTGCAACAAACGAACAAGCGTTCTGCCTCACCAACCACTGCCTTGGACTCCAAGACATCGAAGCGAGACGATGACCGGCTGGAGAAGAAGCCTAAACTAGAACCTGCGGTGGGTCACAAGATCAACCCGTCTACAAAAGCTTCATATACTGGTTTCCGACCGTTTCACCAGAAAGCTAGGCAGGGCGCGGGAGCTCGGCGAACTACGGTAGGGGTTTCCTTTGTATGTCGATTGAGACTATACCCATAATCGAGTAAGATGCCAAACGGGCCCATCCAAGCGTTCGTAAAGGACACAGCTCTACCTATGGAGCCAACAGGTACACATTACCTGTAATCTTGAAACCACTGTCTCATGTCTTCCATAGGCAAGCCTAGTCACTGGCTACTGGATCCTGCCATCGCGATGAAGAGTGGTATGACGATTGTGCTCACCGGCACCCATGGGGGTCCCGAGAATGAGGGCTGGTACAACGGCGAGTACGAGTGTGAACGCGGCGTCGTTCTATCGGTCTTCAATACTGGGAACGCGAACTTCGCATCGACGGCGCAGGTCAAGGTCCTGGAGGCTCGTGAGGGCGCTCCATCTGCATTTGCGATACCGGTTGAGTTCCTTGCGCCCGTGCGGCCCGAGCGTCCTGGACAGAAGGCCGTCGTGCTAGAGGGCGAGTGTCAGGGTGAGGTCGCGATCTTACGAGAAGACGGCACGTATGAAGGGGAATGGTTCGTTTCCGTGCGCAACAATCACTTTGAGATCAGCGGCGAGAAGCTGGCGCTCTACCATGACACTGACGTCTCAGACTCATGAGAATCACGACCATACTACCATGTTCTCAGTGCAGATTCGTGGGCGTACTTAAGCTTGCTGTTGCGTTGACATCCTACAGTTGATCTATCTTGCAACTATTAGATGACTAGTATGGGTAGGCACTTCGTTGACGTTCTCCTGCATATCTACGCCATCGCCCTTTTGCTTGGTGTCCCCGTACTATACCAGAGACTAATATGAAATGGCACATCTTTGTTACATATCAGTCTGTGTACACCCCTCCAGAGACGTAGGGGGAAATAAACACTACTCCTGCATGACTTCGTACCCCTCTTTCACTTTCCCAATAGCGAGCCGCAGTCCCGCCCAGATAGAGTCCAGCAATGCTGAGCCATTCGCCATTCCGAATACAAGCGTCGACGCGTAGAAGAAGTTCGCGTTGCCCGTGCCCTGGGTCAGCCAGAGATAGTGGAAGAGAGGGAGAAGGAGTGCCGCGTGTAAGTGCAGGAGCGCCGTCACGATCGGGTGATGGAGGTCTAGGGTGGGGGAAATGAGAGGGACGGCGACGAGATGGAATGAGATACGTACATGGGAATGTCTCCGGGAAGAGCGAGAGCATGCTGAGGAAGAGACCCGGATCGGACAGGGTCGGATATGCCTTGAACATACTGAAAACCCCCAGTAAAAGGAAGCATGCGTAGAGACTGTCGTGCCTACAGTGGCCAGTTAACGACGTGGGCCACAAGACACGGAAAGACATACTGGAATTTGATGCAGAGCGGTAGCACGTATATCAGCAAGTGTACCTAGACATGATAACTCAGCGAGGTGATTGAGTTCGAAGTGCATCTCGACACACCGAAAAGACCATCAGGAAGAAGGCCCGGAAGTGGTCAAACATCTCGGTGAAGAAGTACCACCAGAGCCCCGGGTTGGGCGTAAGATCCGGCAGCGTAAGCCTTTCCGGACAAATTCAGTATACAGGACATGTAAGTGAGGCTGAACGTACGCTGCACCCCATGTATTTCCAAGCCAATTGAAGTTTCCGCACACAAACGTAGCAGCGCCCGAGAGCAGCAGGCTGTAGGCTGAGAACCGGCCTGCTAATGAGAGTAGCCGCCGGACGTCAGCCTTCAAGAGGTGGGGTGATGCCAGATGTGAGGTCGGATCGGATATGAGAAGTAACAAGAGGGGCAGCAGAAGCAGGATGAATGGGAGGGAGAGCTGAACGAGAATAGCGAAAGTCAGTAGGGCTGCTGACGCCTGCTCTGCAAACGATGTTCAGAGGGACTGTCTATAGAGAAGAGGGACGACGTACTGCGACATGCCAGCATGAGAGAGAAAACGCAGAGAGCACTCTCAAAACTTGAAGTGGATAACCCGAGAGATGGTAGAAATGTATATGGATTCAAGAGATACCTGCTTCTCGTGAGTCGTGACAATAGACCGAAGCTCGACGGCACATACAATGCAGCAATCAAGCTATCCCTCGACGTGCTTGTTATGTTTTGTCGTGCCCGCCATATATGGACTAGGGACCACGCAGCAAGCGCATCGCTGGCCGTCCACAGGAGCGGTGCTGTGATCTCGTTGAGCGGTGCTACCGTCGAAAACAGTGACAGCAGCAATGGTGACTAGGCAGCGGGTTAGATGGTATATACAGAGTGGGAAGAGGACCCACATGTCGGAAAGTGCTCCCGGAATATGGGTCAATCCCATGCTTGAACAGGTATACACCCTCTTGTACTGGGTCGTCGTCAGCATCACCGGCACAGCCCACTGGCACGCGTACTCACATCGGGCATAGGATGTCAACGGGCTCGAAAGCAAGTGGTCGTCACGTAAATACTGGGTCAAAGGCGAAAACGCAAGGACGAGCCGGGTTGCGACGAGTGCGGGGAAGGTCAGAGTGAAGTCCATTGACGCCACCGGCGCACGCGACTCGCGGGACCCCTTTGTTCTCAGCCACCACCCACATGGACGGCACCCAGTTCGCGGCCTCGTATGTCAAGCACCACCTCCCTTACTTCACCCCCGCAGAGGTAGAGAGGCTGTCCGACCGACAGCGGGGGAAGCTGTCTCTGACTCAGGAAGAGAAGGTCAGGCAGCAGGCGTGCGGGTTCATTGAAGCTGTGGGTGCGAAGATCGGCTTGTACGTCGTGCTTGGGCTGATACTCTGCCTAGGATTGTAACTGACGGGATGCGCACACAGCCCGAGGAAGACGATAGCCACCGCACAAAACCTGTACCACCGATTCCACTTGTTCTTCCCGCGCAAGGACTTCAGCTACCATGTATGCATCCTTTATTTCGCATCGAGGGAAAGTACGCTGAAGTCCAGTATGCGAACCGCAGGATGTCACTCTGGCCGCCTTGTATGTTTCGTCGAAGATGCACGACACCCTGAAAAAGCCGCGCGAAATCATAATGATTAGCTATGGGGTCCGGTTTCCTGAGCTCGCAGCCAAGTCGAAGTCCATCGTCGGCGAGATAGACATGGACCCGCAGGTCGGTGCTACATTGGCATTCGTATGGATCTTCTGACAGAGCGTGGACTTTCAGACTGTTGAGCTCGACCGCCAGAGGCTACTTGCTGTAGAACGTCTGATGTTGGAGACAATATGCTTCAACTTTACGTCCCGAATGCCCTTTCCGTATGTCATAAAAATTGGTCGAGCTTTAGGAGGTGGGTCGTCCCCCTCCCCTGCCGTTGCGTCATGTCTTGTCTGACATAGCGCATTCACAGCCACGAAGAAATTGACGAAATTGGCATGGCGCCTTACCATTGACAGGTGAGCAACACAATCGTCGAGGTTGTCTCGAATCTCACCCATATCCAATAAGCTTCCGAACCGTAGTGAATCTCGAGTTTCCACCCCATGCCGTTGCTCTCGGCTGCATATATCTAGCAGCACTTCTTACAACCAACGACCAAATGCCATCCCCCGACCAACCGGACATCGTTGTGAGCAGCCAAATCATCGCCCAGCTCGATAAGCCTGGTCCATGGGAGCGGCAATTCCAAACTCACGTCGAGGACTTGGAAGGTTCGATTTCATGCCTATGTCCCCCCTTCAGTAGCTAACGTTCACCGCAGAGGTCGCGTTTGCGGTGATAGACTTGCTTATCGGGGCTTCACAAACCCACCAGCCGAATACATCCCCCACCACACCGTCTTCACCATCCCCGCATTTGAGCCGTGCACAAGTCACGGCGAATGCCGTCCCGCCGTCGCTCCCTTACAGCACCGATCAACTCATACGCCTGAAGATCGTCATGCGACATTCGGAACACCCGCCAAGAGCACGGGCGAGCCTTGCTGATGAAGCTGAGCACGAAGCGTCGCTCCTCGGTCGCAACGAGGGGACAGTACGGTTCCTCTTCGGCCCTCCGCCTATACCCTCGGCCTGGTCTACATAGTTTGATGGACACATGTATTGGTGATATACGCAGCTTCTTCTGCCCAACTGCTTACTCAGAGATACTGCGAATGTCGAAGACGAGGAGCATACTTCCCAACGTGCGAACAGTACCTAGTTTTCGTTGCAGCTCGAACCCCATGGGGACCGCAGTCACAAATCCTCCCGCCACAACGAATCTGGTTCCAAGTGTTCCCCATCAAGCAACAAGGCCCGCCGACGCCGCCGCAGGCTTCATCCTAAGGTCAAAGGAACTCTCAGGAGCTCTTCGACACGAGTGAGTTGTGATACGGAATCAGACCGGAGACCCCATGATGCGGATGCGCCGCGCTTTAAATAATTGATCAATTCAAGTTGCGACAGCAACCCTGGTGAGGTGCACGCCGATGATGCTGTATCCGACCGTTGTTCGGACGAGCGCGACGCGACGCGTGAACGCCATGTCACGCGTGACACCAACGTGACCTTGAACCGAACCACGGTTCGTGTTCGCCGTTCGTCGGGCAAGACTTACCCCTCCGTGCCTCGACCCTCCAACCGGCCTGTGCTGCCGCAAGCACTGTGGCCCGTCCTTGTCTTTTTGGATCTGTTTCCTTGTCTCCTCTCACCACTCTGCCTAAGCTGGGTCGGCTTCCAGTCAACTGGGGCGCATACAGGACGCTCGGCCATACATTTTGACCACCCTCGTTTTGGTCATCCTTCTTTGCTTCTCTGCGAATACCTCCCCTCTGACGGCCCCACCGCGTGGTCAGCTTCATTTGGTCTACACCATTTAACGACGCGACACCGTATCGCGTATACTTTGCCTACAGACATGGCTGCTGCAGGGCTGCGTATTGATACCTCCGTGTCCTCGGCAGGTCCTTCTTCAAGTCGACTTACTTCCTCGTCCTCTGCAGCTAGACGTAGCTCTCGACTTCGCGCCGGATCCTCTGCATCGACATCCTCGTCTGTGTATAGCTCTACTGCCCAAGTCGAAGCCGGACCTTCGACACCCTCCCAGACTGGGCCTAACATCTCTTGGTCGTTCGAGCAATCACTCACATACGATGATAGCGATGGCGAGTTCGTTCTTGCGATGCACGACTACCAGCCAGAGGGCCATAGCATCAACTGCCTCACGTTCCGAGCGCGGCAGATCATCCGGGTGCTAAACCGCGACCCGAGCGGCTGGTGGGATGGCGAGGTCGAGGGTAGGAGAGGGTGGTTCCCGAGCAACTACGTCACCTGTGAAGTAGGGCTCCTTACAGAGGACGAACTACCAGACCTGGCGGTGCGTACATCGTAGCCATATATATATGTCTATATGTTCAACTGTGATATAGCGCTCGCAATCGAAACACATCCATTCCGCGTCTGTGACGTCGAACCGCTCGTGGAAAAGCTCCGTCAGCTGCAGCTCTGGCCAGAATGACACCTTATCAAGGACAGACCACCGACCATTACATGCCGACGGTGGGGGTATAGCGGACATATATTGCCCACCTCTGATGCGACCCCTCCTTCACGGGCTCTCCCTGTTGCAGAAGGCTGCACGGGAGAACAGAATAACGCACTACCAACCATCTACCGCGTTCATCATCTCATGCGTCCGAGCTATTCTCTCCGACGTCGGTTGTTTTCAGCGAAATGCACCTATCCTGAAGCGCCATGGCATCCTTGCCCAGGAAAGGAAACGCATACTGTCTGACCTCGCATCGCTAGTGACGCAGGCTCGGAAAGCATCAGAAGACGAACCAGACGAGGAGCTCCGCGAGCTGGAGGTGGAGGCCATGGTTCGGCTTGGCGGTAATCTTTTCGCGCACGTCCGGGGCCTCCTGGCTCTTCTGACCCAGTGTGGAGTTAAGCTGCCCGCACGTGGAGGCCTTCCTGCAGGGTCAACTCTAGGTACAGGGAAACAGAATCAAAGCTCAGACGATACGGCAGTACAGTCTGATGATGGCGGCTCGGTTCGGACCTGGGGAGGTTACGAGAAGAGTACCAGCGGAAACGCCCATAGGCTCTCCGCAAAGCAAATAGCAGCTGCCCCTTCCACACCGTTGCGGGCGAAGAGCATGGGGGATCTCAAGGCTCAGACACCCCGTCCGAGCGACATAGACGTGGTGCACATGCCTACAAACGGTCATCTCAAGGGTCGTGGTAGCTCGCTTCGCCAGACATCTACTCCCCGTCCAAACCGCTATACGACCGGTGCACCAGTCCGTCATGAGGCCGGGGCGTCTGTCAGCAGCAGCCATTCCTCCTCGTCATCCTTTTCTTCCATCGAATCGATAGCTACGCCTGCAACGCCCGTGTTTCCCTCCGGACCTGCTACGACTCCCGAAGTGATGGAAGCGCTGCGCTACACGCACGACCAATACTTGTCCACTATCGCCGCATTCATCGGTCATGCGCACTCCCACTCCCGTTCAACGCACGCTTCAAGTACAGGGCACATGTACGAGCTTATACGAGAAGTGGTGGACATGGTCTGCAAACTCTTGACCGTTGTCGATGCCGTGCTCAGACACCCGGAACTTCCACCCGCGAAAGCAGCGGGCCTTCAGGCGGCCAAGGAAGCTCTATACAATATCACGGGCAAGCTGGTGGACTCAGTCAGGGCGCTGACGGTGCCAATACCCGAGCCCATGTCGGAAGAGGAAGAGAAGAGCCTGATCCTGCGCAATGCTACAGACGCGCTGAGGATCGGCGCCGACTGTGTCGCTGCGGTCAAGAAGTGCCTGCGGAGGGCTACCGGGGAACGGCCGTTCATTGTGCACCTTCCAACGGTACCCAACAACGATCTCGCCTCCCCTCGCAAATTCTCACAGTACGTCGCCGCGAATGCTACTCGTCCCGGCAAGTCAAGCTTCCACGCGCTGCACGAGGGATTCGTCGCAAGCGCGGCGGACGGGGACGACCAGGACCTCACCATACAGGCTAAGACACTTTCTGCCACCGACATCACGCTCCGAATTCAGAGGCAATCCGTCACCTCTCCCGTCGACTCGCAGTTACCGAATCCTTGGCAGCCTTCTTCCCTTCTCCCGGCTTCCCCGCCACCGGGGAAAACGCTGCCGCCCCTGCGAGTGTCGGGACAGGAGATCGAGCCGGACCTCCCGTCCCCTGTTTCATTGACACACACGGAGGACGATAGGACGACATGGGAGGGGAGCCAAAGGAGACCGTACTCACCGGTATCGTTCGACGAGAGGGTGCTCCGTGGAGAGATTCCTACTGGACCTGAACCAGTCCGACGGACTCCAGTTGCTTGGACCCTGACGCACGACCATGCTGCGGACGATGTGGCCTATAACAGCGATGGTCAGCTCGTGGGCGCGACCTTGGCCGCCTTGGTCGAGCGGATGACTCCCCATGATTCCGTCCCAGAGCAGGCGTTTGCCTCGGTGTTCTTCTTGACCTTCCGTCTCTTCACAACGCCCATGGAACTCGTCGGAGCTGTTGTCGATCGCTACAACATCACGCCTCCTGCAGGCTTGATGCCGGACGAGGTGCAAACATGGAAGCAGCGCAAGGGCGTCCCCATACGACTGCGCGTGTCAAACTTGCTCAAAATGTGGCTGGAGACTCACTGGCGTCCTGCAGTTGATAATGTCACGTTGCCGACCCTGAGCGACTTCACCCGCTCCTGCCTTGTTGAGGTCTCCGTACCGTCATCTCTGAAGATCCTGGAGCTCATCGCTCAATGGCAGTCGACGGATCTCGAAGGGTTGGCGGTCAAGGCAGACCGTGCGCGTGAAGCTCTTATTTCCTTGAATCCTCCTTCCGTACCCTTGTCGGAGGTTCCTCGGCCCATCATGACGAAGAACCTCCTGAATGCGCTGAGACAAAAGAGCTATGCGTCGATCTCGATCACGGACTTTGACCCGCTCGAGCTGGCGAGGCAGATGACGACCATGGAGAGCGTGCTGTACTGCGCGATTAAGCCCGAGGAAGTGTTAGAGTCTGGCAAGGAGGGTGCAGCATCTCCTGTCAATGTGAAGGCGGTGACCTCCTTGAGCACGGCTATCACCGGGTTTGTGGCCGAGAGCATTCTGAACGAGCTGGACACGAAGAAGAGGACCTCATTGGTCAAGTTCTTCATCAAAGTTGCGGACGTGAGTGTCCGTCTTTCTTCGTATGTTGACAAACCCGGCTGAACCTTTGGTCAGCGATGCAACTCGCTCAGCAACTTCAGCACTCTACGTGCGATCTTGGCTGCACTGGACTCCTCCACTATTTCGCGCCTGCATCAAACATGGACGGTGAGTCATCATACAATCGTCGACTGACACTTGCCTCATACTTGGCCAATAGGGATTGTCGCAGAAGTATAAGGTGCAGCTCGAGGCGTTGCGGAAGCTCTCTGATCATGCGCGGAACTACCATGAATACCGCTCACGACTTCGGAACACCGCTCCTCCCGCTATCCCATTCCTGGGTATGTTGAACCTTCACTGCCGTAAGAATGATCCCTCACCTGGTTATCGTAGGTTTATACCTCACCGATGTCACCTTTTGCCGCGAGGGCAACCCTTCTTTCCGACCCTCACCGAAGTCACCAGACAAGAAGTTGTTGAACTTTAACAAATACCACAAGCTTGCACGGATTGTACAAGGTCATTACATCGTGTGATTCTTGTTTCGCCGCGTTCTGACATCACGTAGACATGCAACGTTTCCAGATACCCTATAACCTAAAGCAGATCCCGGAGGTGCAGGTATTCCTCAGAGACGCCTTCGAGAAGTCTGCTCGTCTAGGCGATCTCCAAGACCTCTATCGACGTAGTCTCATGGTCGAGCCTAAGCACTCAACCGACACTCCGCCGACGAGCGACGTCCGCCAGCTCTTCCACTGGAGTCGCTCACAAACACAAACACCTACCCCGACGTCTGCAACCGCATCATGACCTTCCTTATGACCGGCTTTCCTGTCGCTTTCGTAACTTTCCGGACCTCGATTTGTATGCATCTCGTCGCATGAACATTGTCATTCGTATCATCGTATCTCCTGCTCATAGGCATGGTATCATTTTCAGTCTATTGTGCATCTATTCGCTGTCTACTTGTTGTACGCACCCCGCAGTCTGGAGTTTCTGGTGTAACAGCTACATACCTCCTATTGTTATTCGTTTCGTCTTGTCCTCTTTTCTTCACTCGAAGTCATTGACTTTACAGTATGATTACCGACTATGGTCGTATCGCGTTACGTAGAATCCAACCCCTGTCCTGTCTCTCTTCTTGAGACCCTCTTCATCTCTGTGGGATAACTTGAGCGCCGGGTACGTGTCCTCCTTGACGTCTGGGCTGAAGTCAAGTACGAACGGGCGCGACTGCGTGACACCAAATAATCTCGAGCTCTCCAGAACGACTGAATACACCGGCGACGAGTCATTCCCGGGAGCGTGAACGCTCCACCCTGCCGAAGGGTTCCGTACATCCCACAACGCGACAACACTGTGTCGCGCTGTCCCGGCCGCGATGTAGTTGGAAGACCCACCCCCGCAGGAGACGGCATAGTTTGGCTCAAGGAGCCAGGGGTCGAACATAGAGAGAACTGGAAGGTAGGCCGTGGGACAACAGGGGTCGCCCAAAGGCGTGCGTTTGGATGAGCGGAGGTCGTGCACGCGCACGGGGCCGTCGTACCAGCCGGACACAATGATTTGGTCGGAATGCCCCCACGGAGAAGACGGTGGCGCTGCCGCGATGCCATACACTGCGGACTGCATCGGGCGCTCGCTGGAGACAGCCGAGGTGAGAATCGCAGAGGGAGCGGGAGACAGACCGGAGGGACGAATTTCGTGGACGGTGAGCGGATTTGTGGAGGAAGCGCCGAACACGGCGTATGGGGTTGAGCTTCGTGCGGAAACGTGGGTGGACCATCCTCTTGAGTCGAGCTGGAGGACTTCTGGAACAGGCTCTGCGGAGGAGAGGTTCGTGAAGACTGCGACGCCGCCGGAAGAAAGCGAGAGGGCATAGTTCGCGTCGGACGAAACGCTCTCTACGACGTCATCGCCGTGGAAGTAGTTTATTTCCCGGTAGGAATTGTCTATATGTAATGCTTGATCCTGCTGGGTTGGTCGGAAGATTGGCAGAGTAATGCGCTCGAGGGCACCATCTGCGAATCCAACATAGAGAGTTTGGTCCATGCCGCCGTCTTCCACAGTCGTCATACTCGTGATATCACGATGGGCCAGTAGACGTCGGCTGGTGGCATAGGCCCCTTCGAACACTATGCCCGGCGCGTCGCCTGCCTTGGCAGAAGTGAATCTATATGAAGATATGATGTTTCCGGCCCCAACCAGTAGCCTGGATCGGTTGATAGCAAGGGTGGGCTGTAGCTTTCCAATCCATTTCCTCGCTAGTGGACGCGCGACGAATTGGTGTTTGGTCCAATTCCGGTTAGTGATCGTGTGATAGCTATGTAGGAACAACCCGGTCGGCGATCGTCCTAAGAAAGACCAGTTCGAGATTGACGCACCGGACTTGAGCGTATGGTGACCATGCCGTGAAGGACTTGAAGAGGCTGAAGGAAGAAGCCGGGTTATTCTGGCGCGCGTGTAGCCCCCATCCACTCTCGCTGACCTGTTTGATGGGTGGTGAGGTTGCGTTCTCATACTCCGTTCGAGGCAGTACTCACTAGCTCGTACATAGACATGCATGCCTCCGACAGCGCTGCTAGATCGCGAGCACTCAGATACTGCATAATAACGAGGATAACATCGCTAGGCAGTCGTTTTACGTGCATTGCACTTCCAGCCGTCGTGCTGCGGATTGTGGTTAGCAGGCCGCAGATGAACACTTCTATCAGTCGCACCGATGTTATTATTCTTGGAATGCGCACTGCGCTTGCAACGAGGGTCTTGACGGGTATGCTTGGAGGAAGCGAGAGAGGGCGTGCAGTGCTATATACGTTGATTATGTAAGTACATTTACATGTTGGGCGATCGCGATCGTCACGCGTGTGGCCGGCTTGGGGCGATTGGCTGGTTGGCGTGCGCTGCTCTCTTCCACGACATACACCGCGCGCGCATTCCGGACGGAAGCTAGTGAGGGGCTAGGACATGAGAAGGGATGTTCGCATTTTACTCGTAGGCGACGGTGAGCTCCCAAACCCTTCTCCGTGTCGCCGTTCTGACACACGACCCAGAGGGCGTCGGCAAGTCTACCATAGTCACTTCCTTGATCAAGGAGTCGTTCGTTGCCCACGTACGGGTTCTCTTCCCTTCGTCTAACACTTCTCAATGTATGCATTCAGGTACAACACATAGTACCTGAAGTCACTATACCCCCAGAAGTCACCCCCGAGAATGTCACCACATACATAGTTGACTCCGGCAGTACGTTCGCAGTCATACTTTTGGTCTCAGCTACTCATTTTTGGGCCTCGCAGGCGGCCCGCAGGACCGGCCGCATCTCGAATCCGAGATACGGAAAGCACACGTAATATGCGTCGTCTACTCTATCGACAACCCCAACTCCTTCGATCGAATACCAACCTACTGGCTTCCATACTTCCGACAGCTTGGCGTCAATGTAAGTTGGTTTCGAATTCTGCGTCCTACGACTTAGCGAGCCTCGGAAAGGTTCCTGTGATCTTAGTTGGCAACAAGATTGACCTTCGGGGTGGGGAAGTCACGAATGAAGCTCTGGAGGAGGAAATCATACCAATCATGAACGAGTTCAAGGTGAGTGTCAATGATATCCAGCGACAACTTTGAAGCTAAGCGTGCTCTACAGGAAGTCGAAACGTGTGTGGAATGCTCAGCCAAATTGCCTCTGAACGTGTCAGAAGTGTTCTACTTCGCTCAGAGAGCCGTCTTGCACCCGACTGCACCACTTTACGACTCAAGAGACCATGTCGGTGCGCTTGTATGGATACGTAGATGTGTACTCACTGCGTACATACAACCAGGTCCTGAAGAAGGAATGCGTCGCCGCTCTGCGGCGGATATTCAAACTTTGCGACACGAATAAGGACAACATACTTGACGCCGCCGAACTCAACGAATTCCAGGTGTGCCGCCTTCCACCAATGATTTTAGTACTACTCAGCTCATGTATAACAGCGTAAATGCTTCGATGCTCCTTTACAGGCTCAAGAGCTAGAAGGTATCAAAGCAATGGTCCAAGAACATGCGGACGGTGGTGTCCGTGACGGCGGCCTGACGGAGGCAGGATTCCTATACTTGCACACTATCTTCATCCAACGTGGGCGACTGGAGACCACCTGGACGGTTCTGCGCAAGTTCGGCTATGCAGAGGATCTGCGTCTGACAGAGAGCTTCTTGTATCCGAAGCAAGTGGCCCGTTCCCGTTAGATGACAAGAGCGCCGCTGACGTACCACCCTATAGGTTCGACGTGCCGTACGATTGTTCTGTAGAACTGAGTCCAAAGGGCTACCAGTTTCTCACTGATATCTTTGAGACCTTCGACAAGGTCCGTACTATCCAATGTATCACACCTAAGGTTGTTAACCGGGCTCAGGATCAAGACGGGGCGCTCAAGACGGGGGAATTGGAAGATCTTTTCAGCACCTCTCCCGGAAACCCTTGGGCAGGACAGAAGTTCCCCGATACAACTGTCGCGGATGATACCGGCGCAGTCACACTTCAAGGGTGGTTAGCACAATGGAGGTGCGGAACAATGCTGTCTACCATTCATGGCTAGCGCTCTAATGGCACGGCCGTGCTCAGTATGACTACGCTTCTAGATCATCGGACTACTCTTGCCTACCTCGCGTACTTGGGCTACCCCGATGAACCACGGACGAGTGCGCTGCACATCACTCGGCCCCGGAAGACTGACAGGCGGAAGGGCAAGGTGACTCGCAATGTCTTCCTCTGCTATATGTGTGGTGCGGCTGGCTCCGGCAAGACGTCGCTGCTGCGTGCATTCGCGGGGAAACCATTCAGTGAGAAGTATGAACCGACGAAGAAAATGAACTCTGTCGTCAACTCTGTGGACATTGACGGCTCTGAAAAGTACCTCGTGGTGCGCCATGTGTCTACTCCGTTTCATATGACCTTTCCGCTAATCAGCTCCGAAGCTGCAAGAGTTTGGTTCAAAGTATGAGGCAGAGACACTGCGGAATCCGAAGAAGACGGATTTGGCGGATGTTATTGTCTATGTACACGACTCGAGCGACACGAATTCGTTCTCGTACATCAGCAACTTAAGGGTGCGCCCATACATACCCTTGCTCCCGTCCTATCTGACATTGTATGGCAGCAACAATACAGCCTAGATCATATACCGACATTGTTTGTGGCAACGAAGTCGGATCTAGACCTCGCCCAACAGGTGGGTTTCCCCCCACGCACCTGCGTAACAGCTGCCTGACTGCATGGGCGATGATCCTCAGAGACATGAGGTGCAACCTGATGTGTACTGCCGCAGATTAGGGATACAGGTCCCTGTCGCTGTCAGCGTGAAGACGGGCCAGATGGCCGACGTGTTCCACGCCGTCTGTGGCGTTGCAATGAACCCGTACGTACTCTGCGCTTTCTACGCACTGGCAGAGTCCTCATGCTCATAATGCATGTTCACTTAGAAACTCCGCGATACCAGGAGGCTCAGACCGCGCGCTGACAGCCGCCGCTCGCATTCGAATGTACATCAAGGTAGCCACGATGATCGGTGGTTTAGCGACGGGCGTAGTGCTTGTGTACCGTACATTCGCGCGACCTGGCAACAGCTTCAGCAGCGTCACGGCGCAGTGGATAAACTGGATCGTCGGCACGGCCTCGCGGAGAGAGCTCTAGTTACTACTAGTACTACCCTAATTTGACTACCTATTGCTACTACGTACCTTCGCTTAGGCCGAGTATTTTGACTGGGATGGTGCTACTGTTACATTGTGATCAGCAAGGGATCAGAGACCGGGAAGTGAGGTCGGATGTGTGCGGAAATCAAAAGGCGTAAGAGGCGCGACTCAGGCGTGGTGCTGGCGTCAACTGCGCCGTACGGTATCGCGCGTCTGAATGACATAACTTGAGAGAGCCTTCAACCGCGCCCAGGCAATACAACTCATCTCCCACTGCCACCATCGATTACGACCACAGCGACCCAGACTTTGGAAACCCTGAGTGATCCTTCGAGTGATATCCGGACAATAGGAACTATTCCAACTCAAGCGCACTAATCACTTCACGACCTCACGCAGCGTTCACGATGGACGAAGACATGGATTTCGATTCCGGCTCTACCAGCTACCCACAGCTCGATACCTCTGCCCAGCAGCCGCAATACCCCACGGGAACGGATAGTACACCACAGGATCCTGGACGCAAAATGCTGTATGTGGCCCCCTGCGCAACTCGTCGAGCTGACCCGACGTACCACCCATCAGTGACTTGGTCTTCGTACAAGACTGTACAGGGAGCCAAGGCAGCTACATCTCCTCCGCCACCCGGAATATCGAAGAGATCTGTAACCACATCTACGAGTCAGGGAGGCTCCAGAATCGAGACGATCTACGCGTCGGCCTCGTCGCTTATAGGGACCATCCTCCTCAAGACCACACCTACGTCACAAAGAACTTTGGCTTCTCCTCTGATATATCGCAAGTCCATAGTCACCTCGCAAGCTTGTACGCATCGGGAGGTGGTGATGGCCCGGAGGCGGTTACTGCTGCGCTTGCGGAGGCTCTCAACATGGCCTGGCGACCGTACGCAAGCAAGATGGTGGTGCTCATCGCGGATGCGCCTCCGCACGGCATAGGAGAGTACGGCGACGGTGCGTTTCTTGAGATACTGCTTGCTGGAGTTCTTCACGTTCCGTGTAGGCTTCGATGAGGGCTCTCCCGATGGCAGCGATCCATTGCAGATTGCACGGCAGATGGCGAGTCGGGGCATCACGTTGGTAAGGATCCTGTTCAACTGTGATGTGTGGTGTTTCTGACTTTATGAAGTTCTTTGTTGCGTGTGAGCCAGCCCTGAGTGGCTACGCCGTCGGTATCTTTTAACTTGTTTGTTTACTCACTACTGATCTGCGACGTAGTATGCCA
This sequence comes from Fomitopsis betulina, assembly GCA_022606075.1. NCBI lineage: Eukaryota > Fungi > Basidiomycota > Agaricomycetes > Polyporales > Fomitopsidaceae > Fomitopsis > Fomitopsis betulina. The sequence goes on from JABYQK010000016.1 coordinate 79,425, forward strand.
CGGACTTCTTTCAGGCCTTGGTGAACATCACCTCTGGCCTCATGCTGCCTCTTACGACCGCAGACCTACTCACCCACGCGATCGTGGGGAGCGTGTTGGAAAACCTGGACATGGAGCGGCTTGTCCGCGAGGTTGGTGAAGCCGTCTCGCAGCGGATCCTCGGCAACAACGAAAGTGTCGATGACGTCGCGCGCGAACTCCATGAACGCCTTCTGCTTCGCAACGAAAGCACCAAGAAGGTCGTCATTGAGAGCATCTACCGCGACTGTGAGGAGGCGAAGCACAACGTGAATGTGTACTTGAACTCGGCCACCCTTGCGGATGCACGCCCGCACTTGAAGAGGGTGCGTCACTATCGTCGTCACCACTGTTGTTTCATTGCTGATCCGTCCCCTCAGGTTCCCGGGACTCGATTCACGGACAAATACCTACATGCACGGATGAGCTCGCAGCGCACTTCCTACTCCTATTCTCCATACGGTTCACGCACCAGCGCGTCGTCTATCACACCAGCCAGCCCAACGAAGTCGCCCAAGCTCTCTGCCTCGCCTCCGCGCAAGGTTGTCACCGACTTCGCCGCCTTCGGTGCGCCTAAGAACGCGAGCGTCTTCGGCACTGCCGTCGCCGCGACGCCGTTCTCACTCGCGGGAGGAAAGGCGGCCTTTGGTGGAATCCGGGGCGGCCCTCGGGGCGCGGCGTTCGATGACGAGGAGGAAGAGGAGGACGATGATGGTAGGCAGAAGGTTGAACTGAGGGAGGGCTCGATCACCCTTGACCAGGTACGCTTTGGCTCTGTTCATTCCGCTGGGAATGTCGTTGATGACGCTTCCCCTACTTAGGCGAGGCGCATCGCCATGCAGAGCGCATGGAGGAGCATCCGGTCTTAATCGTGCTCATTGTGACTGTACTTCAGTTTGTCCAGGTGACGAACGGCCCGTGCTGTTGAAATAATCTCGTGTGGTGCCTCGACGATGTTGCTTGCTGTCCACTTACTATGCACCTTGGCCTGTCGTCGAAATTAAGCCTTGTATGTCTTGTCTTATTAGCTTGTTCGTAGCCCCGTCACATTGTACGACTAAAAAGCTGCACGGAGGAAAACCCATACCATAGCACGCCCATATGCACTGTGTAGATGTAACTACGAGGACAGTACCATAATTGATCCAGAGTAGTTCAACATGAAGAAGACTTCCGCCGTTTCTTATGTTCTCCCTGAGGCTCGCCTTCCTCGCCAGTGGATACCTTGTCTCGCTTCCTGAATTTCCGCGGGAGTTCTTCAGGTGCCAGACACACTGGGCGGTCTGATGTGTCGTTGGCACGGCCTTCACCTCCATCACCTCCACACCCTGCGTCGCCCTCATCTACGGTAGCGACCTCTTTCAACTCCTGCTTTCTGTTCCGGCGTGCCTCCTTCGCATTGTGCTTCTCTTGTTTCCTACGTTTTCGCTCCGCCTTCGCAGCCTTTCTGTCTTCGTCCCCCTCCTCAGCACCAGCCTCTGTGTCTCTCCTCCGTCTCTTCTTCTCGCCTATCTCGTCCGCGGATGTCTGCTCCGCCTGTCGTTTCCGTCGCTTCTTCTCCTTCCGCTCGCCTTCCTCCGCCTTGCTCTCCCACTTTCGCCGCCGCTTCTCCTTGCTCGTCTTATCTTCATCAGCAGTCTCCACCTTCTCTAAGGCATGGTCCTGAACGTTGGGCGACGGCTCGGCCGCGCGCTCCTTGCCCTTCTTCTTGGATGCACTATCACTCTCCTTGGCTTCCGGATCCGGCGCGGCCTCAATTATGGCTTCGGGGCTCTTCGAGGAGGAAGAGCCGTCAGGAGCCATAGGACCGAGGACTGGTCCCCGGAAGAAGTTGGCATAGAGCATGCGCTTAGCCGCTTCCTGCTTTGCTGCAGCCATCACACTCAGTCGCGGGGTAACGCTGCCACTGGCCGGCGAGTCTGGAGTTCCAGCCCCCGAGAGCGCGGATGTGCCAGTCTTGTGCTGGCGATGCGAGATCATACCCGTCTTCGTGCGCTTCAACTCAAGTGTGGGTGCTGGTGCTGCATCACTGTCCTAAACCAGCGTTCGTAAGTAGATGCATTGGGCAAGGCGGGTTACTCACGGAATCGTCGTCGTCCGAGTCTTTGGAGATTTTGACTTGGATGCTCATCGCTGCTGCCTCAAAGACACTGCACAGAAAGCTATGTTATATGCCAGTAGTGCGACCACCCACAGACTAACTCACTGGTCCCAGAAAGGGAAGGCCTCGTCGCGATCCTTGCCTACACCTGAGAGGGTCTTCTTCTGGGTGACGGTGACAGGGCGCGCGATGGCACCGTGGCGTAGGCCAGTGCCTTTGCCACCCCATCCCTGCTTTACAAGATATGCGTGTCCGTCGATGGGCATGGCAGCGAGGCAGCTCTGGACGGCTCAGAGGCTCAGAGGCTCAGAGAGAATCGTGCGGCGGAGGACAGTCTTGCGTAGACGCCTGACCTGTACTCAAAATCTGGCGCCGATCTTGCTGTGGCTGAATCGAGATGTAGATGCCTCGACGACGATCGGTGAATTCATTTATTATTTCCTGCTCCAGTCCCTGAGCCTGCGTTGCGTCCTCGCCCACTCGTAGACCAGGTCTATAATGCCTTCCCTTGTGAATACCCCAGGCGTGTTCCCACCACTCACCGCCGATGCCCTTCTCTCCTTCCAATTCTCCTCCTGGTACCCCAAGTTCTCGAGCCTCAGCATCAAATCGACCGTCGTCCGCCCTCTGAGCAGGGAGTTCATCGAGTACCTCGACTCCGACGGCGTGTTCATGCCCGAGGGCGCCGACGACACGTTCGTCCTCCCCAAGGCACCGCGTACGACCCACTGATCGCCCACAGCCCGGCAGAGAGCACCCTGTCCGACTCCGAGGACGGCAGCGGGTACGAGAGCGACGACGAGGACGAGGAGCACCGCAAGTTCGCGTTCCCAGAGCTGGATGCACAGATACGCGCCGCAGTAGCGCAGTACGGTGCCGTCTTTCCCAAGCTGAACTTCTCGTCGCCCCGGGTGTGTATGTGCCCCTCATTACCCCTCCCAGCCTACGGCTTACCGAGACACAGGATGCGGCGTGGATGCTCCCCGCATCGTCGCCGCTGAAGTGCATGTCGCCTGCGGACGTCTACTTGCTCCTCAAGTCGTCGGATTTCGTGCAGCACGACCTCAGCCCAGACCATGTCTTCGACGGGTGCGAGTCCAGACCATCCGACTATGACCTCGAGCTTGTCTTGCGGAAGTGGTATCCCGTTGACCGCAGCAGAGAACTGCGCTGCTTCGTCCGACAGGAGAGGCTGCTAGGTAACTTGCTGGTATCAGGTAGTGAAATGCATGTGCTGAAGCCTTGTAGGGATATCGCAACGGGACCCCAATTACTACGACTTCTGGAATGAGGCCACCACGCAGAGGAAGGTCCTGGACGCGGTGAAGACGTTCTGGGAGAGCAACATCAAGGGAAAGTGGCCGGAGACCGGTGGTGACTGTGAGAGCCCCCACCTACATTGCCAAGACACGCACTGATGTATCCAATCTACAAGATATCTTTGACTTCCTCCTCACTCGAGACCTTTCACGGGGGCACATAATCGATTTCAACCCCTACGCGCCGCGAACTGACCCACTCCTGTTCACGTACGAAGAGCTGCACGATCTGCTCCTCGCGCGGGGCGATGACTATCCTCCGCAACCAACGCTTCGAGTGGTAGACTCCCCGAGCCATCCAGCTGCAACACGCAATGCACCTGCACATCAACACAACATGGTGCCCTTGGAGGCGCTGACGATCAGCAGCGGGAAGGATATGACAGATTTTGCGGGGGCGTTGCAGGAGGAATTCCGAAAGTCGATGCAGGACGACGATAACGACGACTGACTAGGTTTGGGTGCGGGTGAAACATTCTGTGTCCTGACTGTAGCAAATAGGTATTACGATGTACACATACCATCCATGGCGTTGAGGAATCGAGCACGGCACCGCTGTATTGTCTATACGATATGAATAGAGCTCGAGTTCTTTTTCGAGAGAGCATGCACGTCCTGTTCTGTAGTACGACGTGAGGCTCTTGCGATTGTAATAAACAAGGCACTTACGGATCCCCCATACGTGTGAACGCAGGTCGAGGAACTCTGCAACAGATGTTAGCTTGGGAGAACCGGCATTTTGCTAGTCGGTGTACTCACCGACGTGGAGGCCGTCGTAGAGCTTCTTCATCTCGGCCCTCAGCCTCGAGAGGTCCTCCTTCGAGGAGGCCGTGTCGGACAACGCCTTCAACTCCTTCTCAACTGCCTCGATGCGTCTCACGTGCGCGGAGACCTATTCCTGGTGTCACCGACGTTGTAGAGCTGACAACACTATGACGCACCTTCTGCGTACTCAGCTGGAGCTCCTCTACGCTAGCCTGCAGCGCAGCCGACGCAAGCTTGTACTCCTCGAGAAGGTGATAGGCTGCAAGAGACGACGCCAGGGAGAAACCAAAGAGGAAGCCCACGACACTGTCCCGCAAATGATGATGAGCTCCGTCTGCTCAACAGCTGCAACTGCACGAAACTGACCCTCCGCGGAATGCACCCACCGGCTTCTTGGGTGGTGGCACGGTGCCGATGTTAGGCGTCGGCACTGCCTCCGAGCGGACAACGCGGCTCGTCGAGAGTGCTCTACGTGAGAACGCGGAGGATGCAGGGCGCGCTGAGGCGGCGAGCCGCAGGACGGAGGACATGATTGAGGGTGAGCGGAATGTGGAGGACGGCCAACCCGAGTGACGGCGACAGACGCGTCAGCACGTGATGCGATCGTTGTGGCTGCACCCGCGTTCCCCTCGACGAGCTTTGTACATCTGGGATCGCGTCTCCTGCGTCTTCCGCCAGCAAGGCTGTTGTTTGACTCTCGATTGCTAGCTTCTATACCTCGTATCATTCACGATGGCCCCCAAACGCAGGTCAGATAACTCCGAGTCCCCAGAGCCTCCGTCCGCTCGCGAAAGGAAGAAGCAGAAAACAATGCAAGCCCGTACAATCCCTGTCCAGCCCACTCCGGCAAGCAGCAACAGTAATGCGATTGCGGGTCCATCCAAGACTGTACGCTTCAATAGTGAGCACTGTTCAGACAGGTCGTAGGTGTGTGGCAATAACACGTCAATAGGCATGCAAGGTCTACCGGCATCAATTGACGTTGAGAAGTTTGCGGAGGTGATTTCACCCGGTATATCAATGATAATAACGGTTCTGACTTTCCGCAGGCGCGGGCATTTGAGATCAATGCTATGGAAGGAGCCATGAAGAGTGCACAGTAAGCATCGCACCCTTTCATCCCCTCACAAGCGCGTTCTTGGCTGATATGTCAACCAGAGCAGTGTCTACAAAGCGAGCCTGGCAGGAGCTCCCTCGCCACCTTCGGAGGCGAGCCGCCAGCCACGATGTCCGTCGTGTGCCGCTCCGCCTTAGGGAGAAGGCCCGCGCTGAGGTCAGAGCTTCGTGCTACTTCGCCTACGGTTTCCCTTGACACGTTGCGATGAGTAGATGGATCCTCAGCGTAAGAAGGCGCTCGGCCGACATGTACCAAAGTGCTCCAAGTCAAAACGAATACCCCGGACTCAGCGGCTCCTCAGGCGACAAGGTAGGGAACATTGGGTGGCTACACGGGAAGAGGTTACTCAAGCGACTGCGCAGTTGACAAGACCTGGCTGGAGACACACATATGGCATGCCAAGAGGATGCACATGAAGAAGATGTGGGGCTATCGCTTGGTGCGTTATATCTATGGGCTTGATACCGGGATCCTGATGCGTCCCGTAGGCAGTAGAACCGACAGAGAAATCCTTCCGGCCGTCACATAGAGCGTCTGTTCACGGTTCGATCTTGCATGATGCATCATATTTCGCGCTCATCGAACTCACGGGGCCCGAGGACGTCATCCGCACCATACTAGACAGCTGTGCAGATTGCCAGGGGCCAAGCCCTGGGGCAAAACGGTGAGTGCATGTTCCGTTTGCCGTGCTACTTACTGATACTTGGGTGGCAAGGTTTCTGACAGGTGCAAGGGTCTGCGAGACACATCTCTACAAACACAAGTTGTATCCTTATGACTTGATTGCCCCGATGACCGTTATATGGCAACCGGTTACCCAGACTACCGGCAAACGCGACACTGAAGATTCAGAGCAGGGCGAGGAACCGACCGTCCCGAAGCCGAAGCACAAACGTAGAGGCAAAGGCAAGAAAAAGGCACAGGACACTGCGGATACATCTCCTCAACGCAAGGTGTGGGTACGAGTGCACCCATCTGCGGTGCACGTTGCACATCAGACGCTACGTACAGCAGCATCGTACGCTTTAGAAGCTGTCCGGACTGCGGAGCCGAACCGGGGCGAAGTGGCGGTCGAGATCGCCGACCTGCGAGAACACGTCAACGTTTTCGAGATTATGGGCCCGAAGTCCAGCCAGGTCATCAAGGGCGCACTCAAGCCGACCAAAGAAAATGTTGGAGAAGAGTTTCTGAAGGTGAGTGCATTTATTCCAGTACAGTGAGGTAGCGAGTAACCGTATGTATCCTCAGTTCTGGGGGTCGCTTGATCGATTACAGACCGCGGGGTCTCTTCCACGAGGGATGGTTATTGGATTCACGGTTCACGATCCTAGGCTCAGGTGTGTATCATCTTTGTATAAGACCTCGCACCGGCCCATTGTTTCTGTCCTAGTTTCCCGCCCAAAAATGCGAAACTCAACTGTATAGTCACTTCGTCACCCATCAGTGTCTTTCCGTCAACGAAGTTGGCCCAAAGCGAGATATGGGATGAAAACGTGCGGAACAGATTACGGAAGCCACGGTACAAGAAGAGAGAACTTGATCAACGTAGAGCTCAGGTAAGTCCTTGGGCATCCTCAGTTCGGGGCTATGAGAGCTTACAGAAGCTTGCTGCAGAACCTGGTGCCCGGCACTGCGCTCCAGCCTACGCAGAAGGACGACCGTATACCCGTCCTCCTCATTCAACGCTCAATCGAGAGCTCCTCGCCACTCAACCTCTCTTCACCCCAACACCACACGAGCGACTCGACCGCGCTGCACGGCTGGACACTCATCATCCCGCAGGGCTGGGCAATGCCCTTCCTGCCGTCGCTCATCCACACGGGCACGCGCGTCGGCGGGCAGCGCGAGCGGCAGACGCAGACCTACGAGGGCGGCTGCGCGTTCTTCCCGCGCGACTACCCGTTCACCGACGCATACGAAGAGTACGCGGACGAGCGCGAGATGGATGAGGAGGAGCGGTGGGAGCGCAGGCCGCCCGCGAAGCGCGTGAACTACGCGAAGATTGGGACGCGTAGCCCGTGGAGGGCGGACTGGGGGGTCGTCCTGGGGCTAGAAGAGCCGCCTGCTGTTATTATCGATGAGGACGAGGACGAGGAGGACCTGGTCCCCGCTCAGCGTGCCGACGAAGTGATGATAGATCCAGATAGTGAGGGCGCAGAGGCCAGCGCTCTACCGGCGGGTACGGACGAAGAGAAGGATATCAAACCGTGGCTTCTCCGTGGGCGGGACGTACCCTCGATCCTCCAAAACATATCAACAGTGTTTAATCCCAGTGCAGGCCTGCTTGACAGCGTGAACCAGCTTCGCGTCAAGCGCGGGTTGGACCAGCTGGGCGGCAACCTCCGCGCGGTGGAGCTGTGGGCGGGTGCGCTTGTCAGGGTGAGGGTGCGCCTGTGCGGGAGGGGTAACCCGGAGGACCTGGCGCTGATCTACAGCGTCGACGACGACGAGGCGGGGCGGTGGAATGAGGCGGAGGTGAACCGTAAGCAGGGCCTTCCCGCGTTGTTGGGTGAAGGTGAAGATGAGACGGAGGTGAGTGCGGTTGTTGTCAGGCGTGTGTCTAGTCTGGCTGAATCGCGGGTACAGCTGTCAAACCTGCCTGCCTCTTCTGACAATGTAATTGGCTATGTGACTACGGGTCACTACTCCCTATCTCGGGGCGAGGGTCATGCTATAGGAGCCGTCCCTGTACACCGTCTCCTCGAGTTGCACCAGCAAGCAGAACGGTTGGTGTGTTGTCATACATGACGGCTACATCTAATGAATCATGCAGGTTGCATACACCGAGCTTGCTAGTCAAGGTGCGGGACCGCGGCGAAACTATCTGCAGAGCTGCCCGTCTCGAAGTACTTGCCTGAGCCACCTCGAGCCTTATTGATCAGCGTCGGATGTACTAGTGACTAGCAACCAGATGCCAGGGTGGTCTTTGATACAGCTGTTCGTGTCCCACCCCGAGAACAGGAGCAACGGGCATAATACACTGTGACGTGCGGTTGTTCTACAGTAGCGGTGAGAGCGAAATGCAGTGTGACCAGGCAATGCAGAGGATAGCAGATAGCGTCCGACGAAAACACAAGTGGGCGTGCAGCGCGCCTTAACTGATTCTCCACCTGTCCATGGCCGTCCGTATCATGTGCGCCAGGTCCTCCTTCGCCTGCTGCTTCGCGCTCTCCGAGATCCCCTCCAGTGCGTCGATCTCCCCCGGCGACGTGCGGAGAGGGTCGAACTCGAGGATGAGTCCATCATTCGTCGGCACAGACACAAATGCAGACAGCGACAGCAGAGGTGCTGGCCCCGACGAACGTTCCCCGTTGGGCGGATGGTTGTTGCGATTGGGCTTGAAGCCATTCGTCTCCGTTCTCGAGACGTTGCGCGAGTGGCCTGGGCGCGATGCCTGCGACTGCGTCAGGCTCGACTGTGAGTTCGTTCGCGAGTGCCCGCCCTGCGAGAAATGCGAGGAGGACGACGAGCGTATGATAATGCTGCTCTTCTTCTTGAGTGTCTGTAGCGCGTGCGGATAGCAGGGTCCCTCCGTCTCGCTGCCGTCCATTTCCCCTGGACCGTCGTCATCGCTTTCCGTGACGGTCTTAAGGTAGCCGTTCAGGCCGAGTTGGAGGGGATTGGCGAGGGGTGAGCCGTTCACGCTCATCATACTCTCGTCCTTTCTGGGCCAACGCGGCTGTGGCGGTAGGACGGGGCTGAACGTGCTAGAGGATGGCGGACGAACGGTACGTGGGGGACGGCCCGGTTTCGAAGGAGAAGGCAGTTTGGAGGGTGATGCAGATCGCGATGGTAGCTTGGAGAATAAGGGGGGTTTGCCTGCAAGGGTCTTGTGAGGTCCTGGCGAGGCCAGTGTGGCGGATGGCACTCGTTGCAACTGACGCGCCTGTGCATAATCAGGCTCGAGTGCACATTGGACACGAAACGAACGCACTGTTCCTGGCGTCCTGGGTACAGCAAAACGTGGCTTCTGGCCGGGTATGGTGGCAGAGCCGGGCTTCTTCTTAGGCGTAGCCACGGTAGTACGCGCTGGGTCGATTCATCAGTGCCACTAAGACAACGAACGAGACATGCCACGCACCACTCTTGAGACCCCGAGATGATTCCGCGTCCCTCGAACCACTCGGACCAGCAGCCGCGTTCACTTCCTCCTGCGAAGCGACCCACTTCCGCTTCAGAGTTGTTCGGTCAATCCCGGTTTGCTCTGTGCGCGCGTCGCGCTTCGTTGCCTTGATATAATCTTGCACGTCCCCCTTGTATTTCGCGAATTCAGCGAGGGTGATGTTGCGTACCGCGCGTGGTAATCGCCCTATAAGACTTTCTCCATGTATTCTCAGTTGGTCTTGCGCATCCACGAGCAATTCTTCAATTTCTCTGACCCTCGCCTTGACTGGTGGGAGAAACTTCAGCGTCAGTCTATATGGACTGGCGGTGAGAGAGAGACACGCCTTCGAAGTCAAAGTTCTCCAAAAGCTGTTTCTTTTCTTCAGAGGGGTATTTATTCTTGGATGGAGAGCCAAACATGGCGCACGGCGGGGATGCGGACGCCGGAGAGGAAGCAAGGAGGAAAGTGTGCCACCGGGTTCAGACGCGTACAAGTGGGTGGTCACGTGGTATGTCTCCCGCAGCCTGCGACAATCAAGTCGACCGTTGAGCTCTGCATACCGACTCATATCCGTCCCATATATTCCGGGCTGCCAGTTGAGAACCTCTACACGAAATGATGTACAGCAGCAGATCGAAAGCTGGGACAATGACACGAAGGACCAAGAGTATCCACACACTGGCACAGAACAGAACATCCAAATGGCCAAAGCACATTGCACACCACCACCGCGCGCAGTGGTATTCCCACGTAAAAGTATATAAGAGCTCAGCCCTCATGCAAGCTCTACGTCTTCGCCAGCGAAGCCACTCGAAGTGCTCACCATGGAAGTCTACGTTCCCCGCACAATAGCTGGCATGCCCAAGTCACAGCTGGAAATTCACATCATGCATTTGGAAGGAGAGTTCGCGCCACTGTGGGTACCGTCGCCTTGTGCCATGGCGGAGGAGCAACCAAATGTCCCGAGTGCAAGCGTTGTAGAAGCGAATGAGTAGGTGACAAACGTCTTTACAGAGGCAATCATTGAATCATTCCAGGTCCCCTTGCAAATATCGAGGCCGACGCCGACACGAAGTCGCGCTCATCATCGCCGCGCGGGCCTCCTGCGGCCAGGCAATCGCGGTGAGTTCCCCGTTCAGCGCATCTGCTGCACGGAGCTGACGTCTGTTTCAGTCCGCAACTGAAGACATCCGAAGGATCCAACGCACCTGGTCAAGCTTCTCGCCGTTCAGGTTTGATAGGGTGTTAATGGGCATTGGGGCGGTGGTGGTTGTGGTCATGTATTCAATCCGGAGGATCTGACCTTAGGAATAAGGCCTCATCTAAGGACAGCTCACGGAGTCTCATCTGAGAGAGTCCTGAGGACGGAATAGAATGCCCCTGGGACTCACGCGGCAAGGTTCTTGCGACGAACAGGAGCCTGCTTCGACTGGCAGCATACTTATCAAGCCAAGAAGTAGCAGACGCACTTTAACACCATTCCGAGGGTCTTCGTTGATACCTATTGTTATCGTGTATTACAATTGAAACCCTGACTGCTGTAGCCGAAGTACTGGCTTCTTTCATGACTGTTAGTTCAACACCGATGTATAGACACACAGTGAATGGCAATGGTGCATATCTCGCCACCTCATGTCCAGATTCCCTTACAAAAGAACTTCCTATAGAGGCGAAATGCTAATATTTGGAAATCGATGACTCGGAATAGGGATATGCAGTCTTGACGCGAATGGACGACTTACTTGCAACAAATGACCCTATGACCGCTTCTGCGATGTCACGGTTGAACTGGAGTCCGAGACTCTGCATCACGGTCGACGGTTGCGAGCTGGTCACGAGATGTGCGGCCGGGCCGAGGGTTGCCGCTGCCTCGGGCCAATCTGAAAGATGTAGTACATATCCCTGCTCGATATTGACGTAGACTCAATGTTACACATTCGAAAGCGAAAATACCACCTCTCGCGAATCGCGTCCGGAGAGCTCTTCAAAGCAGTTCGCCCCGTGTTATGTGTTCGGATACCAATCTTGGTGCCTTGAACATTGTCCCGCTAGTATGAGGTCAATGAGTACAGCCGTATGATACAGAGGGCGGTACATAGAAACGTGTTTCGAACAGTTGAGAAGCACACGTGGCACGAGCTACACTGCGCCGACCCATGTGGTAGAGCGATTTCGTGACAAGATACCGGGAGCTTTCAAGTATGCCAAGACGAGTCGGACTACCAGAGGCCCTCAGGTCCCTTGGCGCGGTGTTTAAACGGGCTCATCAGGCCTAACGGCCAACTTCAGAGCCTCTGCGCGTCCGTGTCAGAAGTCGAAGTCTGCCTTGGATTTATACTTGAGATATCCGTGTTTCTATCGTGTACAGTCTCGTCTTCGCACGCACACGTGAGCGTGACGGGATAATCAAGAGAGAGGTGCAGACCTCTGTCGACGGAAACCACTCGATATTGAACCTGATCCGTGGTTTTCGTTGGGAGGATGCACAGCTCTATACGCCGCTGATAACCATCGTGTAATTGTGTGGTCTCCGCTGATCTGACGCCTTCTACCAAATAGCCAACCCAGTGAGTGCCCGAAGTTGGATTCAGGTTGCAGGACAATTGAACCAGATCGAACGATTGACTGACATAGAAATCCATGAATCATGACTACTATGATGTAATTGGCCGCATCATGACTTACGTGTATTCGCATTTCAGCGCACTGCCAAACTCGTGCAGCCCTAGCTTCAGCGCAGACATCCGGTGAGGACAGCGTGTGAGTGAAGAGTGCTCACATCTTAGGTATTACGACGGTGGCTCGGGAGATATATTGCCTATCACATTGCTTGCAATCAAGATTTGGGCTCTGGTTGAGAATCTAGACCTCAAGCACGTCAAGAGTCGCCGCTGTGATGTGTACTGAGTCTCCTGACCGTATACGTTGCGTAGGAGGCGCGATAATGTTCAGTACGTAGATGCCGCTCTCATCCGAGAGTGTCGGCGTGCGGTCCTAGTCGTCTTCAGTCAACTATGCCCGGTAGATTAATTCTTGGTTGAGTCAGAATCTCCACGGCATTGGGTTCTTACTATTAGATGGAAGATGCATTTCTTGAGATCATAGGCATGCAACACAACCTCCACCGACATTCCATGAAATATATAGTGATTAAACCGTTCAATACGCCCCCATTAGCCTGGTGTAACACCGCAAGACGATGCAATTGTACGCACCGACGAAAACCGAAATAGACGAGTGTCATTCATTCTTAAAAAGGTTTAGTGAATGTCATCGGGTATCAGCGTCCCAGGCTCGTCTCGTCTTGATCATGTATCGGACGCACCGTACATTGGCATCTTGAAAAAAGCATTGCGGATATTGCTTGGTCTGTAAGCGGAGGTAGAAGCAATTCTGCCACGACCAGATGACCGTGGCCCAGAAAATCTCTAGTTCAGAACCTCAATCAATCAATGACTCTGCCAAGCCAAAGACTACGCACCGACTACCGACGACCATCTCTGCGGATGTTTAGCGGATCTACTCCCTCACTATTCTCAACCGCAGATGTCCGAACCATTAGTATAAGAGTCAATGACGCCCGACCATGTCGGCGTCAAAGAATCTACACGGCGGTGCTCTCGCAAGGAACACTGTCACGGTCGGAGATGTCCGCGCCACTAGACATACAACAGCGAGGTCAGCGGCACGCTCGGTGCGGAAGCAAATTTTCATTACAGCAGGCGCGGGGCTCGGGGGGACCGAAAGTGTGGGCGCCGTCGAAGCCTCAAATTCGCATGTCAGTCCGTCTCGGGCGCAGCCAAAGGGGACGAGGCTACCATAAAATAGCAAGCCGCCGCTCGTTGTGTTTCTAGCAAGTCCGTTCAGCTTCTGAGCTTCGCGGGAGTCTATGGACGACTTACTACAAATATACAGTGATATTGACCCGCGAGCGGTCCGGATCAGCGTCTGCAGTGCTTCTAGCAGCTGTATGTCACTAATGAGAGACGCCAGGCGCTCCCCTCTGAACATTAACATTGCAGGAACGCGTGGACACCCTATCGGCCGCTCTGCGAGGTCCATGGAAAATGTTCCTAACAGAGCGAGTTGAGTGCCCCCGCTGTAGACATGATCCTAAGGCAGGCGCACCGCGCGCGGAACATGGTGACGGTCCGTCAATGTCAATACCTAGTGTAACCGTACGGGAAAGGAATCACGGATCTGTGATCAGGCCTATACAAACTGTTGACTAATTATTCTACCGGTGTCAGTGTCCATGTCCACCTAGATAGGAGCACATGCTCATTGTCAGAATGCGTGACAAATGCGTCGAAACACACCTTCATGAAGGTGAACTTCAGGTCAACGCCGTGTTTGAGTTCATACTGACACTTGATGAATCGGCCAGCTTATCATTCACTAGCGGCATACCATGTTGAAGGCTACCCCCACATCTGAATATAACATTGTCCTGTCAACTGAGAGTTTTATTGTGAGTAAGCAATCAGGGTGTCTGATAACGACGCCCGAACGACGCCTTATGTCCTCACCTTCGAGACGCAACGTCGTTCCTAGCTTAGCAGACACATTCTGTCCGCTCGCTGCTAGATGGCGGAAGTTACGTCGCGGAGCAACCCAACGCCCCGATATGCTCTGTGGAGTCGAGCCCATGGGACACGACAGCAGCTTCTTCTCGGACACATGCTTCCCGCGTTTCAGCTTCTTCCATTTTCATAGCAACGTCCCGTTCATCTGTCGGATCGGCTATGCGTCACACCCAATATAGCTCTGCGAACCCCAATGACGAAGAATTAGTCGGGAAGTGATGGGCCACATACTGTTCATCAACGTCGTGGCGGGCCTCAGACTCCCGTCATCAACGGGAGGCACGGTGGCACCCGGACCCACCCAGGTTGTCCGCGAGATCCTTCCGGCCGCTCGCACATCCCCCGAGGTATGCGTCAGCATCCAGTCGGACGGCGGTCGCCCTCGCCCTCGCATCTTTTCGCTGACCGAGAGACGTGACAACACACGTGGGAGCCGACGCGCGCGGGAACCACTCGAGTGTAGACGGTGCAGTCGGTAACCCAGGTGGCGCACCTGTCGGAATTCTCCGTCAACTTGAACACCGGAACATCACGAAGCGGAGTGGGGGCTGGCTGCAAAGACGGCTCTCACCATGGGGGCAACGAGAGAACATGAGCCGGATACTCACGAGAAAGTCGGGGGAATCTGAAGCCTCCGGTGATCACACCGCATGCTTGACTCTCACCATCCGACTTGGTGTACTGGACCTAGAGCAAAGGAAGCTGTTTTATAATGAGTATTTGCAATGCTGCGCCAGTCATTGGTTAATGGTGTGTGCTCCTTGACAGACTGCGCTGCACAAGGCGTGGCGGAGGATGTAACGAATTGACGTAGCTAGACGTACTGTGGGCAGCGTTGTGGCGGTGAAACACTGACGAAGGGAGCTGAAATGCAGCGAATGTACACCTTTGAGGCGAGACCGTCAGAGAGCATGCGGCAATGTGCTCATCCAATTGTAGTGGCATACGTACATCCGCACGGTCGACGAGCAGGAGGCCGGGCGAAGTTGGCATCGGCGTACTGGCCGTAGTGACGCAGTGCGAACGAGACATTGCGACAGCTCCCGAGACGTCAATTAGCATTTGTTTCCTGGGCTGAACATGGCATGTCACACACCCGTGATTCGTGTACTGACGTACCCGAAGGGCCACCACGCGCCTTCTGAGCGGTATGTGCATCCGAAGATTTGTGCGTCAGGACGAAACACCGGCGACGGATATGAGTCTTACCCGTTGCCCATGCCGGCAAGGAACAACAACGTTGCAGACATGAGATCAGTTTATTGGAGGCTGCCATCGACGAACGTAAAGCCGTCGGGGCAAGCGCAATCTTCAAGCCCATGAGGGTCGGCTACAATTGTTATCTGAGCGTTGTTCGGTACTTGCATACGTACAAACGCAGAATTACCGAGTCTGCTTAGTCTGTGGTGCATGGTGGTAATAATCAGCACTCGTATCAAGCTTGACATGTACTGAACTGGATGACTTGCCAGTATTAGGAGCGCCGCCAGCGAGATAAGGCCCACATGTTGATCTTTCTAAACGCACAGATACGATCGCCGTGGCCTCGATGCGAAAGCCCTGACCGAGCGATGTTGCGCGACGTAGCAGCATCATAGGGCATACTAAGTCATGGTGTACTTGCATCGACAGCACGGCATGAAGACCGACCGACCCGGATACACTGGTCGAGACCGAGACCAACCCTCCGGGCTGCACGGCAAAAGCTTATGACATCTGCACCTGCAGAACGATGGTCCGTCGCATACCGAAGCGATTAATCCAACCAAGATCCACCCGAGCTTCGCGAATCGTAGTTGACCCGCTTCCCGCGCATCCGCAACGCGCCTGCGTCGAATTCGATATTTCTGGAGATAACCTTTCCTTTGCGGGCAGAAATCCGCGGAGCGCATCTCAGCTCAGATAACCCCTAAATAATCCCTGCCTGACCGAGTTAAGCCGTGCACGCCGTCGTCCAGGCCACCGTGGGCCAACGAACAGGCGGGATCGCGATGCCTGACGCGACAGGCACAGGCCCGGGTCTGGGCCCGCGGAAGCATCGCAGGTCTGCATGGTGCCCTGCGGCGGGATATTTCTGTTTAAGCCGCCAAGTCGGGTGTGGTTAACTGTTGCTACCATCGCGCTGTACCGCATGTATAGCCGGGTTGGTGACCCAGGCCCGCCAATCAGGTGACGGGAGTTTGCGTAGTCAGTGGGAACGCTGCGTAGACTTTCCAGCCCGAGGGTCGATGTCACAGCAGGCATACAGTAACGCTCGGTCTCAGTGGGAGAATGAACAATCCAAGGGATCGTTCTCGGGCAACCGGGACGCTCACAATCTTCTTGAGCAAAGGTCGGCGAACGCTGAACGAACGTTCAAACGCGCGCGCGCGTATCCGTTCGGATGACGGGGGCGGTTGCACCCAAAGCAGGAACTTCGGCGCATGGCCTCCGAGCGTCGACGCCCGCTTTTACGCAGAGCACCTCTGTATGGTAAATGTGCAATGTTCTGGCCTGGAAAAGAAGAACTGAAGCACGGCTGCGTATGGCAAGAAGACAAGCGTATAACGTTAGAGTCGACAAACGCTCACCCGTTCTGCGAGTTTTTGGCCTTCCGTGTGCTACCACTGTCGCGGTGCACGTCTACATCCCCCGCCATATCCTCACACTCGCGCGGCCGCTATACTTTGCGGAGCTTCGCTATTAGACTGCGTGCACGCCTGATTCGCTGCCCGGCCCTCGCGCCGTGCGCCGTGGGACGCAGTTGCGTATGCATTCGCTCATAGTAGGTTGCAGACCGGCGGACCTTCCGAATTGTCGTGGGTCGGCTCGAGCGGTCTTCGCAGCGTCCGAGGCGGAGAAACTGGTGTAGTCATCGTTTGGTCATATGCAATGTTCTCTCTTTCGGTCGAACTGTCCTGTGCCGCCCGCGGTCAGCGTAGAGGATGGTCAGCCCCATTCGGATCTGCCTATAGTTGCGGATTTACGCTGCATCGGGCATCGCACGTTCATGTCCGAGCGGGCCATAGGCTGTACCACTTTGCAGAACTGCGGCTAAGAAGGGATGGATCTCCCAGCGGTGCACTTCCCGTGGTGACCGGTCGTCGTCACAACCATACGTATGCTCGCGGACTTGCTGCGGCCGCGCTGTGTGACTCGTAGTCGACGGGGCCTGATGACATGGATCCTCGAGGCGTGCGCGGCCCTGCACGGACCAGCCCGTCCGAACTGGCCAGTGACTTCAGAGTGTCGCGGAAGCATTGCTGACAACACATAGCGTCCGAACGCGTGAGCCTCTGTGAGCGTAGCGGTGGTTTGCACACGGACGATGAGATGGCGGTGAGAAAGCTCGATTGCTGATAGGCCCGGAGCAACTCAAACGGACGTGATCACTGCATGACGGAACATCGGTGCGCGCACTCACCTGATACAAAGGGTATACGTCGCGTTGCTGATTCGCACAAAGCGTCCCCGACGATCGCCAGTAGCAGCGTGGCGAACAAGGCTTGTGGGCGCTTGGATCTGAGCGCAGACACGATCGATACGATGTCCATCGGATGTACGCTGTGCGGACGCGATCGAGGCAGGTCGAGTGAGTCAACGAAGCCAGAGAAGCATCGATGTGGACGTGCGCGATAGTGGGCGAGTGGACCGAAGGACCCGTTGCAATCATCCATCACAGCCCAAGTGGGATCATCTATCGACGACTGATCGTGCATCCGAGTCCGCGACGCCCATTACAGGATCTGTATGTAACGGTAACGCAGCCACACGGAGGTCTTGTGAGCGGATAATTGATGCATGATCGTCAGGACTACGCCAAAGAACGGTCACATCGCTCGTGGCCTGTGGTGAGGTGGGCGAAACGGGCGCGTGGCCATCGCGTGGTGGAGCGCGAGGCAGCTCGCTTTGTTTTACAGGCCTGCAGGAGTGTTATTGACGACAGACGACAGACCATGATGCAGAGGAGACCAGCTGAGGACGCCAGGGCGAGCTAGCAGTGCCCGTTGCGTGCGGTACGCGCGTGTACCCACGTTGTGAGGAGAATATCCGTGTCACGGGCCGTGAAGTGCGGAACGGGCGAACGGCACAACAATATCAGATCCCGCAGCCAAGCCCGCAGGATGCGGGCGTAGAGACCACACAGTCGATGGCGACGGGTAAGCAAGGATCCGGCGTACCGTGACGGTGACGATGATCGTGGTGATAACATAACGGATTCCACAGAGGAGGGTAAGCAGCGCGATTTACTGACGTTCGGCATGTGACAACATAGATCCGATGACGATAGGGGCAGATCTGCAAGAAGGAATATACGGGATCGGAGGGGGCGAGAAGGCGGTGGCAACAATGGTAGGCGCGGGCCACACCGAAGTCTGTCTCGCAAACCTAACGCGGGGTCGGGACGATGTCGGGGGCGGGCGTCGGGCGTCGGGCGTCGGGCGGGGGCGGGGAGAAGCCAATCAGCGCGAAGGAGCTTCACAGTGATAGACGCGTCTTCCCCGGGAAGACCCGTTGGGCGTGCGATCGAGATGGGGAGGCGCGAGATCGGGATTGTTGAGATCGGAAGGATAGGCGCGCGGGGCATGCGCTTTCCGCCCGAAATGGTCAAGTGCGTCGCTTGAAAGGGAAAATCCGGGGCTGGACCACCTGCCCTGGGTCTATGCAGTAAAACGGGGTGCGTTGCACCTGCGGCGGTAAATGGTCGGTGCTGTGTCGGGCAGAGGGCGCACGGGCCGGCGACCGCGCATGACCAGCATTGGGAAAGCGAGATCGCGGAGGGAGTGTTCGCGGGCAGTAGGCAGCGAGTGATTGCGGGGGAAATTGAGAGGCGCGGGATGCGAGCGGTGTGCAGGTTGGGAAATGAACTTTGGAATCGCAGCGAGCGAGGACGTAATGGAATGAAGGGGCCAATGACGCGAGGAGGAGGACGCGATTGGAGGGGAGATCGCAAGGAGAAATTAGGGTTGATGCAGGGGCCGCATAAGGGAAGAGGACGGCCGACAGGCGAGCGGGCGCCTGCCCTTCACGGTCTCGACTGGGAAGAACACAGAGGCGGGGAACGAGGTGGCAGACGTGACAGACCAGCGGGGATTGGGCCGAACGGGTGGCCGGCAACCATGGGGCCAATGGCAGTGGCTCTGAGCGCCAGGAGGCAATGACGTGAGATCCGGATAAGGCAGCTGGCACCCCGTCGCGGTGTGGCCGGTCTGGCAAGCGGCGGCCCTGGGGGAGTGTCACGCGTCACGCTTGGAATGAATTGCTCGGAGCTCGCATCGGGCAGCCAATGGGAGCGGGCGTTTCTGGGGCCGGTCGCGCCCATCAACGGTCCAGTCCGATAAATAATCTACGCTCCTCGGCCAGCTCCTCCCCACTCCCAGCGCCATTTTAAGGCTCCCCTGCCTGCCGCTGCTCCCTCTACTCGCCCTCGCCACTGCCGCTTCGCAGGCTCCTCCACACTATTCCTTCTGCCTGCGCATCCGCCCCATATAGCGCATAGTCCTGGCATACTCCCTCTCCTCTACCCAATGGACATCGCTTTCGACACCACCTGGTGTCCGGTCTGCAGCAGACAGATCCTTCCCAAACGCTACTACGTGCCCATCAACGCTACACACTCTGCTCCCGTCGTCCCGCCCAGCTCGCCCACCTCTGGTAAGCTCCGAGCCTTTTGATCCGTCATGCGCTTCGATGCTCACCTCCCAATGTAGAGCCGAAAGCGAACGACGACATGCCGCCCCGACTGCAGCGCACAAAGACGGGTACTATACGTGCGCGAGGTGGCGGACTTGTTCAGGGCACAGGCCGCGACAAGCACCTCCCCGCTTTGAAGCGCGACACCACTGTCAAGTCGACAAAGAAACCGCTCGCTCCTGAGGTTGCCGTCGAGTCGCGTGCGCCAGGCCCTGTACGCCACCGCACTGTCATCGACCAATCTCCTGTACCCCTCTACTGCTCCGACGAGTGCCGCCTCGCGGATCTTCAATCATCTCTCGGCGCCATGGGAATGGAGTACAAGCCTGATTGCTGTACCTCGCCATCCCTCCCCCCGGTGCCACACAATTCCTTCTCGGACTGCTCGTCCGGCGAGAGCGACTGTGCTGCTTCCTTTGACTCGCGCTCCTCGCTCAGCTCGTCGCCACCAAGCGCGAGGAGCCTTGATGACGAGCTCCCAGCTGCTTCGGATGCATACACCGCCCTCACAAAGCTCTTCCCCGACCTACCCCCGAGACCTCCACCAGCGCCCCCACTCATCCGCCGAGAGACGAACGACACCGTCCCGTCATTCGATGACTACCAGTCAGGCGTCATGATGTCCGCTCAGCGCATCCGGGCAGCGCTTTGTACTGAACCGCCGAGGAAGCGGTCTTCTCGCTCAGCCTACCCTTCCGAGGAGCGTCGTGAGCGGAAGCCGATCCCCGGTTGGACAGACGGCTCGCATGCATGGCGTGCGAGTGTGTACAACCTTTCTGCGCCTTTCGATATGTCGAAGCCACACGATGAAAATAGTGCGCGTGGTGCCTACAAGGGTTTCGTCGCGAGCAGCCAGCGCTCGGGCGGTGTCTATTCCACGGTGTCGACACCTACCTTCGAGCCTGTTTCGCCATCTTCGGCCTCATTCCCCGCAGTCACCCGCGCCACTGCGGGCAGCACGCAGATCCGTTCGCGTTCGGAGACTGACGAGCTCAGCAAATATCCTCTCCTCCATTCGCGCTCCGATTCCCGCCAATCCCTCGGCGCCCTCTCCACTTCCCCGACTGGCTCGACGCGTTCGATGCCTGCGACGACCTCTATGAGGCGCAAAGAAGTGTCGCTTGTCAAGCTTGGTGCTGAGGGTCGTCTGCTTGTACCTGACGTGAAGATGACTCGGTCGCCATCCACGACGACAGTGTCCAGCGTCACCAGTACGGGCAGTAGCTACGGTTACTACCCGTACGGTCGCAAGCCCAGTCCATTGAGTCGCCAGAACAGCGATGCGAGCATCGAGACTGCGGACAGCCTCTCGACTGAGGCAGATCTCACGATGCGTCCCACGTCAAGTAGCCCGACGAAGAAGCACTTAAGTGGTAAGCTACTTTCTTAAGGCGATCGTAGTATGCGTAGCTTACGCGTTCCTCGCTTAGGAACGTCCTGGAGCTACTCCGACGATACCATGACTTTCCCTATCCTGCAGATTCCGAAGAAGGAGAAGCGCATCGAGCGTCGAGTCGTCGAAGGCAAGGAGCAGGATGTCGAGGTGGAGGTAGAGGTTCACCAGCCTCTCAAACGGCTCTTCCTCTTCCCTGGCAAGGATGGTCGCTAGATCGTGTCCTCTCCCTTGCCTCGCTCTCGTCTCGTTGCATATTGCGCATTGGACTCTGGACATATCTGCATCATACTCCTCACGCATCCCATACCCTGCACGCTGATACCGCCCGACGACATACCCGACGCCGTTCACGACGCCGCCATCTGACTTATTCCTCACAGTATCACATCTACTGCTCTCCTCGTTGTCGACACGCACACACATATACTCATCCACATCTCCGTGCGTCACCGTCGTCTCCGTCGCGGGCTGTCACGTCTGGATCTCGCCAACAAATGTCCTCATCCACATCGTCATGGTTCCCTCCTATCCTATCAACGTCTCACCCGCTACCTCAATCCATCCCTATTCTCGTCGACGCTCTAGTGACGCGTATCAAAATGTGCATAACAAGTGTAGTATATGTGTAGGATACTTTTCTGACTCGGTTTCTTCCACCGCCTTCTCGCTCCTTACGCCGTTTCTTCCTCTTCGTTGTCGTGCTGTCTTGTTATTGTGTACTACTATCCTCATGACGCCTACTCTACACCCATGGACCGCGGTTCATATTTACTGGCCAATTCTCCTTTCTTTCGGGTTCTCTTCTATACGGTGACATTCCTGGCTTGGTCTGTCATCGGTGTTTTCACGCTGTACTACTAGCAACGGGGCTGTACGAGTGTTCGCTACGCATAATGGTTGGACTTACACATACTCTCTATCTTGGGTCTGGCATAGGCATGCAGAGGCGCTCACGCACATACGTACATAACGCAATATAGTCACGGAAACGTATCCATTCTTCATCTCTTCGCTTGTGTGTGCTTGAGTGGAAACCGAGTGCGAGATCTGCAGTGTCTCGCAACGAACAAATGGTCGGTCTCTCAGGAAACGGCGGATTGGTTGCTTGCGGGATCAAATTGACAAGCATGATCGTCGTCGTGTTTTCGCGGGCTCAGCTGGGGTCGCTCCGCCACAACGGTCAGCTTAGCAAACAATATGCCCAGTCACCAGGCCCGCGCGAATGTTTTTAGTTTCAACCTGAGCCGACCTGCGCATCTCCGCGCTCTGGCTCTTGCGGCCGCGCTTCGGTTGCGCGTGGCGGGGCGACCCTGATGCTGGTTACATAGTATCTCGATGGTCATATTCGGGATGATGATGTGCGCCTGAAGGCCATGCTAGGCCCGGAAATTCACTCTGCCGTCGCTACGTTATTGCTCGCTACGCGGATAGGTTGGAATCAAGTTCGAATCTAAAACGCCGTGAAGCCTGATGCTACCCGTAGCGTGGTAGCTATAGACGAGGTGTCATAGAAGCTACGCGATGCCCCGAGCGGGGTGTTATGGCGTACGACATCATTGCTGTCATTTGTGGCGGTCGAATAACGCGGACAGTAAACGACTCACCATGGATAGTGAGCACATGCGTGACGATGCAACTAGTGCTATAAGCCCACGTACGGGTGTCGCACACGGAGATGAAGAGGGGCTAGCATGTGTTGGGCGTCGCAGGTATGTGGATTATTATGTTCGCAAATCTAGCTAGCGCGGGTCTTATTGCGTTTCTGTATACAAACAAAAACGCCTTCCGGGCCGCTATTATTCGGCGGAAATTATGGACCTTTACGAGGCGCTCGGTCTTGTCTCTTGCTCTGTTTGTCTTCATGCACATGGACGTTGGCCCTGCGCACTCGAGGGCCGTGTGCCCTATTCTCTCGACACGATTCTGGCCCCAATCCTTTGTTTTGTGTCGCGCGACCAGGTCATACGCCGACGCCACCACCGCGAGGCACGATGCGATCCCCCAGTACTGTGGGATGTCTTCTACTAGCCAATGCGAGGCGTCGTCTTTTCTACATCTGCAAGGCTCCAGGCTCTCGAAGGTGGTGCTGTCGGTATTGTATCTCGCCATTGCCAACACGGGTGCTCAGCTGCTACCTTGTCTCTAATGGACCCCCATCTCCCTGGCCATCTATGTCACCGACCCACGGCGCGCATGCCTCCCCGTCCGCCCGCTCCCTTCGCCGACATCCCTGCCATATCACCTACGCATGTCCGACGGGTACGTACATATTGATTGTGGCGCTCGACTAGGTTGGGCGTCCGTCCTACGCGGCATCCCGACGGTCCTGTGCGCACCGTCGTCCCCGGTCACGGTCCGTGGACCATCCCATCCACTCTCCAGCCAGATATTTCGCAAACGATCGTATCAATACCCTGACAACATTCCGTGTTGTCCCGCCGACGCCATCTGCGGACCGGACGAGTCGAACTAATTGTATACAACGCGCGCCCGAGCATATGCATTTGGTATAGCGCGGGATGCTGCAGGGATGGCCGGACATGCGCAATGCAGGCCAGGGACGGTCGGATGCTCCATGGCCTGGTCGAGGCTCACTAGGGCAATGTCGCCTTTGACTCCGTTACGATTGGTTGCAGTGGATGGTGCCCTGGGCTCGGGCTCAAGCTCGGTGCGGAACGCGGGGTCCCCGGGCTATGGTGAACGCGACCACTCGATCCGCACTCATTTTCGTCTGTGGCGCTCGCCGCTGGGATGAATCAGCATCCCCCTCTGACGGGCAATTCGGGCATGCTTGTACCTTTCCCCGAGAATCACGGCGTGCTCCTGACTGGCACGTCGCTGTGACGGAGGGGGCACGGCGGCATGGGCATGTTCACTCTGGCTTACCTGTCACATAGTACAGATCTCGCCCCTGAAATACGCACTGGCAAAGTACGACCACAATCTGTACCTGTCATCCGAGGACTACTACCCATATACAAATATCCCTCACGGTATGAGGATACAGTCATCCAACTGGCTTCCTGCTCATCCAGATTCCAGAAGTCGATTTGCCATCCGGCCACGATCTGGACCTGCTGCGGTGCATGACAATCCTCCTGACTTGGTGTCTGAATGTTCTCGGAGTTAGTGGCGTGCGTTGGCAGATCACCCCGGCGAATTCTCAATATAGAAGAGGGGCTTGACTTCACCGACCTTGGCACGCACTGTCTTCTGCGTAAGCGTTGCGGTTGCCTAGCACTAGTGCGGGATCCGAGTTGCACGATCATGGAGAGGCACGAGGCGAGATCCAGATTGTCGACGTCGACGCCAACGTTCGTGGCGTTCGTCCAATGGGCTGTGGGCGGTGTATGACGTCACGACGTGGCAGCGGGGATGTGACAGTGCGGGGACAGAGAAATGCGGGGTAAGCAAGCGCCCTGCCTTCTGTGATCGCCAGCTCGGTCGTTCCCTCGCCTCCGTGTCGTCGACGTGCATACACTCCAGTCCAGGCCCTGACATCATCTCTTTCCCAAGGCAGGGGCTGTCCTTATCCCGCCACAGCGTGCGTGATACGTGCTTGCGACGCAGATCGCAGGGCGATGAATGAATACATGTCATACTCCGAGGATCTAGGTGCTGTGGAAAAGGCAGCAGGAACGGGTGTTCGCTTTGCGTGGAGGGTCTATTTCCGAACTGAGGTCAGCTCCGTTTGGAAATCAGCTACGGTACCGTAAGACTGATCAGACGTTGCGCTGTTTTCTTATAGGCTGCGGGCCCCGCCCATACGTATGGCTGTTGGTCGCCATCGCGCTCATAGGCTGCCCATCGCGATTGGTTGTGCGCAGTACGTACGCAGAGAAAGTCATTTCGTAATTTTCACCCCACTCGGTCGTGCGCGTGACTGCTGGACAGCCGCCACAGCGTGTGACACGCTTCGAGCCTCGTCCTGCTCGATCGCATGGGTGACTGCGGTCGTGTGGCCTGCTCCCATGCCCGCCCGCCCATTAATCCTATGCGTCTCGAACGCGACGCTCCTCCCATGGACACAGAAGCTCACAGGCATGCCCGTTTTCACAGCGCCCCGTTTGCTCCATGGCAACAGGACTTCCCCTCGATGAAGGCACCCCTCCGCGGTTGGCAGTGTCACGTAGCGCCAGACGGATCCGGGGCGCCGCTGGCCTGGCGAATGAACGTCCTCCCTCGACTGTCACGGATGTTTGATACTCGCCCGTCCGTCCAGTCAGGCAGTGCGAAGATGCAAGACACTCAGGTGATTGGTCCACTGGTCACGGAGGCCTGATACGGTGGCCACTGTATTGCGCTGTGCAGGGTGCTTGCGGCTTGCGGTTTCCTCGATAGTCGAGGCCTGAAGCTACCCCACCTGCATGCGAGGCGACTCTGGCAGCGCGCGAACCATGCGTGAAGTTTGTATGCTTGGTCTTCCTGCCCTCCCTGCGTCCACGTCGCGGGAGAGGCAGCGAGCCTACAGCCCTGTCTTTGCATATGCCATACTTGGATGATGCCCGCCTCCGACCGTGTGCACTGTTGAACAGCTATGTCCTTCTGCAGTGCAGGATCTGTCCGACCGGGAGTGCATTCGACGTAAATCTCGCTGCTTCGGCGTACAATCTGGCTTCTTTTACGCAAGCTAAGCTCTCAAGACTTTGCTTTATCGGGCTCCACACCAGTTGCGCTTGGGTGCCTATCCGACATGCCATCAAATAAGCTTCGTCGTGTAAGCCCGCTGATCCATTGCAGGTCGGGCCCCATTCCTAGCTCTAGCTCTAGCTCCCAAAACCTCCTGCTGATGCAGCACTTTCCTTTGCCAGTGCATATACGCACGGGCGAAGAACGTTCTATCGGGCCTCGCAGCTGCTGCGACACCCGAGACGGCATCGCAAACGCCGCATCACCCAACAGCTGTCCTTGGATTGGAAACGTCGCCGCTGTCCGCCCAATCGCCTGACCCAATCTGCCCTTCGATCTGCCAGACTCCCGGAAACCGAACAGGAAGACGCGGCCTGCTGGGGCTGACACACCCGCGCTGACATTGCTTCGCTCGCCGTTCACGAAGGCTCATACCCACGGAGATCGCGATTGCAGAGGGATAGGCTAGCAGGCTGCCCTTGGAGGCATTTCATCCCGAATAATGCTCTTCGCGACGCGGCGAAGACCTCGATGGACGGGCGGACGTGTGTGACAGGATCGAAAACGCGGGGCCGTGACAGCCCCGCATTCCCCGCACCCGCAGCCCCGCCGGCCTCCCACGCCGGGCCTCCCGCGCTCCCCATTCCGCCGAACCAGGGTGGCCACGCTCGGGGCGCCCGCCAGATATTCATGGAACAGGCGCCTCCTCCCGGGAATGTGCGCGGCACTGCGATCTGAATGTCGAATCGTGCGGCTCAGTGAATGGGCAGCGAGTCACTTCCTTTGGTGCAGCGGTCTCGTGGACGGCGATGTTGGCTGGCTTCCTATGGCGAAGCACGTTTGAGCCTGGAGTCTCGACTCTGGCGGATGCCAGGGCCATTCAACCACTGAGACGCGTGCTAGCATCGTCTGAGAACATGGGGTGATTATCCCCACCATCGACTATGTGCATGACAGCCACCGCCTGCGGTGTCTGCTCTGCCCCGTTCGTCGTGCTACCAGGTTGTGGTGCGTGCGCCTCCCCGTCCTGGTTGACCTTGGTAACAGAGTTTGGACACCGCACAGTGATGGCCGTATGCCGTCCATCGGGTCCGCAGCGCCCCCGCAAATTGGCTGTGCTCCTTGCACTGCGCCCGCTGCCAAGCTCGATGTGCAAGTACAGTGTGGATCAAACACGCCGCCCCTACAGCTTCATCAGGGCGGGGAGCTTCCTCAGCGGCCTGCGTATCCGAGCACGTTCGTGTTCGCACAAACCCGGCTCCCCCTCCCCGTGGTGTTCGGATCCTGCGATACCGCCGGCCACAAGCAGGCAGCATAGGAGCGCAGGTCGTCCGACGAAGATAAGAACGTCCTTGAGGCCAGCGGCGCCACGCCGACGGTGGTAAACTCACGTCGTCGGATGGTCATCCGTGGTTAGCTCGACACCCGTATCATCGCCCGGCGTTCAACACTCAGTATCTGCCAGCCGGAAACGTCGAGCTGCGCGCAATGTCCGGATGTGCATCCTGGCTAGAAGGCGATGGCGGGCGTTGCGCGTATCTGGCGCGGATGCCGGTGCGACGCATCCGTGTATGATTTGGTGCATGCGGGGTTCGGTCGCGCGCAGGGAAAGACACCGTTATTCGCTTTGTTGGTGATGCCTTGATGGCCGAAATCCGGGATGTGCCTCTGGCAGATGCGCGGATTGCGAGGAGAGATGGGCAACCGCCGTGCGACTACTGCGTACGACTAGCCGGTGCGTAATGCTGCGTTACTGTACATGCACACTCCTTCGCTCATGTCGGGTTGTCGCTACTTCTTCCAGGGTAGAGTTTGTGAACGGTGTTACTATCATCCGGGCTATCAATCACCGTTACCGATGGGCGGTGGCACACGCATACCAGTGGACCTATGTTCACTGCACTGGATCGGCCACTTTGCACTTCCGAGAACGGTGGCTTTCGAGGCAGCACTTAGAGCGCACTGCGACTTGCACGCTGTACCGCGAGCTGTCACGGAGTGTCCGAGCACATGTGCTAGGTATGTCTCAACCATCCCTAGACTGCTCTCGAGCGGTGTCACACAATGCGAAGTTTGTTGTAACTCTACGACATCTGCAGCAGGTCAACATGATGAACATGCCGGACGCCGGCCTCCTTGGTGTCCCACGAGTAGACGAACCCTGAGCGGCGTACAACCACGGCCTGTACCTCAGCATGGCAACATCCCGGATGGTAGTCTGATGACAAGTTTTGATCCGCATTCACTTCACACCAGTCCTGACTGTCGTACACCAAGGGACCCGTCGACGCAGTCATACCTAACACCGTCGCTCAGCCGGTAGCACTCTAGTATTCAGCGGAGGTCAACAGATCGAGCCCACGCAGAGGCGGCTCCAGTTTCATCTGCTAGGTGCTCCCCCACGCAAGGATCGAATGATCCGCGTATACCCCGCTCTGTTTGGTACGTCACTCCGTGCATCACCCAATACCAAATGGGTGTCTCCTTCGATCGTACCTGCCGTTGATCGTCCCTCACTCATGGAACACCACAGGTTGTCTGGATGGCGCTGGGCATTATGGAATCCGGACGGTTCCCTCGACCAGTCCATGCACTACCTTTATCAGGCCGCAAGT
Organism: Fomitopsis betulina; assembly: GCA_022606075.1. Lineage (NCBI taxonomy): Eukaryota > Fungi > Basidiomycota > Agaricomycetes > Polyporales > Fomitopsidaceae > Fomitopsis > Fomitopsis betulina. Next base: position 107,749 of record JABYQK010000016.1, read on the forward strand.
CCAGCCCCTCGGAGGTTTGGTACGTACGGCATTCTAGGACACAGAATACCCGATGCATCGGGGCATGCCAGTACGTGGTTCAGACGACTATAGCCACGGCTTGATTGGGTTACACACCGTCAAGTCACTGCTGCAGTTCGTCATCCACCAGCGGCACTGTCTGCAGGGCGGTATGGCTGTGGGTTGCTAGATACCCCATGTGGGGCGCCGTGGGGTACGCAGGACGGTATGCCAGGGCCGCACAATCAACTCGGACTGTGTTTCGTACTTTGTATGCACGAAATGCACCCAGCGGTAACGTACCATTGGCATCCTTCCAATAGCGGTAGACGGTGAATCATGCCTGAATGGTCGCTGACATCATAAGCTATGCAGGGTCAAAAGAAAGTTCGGTCAAGCTAGTACCTTTCGTACTCGTCAGGAGAGGTAACGATGATCCAGGCTGCATTGCTGGGCGCTGATCCATGGTCCTCGGGACATGTGTCTCCAGGCTCTAACATCACGATCGAGTGACGTGTTTGATCTCAGGCCAGTTGGACTCAGGTGAGGTGGCGCACTCGCAAGTGTACCACCACGCCGCCTTCCCCAGGGGGGTGGGGTGCTGTATAATTTGACCGCGCCGCTGAAGCATCTACGTGTTCACAAGACCATGTCCATGCATCAGCAGACTAATAGACTCACCAATGCAACTCGTCAAGCTCTGCACCGCCCTTTCATGATCCTCTGTATCCGCAAGGAGCATCCTGCTTGTCTCCCTACCTCCCGGATCTTAGACGTCGAACGCAGCCACAGGATGGACACAGGCCACAGGCCGCTGCCGCAGAGGACGGGTAGCACAAGCCCGGATCTCACCTCGTGGATGGGATCACCCGCGCAGACCGCAATGCGCGGGCTCGCCGTTCCTCAATCTCTTGTGACAAGTACCGTCACAAAGCTGGTCCGCACGCCGGCACGCCGTCCGGACACCTCGCTGCCTGACCGGCAAACTTCATCACTGATAGCTGCAGGAAAGTTGCAGGAAAGTTGCGGGGAGTGAACGGGCGCCCGCGAACCCTCCGCGCGCGCGCAAGTCACCGCGCACCGCGGTGCGCCCAGGAACCAAGATAATGATAATCTCCGTCGAGAATCAAATGTCCGTGGCGGAGGCTCGAGGTAGCCATGCGCCGCACGAGATAGCTCGTGGTCAACTGGTAAGGAGAGCTTCCGTTTATAGCTCATGTTCCTCCACGCGACAAATGCCGCTTGCGGCTTCTGGTACGCTTTATTGAGTGCGGGACGGACCGCAGTCCGTTCTTTATCCGGCCCCTTGTGAGTACGCCTTTGCCTCTCGTCATGAGTATACTCCGTACCTGACTACGAGTTACTAGTTGTCGATTCTCCGGGCTTTCCTTGGTACGCTAGGGTTGTCAACGGGACGCGAGTGTGAACCTGTGATGGTACGTTATCATAGTACACTACCACTGAATCCCTGGGGAGGCAAAGATCCCGGACCCGACTTCACTGACATGCGCGTATCTCTTTATCAACGCCGGGCCAAAAATGACCATCCTTCCTCACCGCGGATATACCGAGTGCGAGCACGTACACAGATGACTTCAACATTACTTCATCTTTGACAAGGTCCGATATCCACCCACATCTACTCCCAAGCATCGACGGAACGATGTCCCGACAATGTGTAACCAGGGTCCCGATGGCTTCAAACGAGGCGACCCACACGTTCGGTGACTTGCTCTAATCCACTGGCATCATCTTCGTACAACCTAGCTTGTTTTGTTGCCATTCTTGTCGTAATTGGCACCGTTCCGTCTCCGGAGTAATGAATATGGGTTTCATGCAATCGCGGTGACATTACGGCGTCGACCGCCGGAGCCCTTGAGGCTCAGAGTTTCGCGTTCAGCCGGAGAGGAGGGAAACAAGATGCAGCATATGTGTTACATACGCCGGGCTGTTGATGTGTACTTATGTACATTGTACACTTGGGCGGAGGCGCCTGGCGCGTCGCGTAGCCTATGGTCACGCGATCGCGTCTCAGCTTTCATTGGCAGTCTCGACTCTCTAATGCTTGTTCACTATAACGTCGTGCGCTGCACACAATCTTTCTGTACACTCGTCTACTGCGTCCCGCCAGAAATTCCGGGTCGTGTCCCGGCTACATGGATGGACACTCGGCCCTCTGGGGATCCCCGTCAATCCGCAGTGACAATGCCCATGCAACGGCACAAAGAGAGGTCCACCCATGCCTACAAGTCCCCGAACTCTTGGACATGATCTTCAGGTCGTTAGGCGATCTGGAGACATCCACTACCGCTTTGGCTAGACTAGCCCGTACATGTCGCCTATTTTCCGCACCGGCCCTTGACATCTTATGGAGCCGACTGCCGTCTATCGGCCCGTTGCTGAGATTGCTCTCAGAGGATAAATGGATCAATGAGTATGACGATGGTGACAAAACGTGCATTGTGGTGCGTCGCGCATAGAGTCTGTCTCGGCGTACCTGACATTGCCCGTTCAGCGTCTCCTCGAAGCACCGGACAACAAAGAGTGGCAAAAGTTCTTGCACTACGCTGCTCGGCTTCGGGTGCTTGGACACCGCAACAACGAGTTCAAACCTCCCCTCGTGCTCGCGCGTTCAACGGCATTCATCCTCCTCGCGATGCAGAAACCGGTCGAGTGGATGTTCCCCAATCTCAGGCGTATTGCGTGGCAGTTCGACTCCGAGGTCGACGTCAGTGGCAGATTGCCACTCTCTATGATGCTCAGTCCTAGAGTAGAAGACATCATGGTCAAGCAGACCACCCCCTTGCCTCAGTGGGTGAGGATCCTTCTCTTGAATGATCTCAGCATGTTCGCTATATCGCATTCAAACTTGCAACACTTGCAAATCCATTATATGAAAAGGCTTTCCCATGCTACGCCGTTGATATCTGACGTTTCCAAGTGGAACAAAGACATACGGAGACTGGGTATTTGGCGTGACATTGCTGAGCCGCTGCCTCGCGAAACATGGCAAGAAATTGCGTCTCTCCCAAGGCTGGAGAAGACCATCATGCTCACGGATGATTTTCTCGGATCGGAAGAGGAGGAACGGCAGCTGCTGAAGCTATCGAGCCCTCTGTTCCCGTCCTTGCGACATGCGACTATCCAGGCCCATGATGTCGCAAGGTCCTGTCGCTACCTAGACTTCATCCATTCCTCTTCTTTGAAAGATATCGCATTCATCATCACATATGCGCCGACCAACGAAGAGGTCAAGATGCTTTTTACGAAGCTCGCGAAACATCCGTCGCGTGCCTCCCTACGACATCTCTCCTTCGCCTCGGCAATTCCCTGTCCACCGAATGACGATAGCTACATCATCACGGCCGACACCCTCCGGCTCCTCCTATCCTTCCAGGACCTCATAGCATGCACTGTCGTGTTGCAATGTCCCACACGGACTGACGACGCCTTCCTCTCGGACGTTGCAACCGCATGGGGCAAGACGCTTGTGTCCTTAGAGATTGGAACAGGGTGGCGGCGCCGCTCGACTGAGCCACGTGCAGTGACGCTGACGGGCTTAGTCTCATTCGTGCCGCGGTGCCCCTACCTCTCGGATCTCGGTGTCGAGTTCACACCAAACGTCGCCGACTTCCAGCATGCGTACGATGCGGGCAAGCGCCCCTTCCCGCACCCCATCAGCCATGTCGCGCGGTTTTACACGGGCACGTCATCGCTTAGGGACCTCGACGAGGCGCACCTCATCACGCTTGCGGGCATCCTGTCCGACATCTTCCCATTGCTGCTTGAACTCGATAGCCTGTGGGACAGGGATGTGGATTGGCATGCCGGCGAGGATCCAGTTGATTTGCACGGTCAACTTAGCATAAGGATGCAACAAATCGACGACGCCGTGGCAAGATTTGTACTTGACGCGTTCGGTCACGCTACCGCGTTCCATCGGCGGATGTCTGTTGTAGACCATGGTTGCATCACGCCTTGGGCATGACTCTTACGCCCCCTTCTCCCTCCTCGGTACGTCCGCAGCCCAGAGCGCCGTTGTTCTCTACGTCCGTCCATAACACCATCATGGCTGCTGAACCTCAAAGTCGCTCTCGCCGCCGACGACTAATGGCAGCGCCACTGCGGTCTAAACGTATAGGCTCGTGACCGCGTTGCTGCCCAGCCGACGAAGCGATGAGAATGACCTCCTTGCACATCTGTGAAAGGTGAGGCCCAGTCCACTATTATTGCAGGAGATATGAGATCCTCATATTGACAAATATAACACCAGCGTAGTCGACAATACAGGGAGCATGAGATCGAGCAGTGAATAGGAGATAGGTACCACAGCTGACGATGTCTCGGTGGTATGGCTCTGGGTGCTCTTCGGTGCAGAAGACGTGCTCGACGTGTGTGGAGCAGAAGTAGACGTCGTCGACAAGTGGAAGGACTTCACTGTGCTCAATGTGGGCGCCGCCATCGACGTCTCTGTGGATACGAGCCGTCAGCGTACAAACCAACACGAAGGTCGCTCGCGTACACACCCTCGAAGTTGCCACCATTCCTCGTTGCATTCGTCACAGCGCCAGTAAGCAGCGCAGACGCGTTGCTCGGGACCATCGACAAGAAGCCGATGCGTGGAGGGTCCACCGACGGGTTCGTGAGGTTGCCGTAGTAGAAAGCGACGAGATTCGACTTGAGGAACGGGTCGCCGAGGCTCCAGCGGAAGAGCGCGCCGAAGCTCGGCGGATCCGTAGACACGACGCTGCTCGCGACGCAGGCGGTCGCGTTGCCGGCGTGCTGCGGCGAGAGGAAGTCGCGCGGGTCGACGGAGAAGAGTTGCCCGCCGATCTCGAAGGCGAGCGTGTGCGCGCTGTCGCAGGATAGCGTCGGTGATGCGTTCGCGTTCGCGGCGAAGGCGGGCGAGACGCTGCTTAAGATCTCATTCACGACGTCGGAGGGGCCGCGGATGAGGGAGTTGCCCTGATGTGTGCTCAGCATCACGGAAGGGCAGCAATTGGGCAGCAAAGCTTACGGTGTCAATGAGAGCGTCGACGAAGGGGGCAGTTACACCGTTGTCGGGCGCGATAGTGGAGTTAGCCAACGGTTTGCCATCAAGATAGACATTCCCTATAGGAACTTCCCATCGTCTGCGTGCATGTGTTAGCCCTTCGGAGTCTCACATCGTTCCATTACGCACAGGGGATACGTCTCGCCTGACGCGAAAGTAGGAGCTTGAAGACCACCATCATCAGGAGTGTAGAGTCGGACAGGCACCCAGGTGAGCGATGAGTTGTCGATGCCGCTCGGTAGCTCGCCAATGGTAAGTTGCCCGTTCCCGCTAATGTCGATAGTGTCGCGCTGCAGTGTGATCTGGACAGTAGCATGTTCAGTCTGGTAATGACACTGGGAAACACTGACACGTACTGCGAACAGCGGCTGTTCGATAGTACCGTCCATCACCATTCGTGAAAGGAGAGGACCAAACGAGCTGATGTGCGAGACGAACTGGTTCGCCGTCAGTGCGAGACCGATCTGCAGGCCCGTTAGTTTCAAAGACGCAAGCAACCCGTACGCGTGTTACCTTCTTTAGGACCGCTTGCTCCTGCACATTGCTAGGGCGCGGGGAAATGAGAGGTTGGTACAATGCGCAGCGGATATGTAGAACGACGAACCTTTGACTGGGGAATCCGAGACCGATGATACCAGCACCACCATTGAGTACTGCATTATTGTTGGTGCTGTTGACCGCAACGAACGGTTGTTCCTGCATGGACAGTCCAGCGAGCGTGACCTCATCCGATACAATGGGTCCAGAGGCGAAGGTCCCAGTGTCGGAGTCGCCGAATGTTAAGTTAACAGTGGCGCCTGTCAACTGCATGGACGCCGTTGGAAACGGTGTAGATGTCGATTGCAGACAGTTGGGTGACCGACAGGCGTCGGACATAATCCATAGATCGCTGGATCCAGTGTCTGGGTGTTGTCAGACTAGACCACGGCGTAGGTGATATAGAGACACTTACCGAGGTTGACAGCAGTCGTGGTATTCCCGACCTTGATGGCGACGGTATAGAATCTGCATTCTATAAGCTCAGAGTGACAGTTTATGCAAAGCGACGTACGAGTCATCGACATCCCCTACACCGATTGAGCCAACGAGTAGTGTCTCCACATTGCGTCGGCCAACCTCCCGCCTCTGGAGGGGCACACTGAGACCCCTCCGTGCAACCGGCTTTGAGTGGATAGTAATCTCACTGCCAGTGTGAGAGATCTCAACAGGGAGAGCGACAACGAAGGTGTGCAGAAGTAGCCAGAATGTGACACACAGACTTCCCAGAGCCGTGTACATAGGATTGAAGCAGTGTCAAACTGACCAGAGAAGTAAGGAAATGGCCAGCGCAAGCCTAGTTGCGAAACATAGACTGAGGACGAAAGGAAGCTGCGGGCTGCTGTCCTTGCGCTGCGCACAACCAAGGGACAGAAGCGTAAAGCCGGGGATTCCATCGAATGCATGGTACTGCGGCAGCAACGAGCAGGCAGCAACCGGTTGCTACCACCTGCCGTAGCTCCAGCCAATCAGCGGCCCCCAACTCCCTTGGCCAGCGAGCGGCTGTGTTCCTACACGCGGATCAATCATGCAGAACGCGTTGACCACATAGGTATCTTCAGAGTTCAGACCATTCGACTTCCCTCGGACGTGCGACGTTACCACGCAAGACACAAGGAAACGTCAACAATGCGGCGAGCAAAGACATTCGTATTGAAGGAAACGACCTTGATGCATATTTATGAGTGACTGATGGCGACTGGTTTGTTCTCTATGTCGTGTTTAAGTTGTGTGGCCGTTATCCACGCGCTATACTTACCACAACGCCTCGGTGTTTGCCGCGTTGAATGATCGGGCCGTCGAGCCATGTTCCCACGCTGCCTCGCGCGCTCATTGCAACTTGTGGCCGTTCAATCCTCCTTGACAAGGACCACGTCGGTGTGTATGCGTCTGGTCCGCCTGTCTCTAGAAAAGAGCTTCTGACCCTACCACAGGAATATCATATTTCACCGTTCCCGCGATAGAGGAGATACCCCATATCCCTACCTCACCACCTTAACCCAAGTCAGCCTACAGGGGGACCATCCCTCCTGCCACACCAACTACAACAGCTAGCAAAACAAGCGAACGGCACCGAACAGTGCATAGACTCCTCATCTACACCGACACGTCCCCCAAGTTATGGTATATGCAGCGCTCGCCTGCACGTTGCAGATCCGCTTTACTCGGCGCCCTCGGCACGACTAAGAACTCGTCCACAGGGATCCTCACCGGTGTCCCCCCTTCGCCACATATACGCCACACAGTTGGTTCAATATTGCCTACATCGTAGGGGGCTGTCCCTTCATCGACAGCGCTGGATACATGTCCCCACCGCCGATCTCTTCAGGCAGCACTCATCCCTCTGCCGATGTCCGGTATCTGCGCTCCCCAATCCTCACCATACTCGAGTACATCAAAGATATCCATAAAGAATATCTCTCCGTTCACGATCTCATAGACGCCTATCATACGCTCTGCTCAAGACTTCGCGACATCTCGAGCGTTCTCACCAACGGGTGTGCTGACCTCCCGGCACTGCGTTGTCTAGAAGAAAACTCAGTCCCCTTTATACAATCTCTACGCAAACACGTGCGCGGCGCACTCGTAGATCCTTTGATTACTGCCTCCCAACGTTCCTCGGCGGTATGGATGGGTGCTCTCAGGTATAACTGGTTGTCGACCCCAGTCACCGACGAAGACATGAAGCTTGCCAGGGATACAACCTCGTTGTGCCAATCGGCGCTCAGGGTAGTTTCGTACATATTACGGCTCCCAGCTTTGTCTGCAGTCTTTACCGGTGAGTCTACCTCTGACATTCGAAACGAACGGGGTCCTGATTTTGACATGAAGCCGATGATGTTGTACACCTCGCCGAAGACGTAGTGGATATCCTCGACAGCCCCAGTATTCTTATTCCCAACGGAAAGAAGATAAAAGACTTGGCTCTTTGGGTGATATCTCGAGGCAACCTTCCTACGGCTCTGGTAGCTACACGATCAATCGATCTCAAGATGGCTATGAACGAATCGATTGTGTATGGCCGCGATTTTCTCTCAGTCTGCGATGGTCTCAAGGTGAGTAGATAATTACTTTCCTCAGATAAAGCTCAACGAAATTACAGGCCCTCGGGAACCTTCTGCGGGCGCACCCTTCAATCGCACTCGAACCTTGCACGCCAGTGATCACAGCAGTCCTCAACCGATTCGAATCAAATGAAGCCGAGGTTCGTCTAGAAGCTGCGGATGCTTTCAGTGGGTTTGCCTTCGCTGTCCTGTCACACCCAAGAGACGCGCGTGGAGAGTTGGTTGTACCTCTCAGCCATTCACTTCGATCCCATGTTGGCTCAGCGTTTATCAAGTATAACGAGGACAACAAGGCGCATCGTCTCATGACATTATCTATGGCCCCACTCGGATGCAGCGATACACCTCTATTCGCTCAAGAAGTAATACGGGCCCTGGTCGTACTCGCGAATGTCATAGTCATTATGGGACCAGATGTGTTTACGGACAAGGCTAGCCTGAAACTTGTTTTCAAGATGCTGGAACATCGGGAGAGCCGCAAGCTGCGGTCTATGCGTCTACTTCATGCGCTCATCTGGCAGTGTCTTGTCTGGGCCTTCACAGAGCTGTGGGTCAAGGAACCACCTTCGTCCAAGGTCAGACGCAAAGCACTCGAGCTGGTTAAGCAAGAACGCAGGAACGGGGTCGCTACAATGCTCATCAATTCCCTCCTGGGGCCTCCTTTAATGCACGTTTCCCCCAAAACGAAGCATCACAACGTGCAAGAGTCGGTCGCCGTGCTACGGAGTATGACGGAGGATGGCGACGCCGTGCGCGCGGAGGCGCGAGCAATACTTTCGCGACTCACCAGCGCCATTGGCTCGGCACCTACACCGCCCTCAACGCCTGCGGTGGATGGAAACTTCTTCGGAGGAGGTATGCTTGCGAAGGAGCTTTTCGATGGCACAATTCTGCGGGCGAGTGACGAGCGGCTCTTAACTCTGCTCCAGACTCTCGCCCAGTTCAGTACGGAGAGGGTCCGACCACTCACAGAACCAGAGATCGTCGAGAGTTGGGACGGTCTTATCGAAGCCTGGACAGCGCTCGTAAAGAAGGACATTGTCGGTTGTCGGGAACCATTTGCACATCCGGTACGGTGACGTCATGCTTGTTTCGAACTGTTCGCTTGCTGACATTGTGCTTTCCAGCATGACCTCCTTGGATCATGGCAAGCGCTACTTCTCGTCCTAGCCCAACTCACACAAGAACGTCGGCATCTCACCGCCTCGCCAGAGTGCGCCGTCAAAGTAGCGAAAATCTTTCGCGATGTCCTCACATGGCACGACTCCGCGACCTCTCCGCCCCCCATCGAGACAGTTTTTGAACAGAACCAGCTCCGCTTTGCGCTGAAAATGTGGAAGATAGCTAGGAACGTTTTCAACACATCTTGGCTCGCTACCGCCTCAGAGCCTATCCTCCGCGCAGTTCTGCAGCAGACGTATGACCTGTCGAAAAAAGACGTCGCCGACGCCTGGGCGGAGCTGGCTAGCGCGTTGGTGCTTTCTGGGCCCGAAGATGTCTTGCATAAGTTGGCGGTTGGCGACGAGGCGCAGCAGGAGACAGGACTCAAGCGGCACCTCTGGTCTGTACTCGCGAAGTCCTGGACAACCGCTGAGGTCAAGCCCGACTGGAAGGCGTCTGTGTCGTTGGTCACGTTCCCTGTTGGGTACGTAGTTGTTGATAGGCATCCAATATGCTTGTGCTAAATTGCAATACTAGGAATTTCACGTTGTGTGACGACGATCTCGCGCTGTGGGAGGAACTCCTTCGCGTCACGATCTCGTCGGTGAGCTTGGCGGGCGACTCGCCTGACAAAGTGCTTGAACACATAGCCATGCACTTTAATGAACACTCTGAGAGGTACGCATGCAGAATCTCACAGCGTCGGATTAATGCGCTGACACCACTAGATTCAGTCGACATCCGCGGATGGTCATCTCTCTTCTCTCTCATCTCACGATGCATGACGACCGCGCAATACCCAGAAATTTCCTACACGAGGTCGACGAATTTCTCTGTGATATGTACGCCGCAAAGCGGGAAGACCGATACCCCATTCTCCAGTCATTCCACATACTATCGACGCTAGCGCAAGCCTGCTCTCCACACAACATTGTATCCCTAGTCTCCGCCATCTCAAATGGCCTTTGTATCTGGATTCGTGACGAAGAAGAGGTCTTACCGGACAAAGAGTACAATGAAGTCGTATGTTCTATTTTTCTCGCTTTGTTGCATTCCTCACTGACCCATCGCCTAGATCATGCCTTTGTATCAGACTAGCTTAGAACGTATCACCGATTATCAATTCACCCCCAACTCGCTGGAGGAAATTGCTCCCTTTCTCGCTTCGACGTTCAAGCGGATGCCTTCCCCTGCTATTGGACCCGCCGCCTTCAGCACGTTTTGGGACGTCATACGCTCTCGCATAACGTTGCATTCATCGCGGCTTCCTGAAGACTTCAAGCAAGCGTTGAGGATCAATCATGACTTCTTCGGCGGTCACCTTCCATCGGACATGTCGCAGGACTCGCACTCGCAATCACAATTCGAGTCGCAGGAGGTACGTCAGCGTTTGGTGCCAATGCTCCAAGAGTATGCGTTGACCGAATTACCGCAGAGCATCGTTCCGGAGACGCCGCCAAGCCAGCTTGCGTTCGAGCCGCTTCCACTTCTCCCGAGTGCCATACCTAGCGGACTCGTGAACAACGAGTCTGTTTATTGTCGTGAGGGAATCGCATCCTCTCCACGAAGTGACCCAGACCTTCCCCACTCCGCATCTCATCATGAGCAAGTCAGCACGTCGGGCCCTTCATGCTCTCTCTATCATGGGCATGCATTGTCGGAGGACTTCTCTTGGAACGAGCGCACCCCGACACGTCATAGGGAGGCCAGCTCAAGTCAGGACATCCCCCTCGCAGTAGCCTACGACAGACCGGCGGATGAAGATACGCCTACCGCATACACTAAACGTTCTGCGCCACCTCGGGCTTCCAGTGCAGCCTTGAGTCCTGAGGTACCTTTTCTACACAGGCAGCAAAGCCCTGGCCCTTCGCCCTCGTACCCGCTGTCACGCCGAGCCAACAGTATGCCAAGTCCGTCATACCATGAATCTGCATCCTCAGGTCCCATCCCGAATTCGCCTCTTGATCGGAAACGGACCCGGAACGTGGGTGCCGCGCAAACATCTCATCCTCGCAAAAAGCGCAAGGTCACCCCCGACGGCGGTGCAGGAGTGTCGGGCCATGCTCAGACATCTGACACGGGAAGAAATCTATCTGGAAGGTCACGCAGTCGATCCAGAAATGTACAGCAAGTTGATTCACATCGTGGCTCCGGTCGGAAAAGGTGGGTTTTCGACGGAGTTCTCGTCCCTCCACTCCCGGATCGTCAGCTCTGGGATGTGGTATCCGACTTGGCACCGTCGTCCCCGTCGTCCAGTCTGCCTCCGAGTTCGCCGGTACCAGAGCAGTCTCAACGAGCAGCCTCTCCGCTCTCGGATGACTTTGATACCTGGGAGGCTACTCTCAATCCGGCCGATGTCCTAACGTTGCAGCAAGCAGGAGGCTCATCGTCTGGTAGGTATTTTCTTTACTTTTCTGCGTTCCAGTGATAGACCTAATGGATGCTACCTAGATATTGGCCCGGATGTCGAAGATCAACTCACAAGCTCCCAGGTAGTTGATGATTCGATATTGATCGTCCCGTCTAGCCAAGAGGAAGAGATGATGATGCCACCCTCGACCCGGCAGATACAGAGACCCACGGTGCATGCCTCCTCCAGCGCGGGCGATGTGGCCGACGCTGTCGAGCGTCACGCTCCGTTGCGTAAGGCAAACACGACGTCTGATAGGCTGGACTTGTTGAGGCGTGCGCGGGATAGGATAGCTATGGGTGGCTCGCAGCTACCCGCTGATGCGGTTGACGAAGCCGAGGGAATCCTAAAAGACATGTATCATGTATTGCAACGGGCACGGACGAAGCATGCTGGGCGAGGGAAGACAGCCCAGGGGCGTTGAGTCGCTGAGCAGCAGCAATTGATATGTCATCATCTGCTACTTTATTTGTATTTTATCCGGTAGATGGCTTCACACGTATCTTTGATGTCCTTTGTCCTACTCGAAGTTTAACTCTCTGGCTGGCTCCCGTGTACCCAGTATACTCTGCGAAAGGTAACAAACGAATCAACTCACCTGCCAATTTGGGAATGTTGGCTGACGCGGTGGCACCTCCGTGTATAGGACCCTGGCATCGAGTCGGAAGCCATGTAGGACGCGTCTGACTGCATCTTCTTTCACCTCCACCACGTTGACAACTGCCTAATGTCGCTTGCAACATAAAGGTAGACGACATGTCGAGTTTTGTCTCTCACCTCACCAGTGACTTGACGGAGAGGATCCAGCCACCGACAAGTGTACCACCCACTCCTCCGAGTCCCGCAGGGTTCCATGTCCAGCCAAAGGAAACCCTACGCAGCCTCTTCGTGCAGTTGAACCGATCAGATCAGGGTCTGAACACGTCACGCCACTTGGGCACTCTTCAGGAGTACGGTGCTAGACAGGGAGCACTTGTCAATGACGACGAAGAAGCCGCACTTCAAAGAGCTGTGCTGGGGAAGCTTGCCATCGACTTGTATGGTCAGGCCTTGGATGTTGTTCTGGAGGATGCACGACGGGTGGAGGACGAGCTGGAGTGGTGGGCCGACCTCGAGAGATCCCCCAGCAGCGTCGCGCTGTACTTTGTCCAAAGTGAGTCTCACAGAACATGAGGTCGGGCCATACGGCGCTGAAGTGACCTCGTTCAGCCCTCCCACTAAGACTGGCAACTCTTGGGCGGACTGTGTTGTCCACCCTGCGGGCACACAACCTACCTATCCATCCGTCTCTCTTCACTCCGGCGTCCCTCCGACGCCTGTTCCCGTCCCACAGCGTCCTTCGGCCAAATGCGCTTACCATAGCTCTTTTCCCTCATCTACACTCTCAACCCTATAGCATTGCGCTCTCAATTGGACACCTCCCCACGGCATCTGCGTTCACCTCGCCCGGAACGACCGCCCGTACCGCGTATACCGCCTGCATATCCACTTTCGTTGGTCTAGGACGCACAGCTGCGCAGGTTGTCACACTGCCGCTGGATCTCACGAGAGGGGAATGTCGATACAAGCACCAGCGCCTCCAGCAGTTGCGGGATGCGCGGGCAGAGATGCTTGGTAGCCTGGTCAATATGCGGGACTTGCTGGCCTCCTCACTTGAGGATGAGTCTGTCGAACAGGGCATGACCAGGCTGAACGAGTTTTCGTACACACTGCAGCGGCTCGTTCGTGGAGACTCAAAGGCCGTCTTGGATGTGTCGGCGGGCCCCATACCGGCTCTTCAGGATATCGCCGCCTCACTGCCTGATGTCGCTGGCCCATCGTCTGCCTCGGCGTTGCAGACCTCTGCTTTGCAGGATCTCGCACGTCCATCCCGTCTCACCCTGCTCTGGCCACGGTTCGTCTTCCTGCCGCCGCTTGCGCTATACGCCGCGAAAACGGCCTACGCGTCCAGAGAATCGTTGTACGAGTTGGCGTTGGAGGCAGTCGAGACCGTCAAAGGCTTCTGGGAGCAGTGGCTGCTCGAGCCGTTCAGAGACATTGTCAAGACCGTACGGGCGGGAGGTGAAGACGGGGTCATCGTTAGCAGGGAAAGTGTGCAAGCCGATCTTGCTGTAAGTGTCAAACGGTCACCATGTCTGATGGCGCTGACATACGCACCTCGGACAGTCCCTCGAACGGATGGCTCTTGCGCTCGCTCAGGAGAAGCTACATTATGACCCAGTGCAAATGGAAGCATTGTCGCAGCAGATCCGAATTGGCGACCTCACTCCTATTATGCAATTGTATGAAGAGGACATAAAGAACCCACTGAAGTCAGCCATCGCAGGCTCGCTCATCCGAACCTTATTCATTCAAGTACAGAAAGCCAAGGTCAGATTTTGCTCCTACTGAGCTAGCACTCCAGGTTACTGAAATGTTCGTATATTAGGTTGACATTGACCAGGCTCTGGAGGGCATCGACAAGCTCTTGAAGTCTCAAGAGCTTACCTTCGCCTTCGTGGGTGTTGCGCCTGCCCTGGCAATTGTCTATGCGGTCGGTAGCTATTTGAGGAGTGTGTGGACTGGTGAAAGAGGGAAAGGCAGGTATGGTGGCAAGAAGCGGCATGCCGGCATGTGGTTGAAGATGCGGTAAGCTCTCCTCCTCACACTTTTCCCGGTACACAGGTCTGAACTCATCTCCCTGCTCTTACAGGCGGATCGAACGCCTGTTGATCGCACAACCCACGTCGGACCACAGCCACCAGCGCAGCACGACCTCGCAGCCATCGTCCATCCCGCCGCTCACATCGGGTCTCCTGCTGCTCTCTGTCAGCCACCTACGCGCCTATGCGGAGCGTTACCTGCCGGCGAACTCACGCCTTCGTGAATGCTTCTTGGAGGATGTCGCTGATCTGGAGGATCCAGCCCTTGGCCGAACGGAGAAGCTGAGAGTGTTGGACCGCATGTGGCGTAGCTGGGGAGAGGTACTTGGTTGGACGAAGGCGGGTGAAAGCGCGCGATAGTGTGAGTGTCTAGGTGCGGTACTACCACCTGTTCCTCGTGGATATGCATTGATGTGTGTGTATCTTCCATGGGTCCCTTTTGACAGGTTCGATGTGGTACGATCACAGTTCCTACAGTTAAGGTGATGTTCTGTGTCACAACATGCTGTATCTGCTATTGTGTCCCCTGTTCAGTGCGTACTACCACTGGAGATGACACTGCCTGAGTAGCGATGGGTAGGGGATGTGGAGATGTTCCGATGCGAACTCAAATAACGTCTTATATCCCGTCGGTGCGGTAGGCTGGAGGTCTTCAGGACGTACTCCGCGTTCCGACGTTGCATAGGCTCGGCACGCCTCGCTGCTCCGCGCTACCTCTGGATCGTCACGATCCAACGCAACGATGGCAAACCCGGGCAAGTTCATCTCAAGGACCCTCTTCAACGCCGGCAACATCTCCTTCTTCGGCGCGTACGTCCCCGAGTTGTTGTCAATGACGAGTTCCCACCGCACGTCCTCGTCGCGCATGTCGTCGCTAAACTTGTCCCACCCGCCAACGGGCCGCGGGTGGAACTCACCCGCGAAGCGCACCGCCTCCGCGCAGTCCGAGTGCAGCCAGTGCTTCGACACCATGTTGATGAGGTAGCGCGCGCCGGTTTCGGAGAACCGCATCGAGTCGTCGTTCACGGCGATCACGTAGGTGTACACCGCGGGCTTGATGCGGTGCGCGAAGGGCGCGTCGACGACTGTCGCATGCGGGCCCGGGGTGCTGCTCCCGTGCAACAGGCGGAAGACGTCTGACGGCGTTTCGAGCATCCCGAACGCGTTGGAGATGGCGTTGGCGTAGAGCATGCGGTGGGCGGTGTGTTTGGCGGCGCGGATGGCGGCGGAGGCGGGACCCTCGAACGTCGACCGTGCCTTGCTTGTATAGCCTTGTACGTGGTCGCCAAAATACCGGCGGACGCCTCTGAGGTACACCTTCCATGTGGCGTACAACCGGCTGTCGGCGCTGGTGAGGCGACCCATGGTGGGTGAATAGTGCAGCGAGTAACGGATGGGCTCATCGAACTCGTATGGGTACTCGTGCGTATCGGGGGCGGGCGATGGCACTAGACTGATCTGAGTGGACGGTGTTATGTGCTATCTGTTCATGCGCAACGTACACTGACCTTCAGCCGGAAGGTACCTCGATTGCGTTTGAAGAATTTGCTCTCCACGATCTGGTGTTCTCTCTCCCCAGCCCTGACCTCTGTTTCGAAGTGGCCGATAAAGTCATCCGTCGCTCCTGTTTTGTCCTTGTCGGTCAGCTCTACACCGAGAGTCGCTCCACGGGGGACGTTGTTGATGATCCAATGCTCATTCCATATCGGCGAGCGAGTATTCTCCTTCACAGAGGATCTAGGTCCGGTCCGGGAACATCTGCATGAGAACAGAGCGTCCAAGGAAGACACCAAACGACGCTGCGTACATGTACTCGACTTTGCCATCTAGCCTAGCGACAAAGTATGGATCTCCATTGCCAACCACGTCCATCTTGGGCAATCCAAACGCACCCTCGAAACAAAATGTCGCGTCATTGAAGGTAGACGTCGACTGAGACATGTTGGGCTCCTTGAGCGTGACGGTCTCTGGTACGTCGTGACACAGCGGATCGGTTTATACCTTGCAAGTTTGACAAAGTAAACGGCCAGACGTACGCTAGGTTTACTGATCTCGACTTTTAGTAGTAATACCAGCCAACTGTAGACGTCGGCCGTGACGTCATTGTGAAAGCTAAAACGCGTACAAACAAACAAGAACCCCCAAGTTGCTGTCACTGCTGAGTCTCTTACCCACTCTTACACGCATTACTCGCCGATTCACACTCTGAACTACCTTTTCTGGCTCACTTCTCACAAAGCGTTGGTGTATCCGCTCTGAGGCGTCCGCCGACATTCAATGTCGCGGCCTTTACCACCGGTACCGGGACGCCAGTGTCGCGCAACAACGCAGACACATTCATTCCCCACGCCGCCGGAGAAACTCGCCATCCCGCACCATCTCCGAAGACGGTTCTATATCATTGTTGAGTGTAGAAAGCGTCGCTGCAGCGGGTTGAGAGCTGGTATATCACCCAGTCACCGGGGTTTGAACTGCTTTATAGCACACGCACGAATTCGAAGGCTTGTGCTACGATCCTTATCCCGTTTAACGTGCCCCGAGACCTGTCAAAAAGGCGTTGCGACACGTGGTTGTCGATATCTGCGCTGACAGGTTGTGCTGGGCACGGGCTGTACTGACCGGGGCGCGTGAACCCACCGGCTGAAAGTATGGAGACTGAAGTCGGCCCCGGTAAGTACTTGGACATCGCGTCGCAAACGTGCTGACATGCTTTTAGGCTACACAAGGCTGAGCTCTGTGTACTCTGATGGCTCTTTCACTATCGAGAGACTGAGATCCCAAACATCAATGGTGAGCGGCTTCAAGCTCCAACAGCTAGGCGCCGCGTCACTGTAGATCGTGCCTCTTGTCATAAGCCCCGAGGTCGGAGAGCCGGGGGCGAGGAAGAAGGATGGCGTGTGACAGCATGAGCCGTCCATCGGGGGGCTACATCAAGCCCAAGAGCGCCGCGTCCAGACGCGTCCAGGGTCCCCGATTAACTGTGCGACGAGCAGACCGATCGTTGCACTACGACGAGGAAGCGCAGGCAGAGTGGCGGAGGCGAGTGTGAGAGTGGGCGCGGGGGAGCCTAAGCGGGGGCGGGGATGGCGGGGCAGTTTCTTGGAAAGGATGAGTCCAATGAAGAGCGCCAGCTAGGCACCCATGCCATTCACTAGGCTCCATCGGAAACAACACGGCACAAACACGACCACGATGCGAGGCCTCTAGTGATAAGCCCGAGCCTCGACGAGAGCGCACGCCTCGCTTGGGGTGCCCATCTCTTAAGCTCGCTGCCGTGCGTCCGTCGTCCATGATGTCTTCATCAGGCTCTTCCTCTTACGGCGACGATTCACGCCGATCAGGTGAGCATAGCTCCTTACTCCATTCCTGCATCCTGCCACTTCTGGGTTCAATATCCAGTTGCTTCCTCCCTTCTCCAGCTGTGACCATCGCGCGCTCACGTGATGGGACATACCACGGACAGCGGCCTGCAGTGCTGTTGAGGCGCGGCAGTTGTCCGGCATCCGTGGCCACCCAAGCAACGCCCGTAGTGCTCAACTGACCATGACTTATTTCTAGACCTTGGTGAAGAGACGCAGCCCGTCGAAATCAACACCGTTCACGAGGTCTCCCAAGGAGGCCGCTCCCGCTCTCCCTTCCCGTCACCCCCCACACCCGATACACACTCTCGCCTCCTCTCAAACGGCAGCGATCTAGCTGATGGATCCTCGAGCCTGCCTACCTCACGCCCACTCTCCCCCGGGTTCGTCTCCTCCCCATTAAACCCCAACAACGTACCCCGCTCCCGCAAGCCCACCAAGACAAGTACGCTCGGTACCATCAGGCGTGTCACCTCGGAGGAAGCACTAGTGCTCAGCGTAGACTCGCGCCGCGGCTCCATGATACTCTACCGCCTCGCCGACGACCCCGCTCTCCCTGCCCCGCGGACTCTGCGCGGGCATCGTGATTCCCTCACGTCCTCCAGCCACGAGTCCATCATGTCCATCTCTAATGATAGCAAGTACCCCTCTGGCGCCGTACAAGCCCACCGCGGCTTCATCCCGTACGTTTACAACCCGGAGTTGGACAAACACATCCAAGAGCCGGATGACCACCTCTACGAGTCCGCGTACGGCAATGATGAGCCCTGGTACCAGGCGGTAGGCTGGCGAGGGATCGTCAACATCTCGATGTTAGTCATCGTGGTGGTCGCGCTCCTCGCGCTATTCATCTGTTACCCTGTCGTCTCTTCCCAACACTTCAATGTTCTCAAGCGTATCGCAAAAGACAGCCATATCAATAGCACCGGTCAATACGTGCCTTTCTCCCAGTACGCGCCCATCTCGCGTTTGTCCGTGTTGCCGCTCACCTGTCTGCAGGGCGGATGCGAACGAGCAGACATTCGCGTTGCCCTTCGTCAAGGATCCTGAGTTCCAGACATAGTCCACGCCGTTTCCGTGCGGAACACTTCGGCTCAGGTATGCGCCCACCCCTTCCCCCGGTACCTCGCCCTAAATGCTCACGTCGGGTAGCTAGTCGACACTCCACGCTCCAATCAACAGGTTTCTCCAGTGGGCTATTATACCTTAAGTCACACGGACTCTCAGATCTCTTCCCGGACCTTCGATACACTAGTAGTGGTTTATATGTGGCATATACTGTAAATGTTGGACTACAAGCTCGCGGCTTTGTAAATGCTCGCCGGGGCCCCCTCGCGCCGTGGTCGCTGTAATAGGTGTTACTTGACATTTCTTGCCCGCGGTGTCGTTGATACACTGCGGGCCCCTTCAGTGACGATCGCCAGACCTTTGCGATGTTACTTGAGATATATCATTGTATGCTATGATGCGATGTACGTACATACTACACACTGATTGGACACATCGATATTCGGTTTCTCTGCGTTCAAGAAACCCCTACTCGCTACAGAATGTACTAGCTTACATCGCAAACTTCCCGGCGATCTAGCGAGCACTTTTAGGGCTGATAAGATAACGCTCGATATGATAAGTCCTTATCAAGCCTTCATAAGCGCTTGTGACAATTCGCGCTCCTCGTAAGTTCCTCACAAGAGCTCACAAGCGCATATGAAGCTCGTGAGCGTCAGACAATTGGTATGTTTACTATCTGGTCCGTGCGCACACTGAGTCAGCACAGAGCGCTTCCATGGCGCTTCGACACTTCGCTCAATTTTCTTCTCCTTCCCTCCGACGTCGATGTCGGTCCTCGGTTCCTAGTGGAGCCCTGTCACTGGGCACACAACAAGTGTCGCGAGAAGCACAATGTGTTGACGACAATGAGAATCTCGTTGTAGTTGTCACGCTGTGGTCCCCGCGACATCACCGCAGTGTTCATCTACTTGACATCGTGTGGCGTACTCAATGACAATGCAACCCAGAAATCTCAGGAGCTAATGTGAGTCACGACTCACAACCTCTTCCCTGCATCCGCTTAGGGGCCTATGTCCTCCGTCACAGCACTCGAGCGATCTCGTTGCCGCCTGTTCACCGAAGCGAGAACATTGGCACCATCGCGCGCACACTGTGAGCTTCAGCGGGTGAATCAACCTGATTGTTCTCGCTCTGCACGGTGCACGACGTTTCGTACTCGAGTTGATGCTCGTTTACGGCGCGATCGTGAGCCGTGCACGCCGAGGATGTCGATTTGTGCAGCTTGAAGGACCCAATGAAGTGTATCTAGTAGGCACCGAGTCTAGCATGGCGAGGAGCCACGTCTTGTCCGGGTGCTAGTGCCCCAGCATTGCAACGCTATCTGTCCCCCTTGCCTCCATATTGTCCTGAAATCACAGCATGACGAGCCCTACACAACCATTTGCTTTTGTAGCTCTTATGACCTTACGACTGCTGGCCTGCAGCGTGCTATGTAAGGTGTATGTGTACTAATGTGGCTGGTGACATTGGTGCAGAGTCTTGGCCAGATAGTGGAAGTGTACCTGTAGTAGTTGAATGATAATAACTTAATACCAGTATTTGCGAAGTATGAATCATGATGCATGAAGGCTAGCCTACACATCTATGATATTCATGGGCATTGCATACAAGCCCTTAGCACAGCTGACACTGCATATAATGTCTGGGAGACAAATGTGCATTACATTCTTACATCAACAATCACAATGCTTACAACATCCTCATCATCATCACATACGGTGTAAGCGG
Source organism: Fomitopsis betulina (assembly GCA_022606075.1). Taxonomy (NCBI): domain Eukaryota; kingdom Fungi; phylum Basidiomycota; class Agaricomycetes; order Polyporales; family Fomitopsidaceae; genus Fomitopsis; species Fomitopsis betulina. The sequence continues at coordinate 128,274 of JABYQK010000016.1, forward strand.
ATGCCATATAAACAAACACCACTTATGAGCAATGATGCAAGATTATGAGCACTCAGAAGTTTTTCGGGAAGTTTGCGATGTATCGGTAGGTAGTTCCGGCACCGGCAAAAGCCGATCTCCTACGATGCATTTATCGGCGTCCAGTACACACTTCAGCATTGCGCTCAACTTTCAGAAATTGATACCGCCCGCGGCCGGTGAATCCGTATAGTACTACTTCTCTCGATGTCGCAAAGTTGACCCTACGTACTAGAGTGTACGTCCGCAGGTGAAGATTACGTGTTGCCACGTCTCTGACCAGACATACCACTGTCCTTGTAAGTAGTAGCACCAGCCGACCGCTGCGTACCTCCTGGTGCTGATATTCTGTCAAGCGACAGTCACCAGTGCCCACAATGGAAATCGACACGGATCCCCCATCCGGCGGCGCAAATGGCGTGCAGCTGCCTCGGGACGTGGGCCCAAATCTCGCACCATTCGACAAGTCCAAAAATGCGGATGTGATCCTCAGATCCTCAGACCTGTACGACTTTCGTGCCCGGAAGGCCATCCTGGCCGAGGCGTCCTCCGTATTCGACGACATGTTTAGTCTCCCCCAGCCGCCAGCACCAGCATCAGCGACTACGAGCGATCAGTCCGAGAGCACCGTCGTCGATTCAGGCGAATACAAGGACGGCCTGCCTGTCATAGCCCTACAGGAGGAGTCCTCAGTGCTAAACAGACTCCTGCGGTTCTGCTACCCCATACCGAAGCGTGCCATCCACAACATCGATACCCTGTCTCCCGTCCTGGCGGCCTCCATAAAGTATGCCATGGACGGCGTCACGGCCATGCTCCGGGAAGAGCTCCGCAGACTGGCTACTGAATACCCCTTGCGCGCGTTCTGCCTCGCAGTTCTGCATGGCTTCGTGCCCGAAGCCAAGCACGCCGCCAAAGCGAGCCTGAACATTCGGCGGCGCAAACTCTACAGCTCATTCTCGTCTGCGCCCGAGCTAAAGCGCGTCGACGGCAAGACGGCATTCCTCCTCCTCGACTACCACCAGCGCTGCTACGACGCGGTCGCGCACCTAAAGAACCGGGTCTCTTTCCTCTCGGGAGACCGGGTATGGTTCCAATGTGACGAGCTGGACTGTCACGAAGGAGATAACGAATACCAACTGTCGGATGGGACGTGGATGGTCGCGATGCAGTGGTGGTCGGACTACATGGACGCTACTATCGAGACGTTAAGGGAGAGTCCGTGTAGCGAAGCAATCCGCCGCCAGACGCGGCCCTTGGAGAAGGCCCTCAAGGAGGCGATGTCCTGCAATTGCTGTAGAGAGGACGCTCAGTCACAAATGCGCATGTTTATCGATGATCTCTGTCGACATGTCGATTTCGCCGTGGAACAGGTCCGGCTCAAATTAGACCTTTGAAACATCCAGTACAGAAGCACCGTCTGGCTTGTCGTTCCATAGGCGAACAGAGACGCGCATGAACGCGAGTCGCAGGGTTTGCGCACAGTTATCGAACTGGATGGGAGCGTACACGACCGACGAGGTTGAGATGTCCTTCCGGTAAAGTGGTGATGCATCGATCCGCGATCCAACGCACAAAATGGGTAGACAGATACAACATCATAATGGTACACACAGCTCACTTCAAGGCATTCACAACGAGCTCCAGAATTTCATTTGTGCTCTTCCTGGAATTCTTGAGGTTCTTGGCGATTGACTGCCACGTCGGGCCATGGTGCGGCTCAGTGGCTATGCACTTCCTAATCACCTCCTCTTGTTGCTCCTGTTTCGCGACAATAAGTAGTATTTCCGAGGCAGCACCTGTGGTACTCACGGAGATCCCATGCTGCCTCTCGAATTTCAACCACCATCCCCAGTTGTCTCCCAAGTCAGGGTTGGCAGTAGTGGCGCGCTCAAACCATTGTCGGGCCTTCTCGATCTTACGCTCTGCGCAGAACAGCCTCGCGACGGTGCAGAGTACGAACGGGTCGTCTGCAGCCTTGCGAAGGGCATCGGCAGAGCGAGCCTTCCGCGTCGGGCGTGGCTCTGACCAGATAGTCATAGACCACAGCAGACCAGAGGTCGGACACTCCTGGAGGCCTGTGTGTGATATCTCATCAGCGGTGTACAACCGAACGTCGGCACAACTAGCATACCTCTCGCCAACACAGTCTTGGCCTGTGCAGCGCCTCCGCTGCGTTCCTCGATGCCCACAGCTTCTGCCCAGAGAACGTCGCTGCCGGGATTGGCCAAACGAGCCTTGTCAAGGAGAGCACGCGACTTGATGCTCCTGCCGTCTGCCTCTTCTAACCTACTGGCAAGAATCCACAGGGTGACTTCCTTCGAGCATTGCTTGATACCAGTTGCGAAGGACGCGCGGGCAGCAGCGTAGTTCTTCCGGTCCTGGTGGATCTGGCCCTGGATCATGTAGAGCTTCGCAAACTTAGGATACTTCTTGATAGCGGCGGCAAGGGTCTCAAGGGCGGTATCGATTTGCCCCTGCTGCTGCTCGAAAACAGCGGATTTCATCCATATCTAGAGAAGGTTGTCAGGGCTGTGCAGCTTCGAAGGGATTGGGAGGATGTACACGTTGCGTATCGGCCACAGTCCGTGCACGCACGAGGAGTTCTCTCGCGACTTCAAGCTCGCCATTTTCAGCTTCGATCTTGACGGCGGCGAGCCAGATTTGTTCGCTTTCTGGATTGGCAACGAACGCCCTTTCGAGGACTTCACGAGCAGCAGGAACATCGCCAGCGATCCATTTCTCCTTGGCCCACATGAGCCAGAGGACTTCTGCCTGAGGGCAGTGATGAACCGCCCGCTCGAGGATGGCATTGAGTGACTCTCTAGAATCCCCGTTAGACAAAATTCTGATGTTGTACACCGCAGTCATTCGCACCTTGTGCCGTACGTCTTCTCGAGATCTGCAGCCTTGCGCCATAAGCCCCGCTTGTCTGGAAAGACCTTCAGTGCATACGCCAGAATTGCACGCGCGGTTCCGACATGTCCTCTTGATTCCGCGCTCTCCGCGTCGCTCATCCAGGTATCCAATCTATCCTCCTTTTCGATCTCCATCGCCACAGTGGCCTTCACAATGGCTTCGCACGTCCTTGGGGATCCTTCGCCCTCGCAACGTTCGGCTTCCTTGAGCCACTGCTCCCGCGTAAGCAGCACGCCATGTGCGCGCAGCTGGCGAACACCGGCCGCGATGGTCTTGTCGACCAACTCCAAATCCTCATTTCGCTTCTCTTCTGGCTTATCTGTGGCATACGTCTCCTGCTCTAGGAGTCGGCCTGCGGCAATCCAGATCTCGTGGCTTGTGGGAACAGCCTTGCGAGCCTTGTTCAGTACAGCCTTAGCTTTCTCTGGAGTCTCGAGACGAGCGAGCGCCAGCCAGAGTTCCACAGAGAGGGGGATAACCTCCACCGCGCGGGACAGAATAATCCGCGCGTCAACGGGGTTGGATTCGAGATTGACGGTCTCCTTCCATAGACGCACGGAGTTTGGGATGTGCTCGAGCGCTGAACCGAAGTCAGCACATGCGATCCTTGATGAAGGTAATACCCACCTTTCCGGAGGACACGCTTCTTAGCCTTGCTGTCGTGCTCTAGATCAGCAGCTGCCATCCAAATCTTCACACTTTGCCCGACGTGCTGAACGGCATTGGCTAAGACGACCTTAGCATCATCGTTATTCTGTGGGCCGGCAAAGAGTTAACGATTGGCCACCCGGCTCGAATCTGCAAAACGTACGTGCAGCCGCGCAGCCTCAAGCCACACATCCTCGCTTTTCGGACACTGCTCACACCCTTGCTTAATTATTTTCCGTGCCGCTACCATCCGTCCAGCATGTTCTTCCAGACAAGCAGCGGCGATCCATCCAGGCGCGTGTTTGGGGTTGGACTTCACTAGCGAATCAAAGAGCATGCGTGCCCGCTTAATATCGCCAATCTCTGCCTCCGACTTGATGATAACGCTGTCCAAGGATGTCAAGTAGCCTTTCGGGTCGATGGAAGTGGATAGCCCAGAAGTAGTAGAGGTACCAGAGACCTTGGTACAGCTAAGTCAACGAGAGCCAAGGGGGCAAATGCAGAAACAACTCACTTGGTCTAACTTGAGTGACAGTATCTTGTCGCGAGCTTGACCCATCTCAACAAAGTTCGTGAGCGTACCACTCTCTGCTGGTGTCTCAAAGCCTCCCGCCTGTAACAGTGACGTCAGTTGGAAATGTCGTCTTTCCTCGACACTCATAAGCTTACCGATTGCTGTCTCGCGTCTAGCGCATTTTCATATTCCATCTTAGACCGGTCTCCGACGATGACGCTGTCGGGTACAACAAATGACCTCTCGTCCCTTTTGCGTTTTTTCCGTGTGAGATTGCCCACCTCTGGAATGTTCTCCCATTCTTCGTCTGTAACAACGGCGAGACCCCGCTTCAGGTCTGCGAATTGTTGCTGGATCTTCGGTCGCTCCGCCCTGTGCTTCGCAAGCTCCTCATTCTCCAGAGCCTCCCTGCAATCCCTCGTAAGCAAGTACACTCGTCCTGACGACCGGCAAACGTACCTGCGAGCCCGCCGCCGAGCATCCATATTCTTGTCAACCTGCTCGTATATCATGTCCGCTTCTTCATCGTCCGCCTCGTACGTAGTCCCAGCAAAGAGACCGTATTCATTATCAGGGTCTTGGAACTGCTCAGGGTCAACCTCTGCCTCTTCGCCTCGCTTGGCTTGGGCTTCACTGAGTCAGACAATGGTTCAGCGAGGCTCTCATGAATCAGACAAAAGAGTCACTCACGCAATGACCTCTGCAGAAGGCCCCTCACGAGCCGGACCAATATCAGAACGGGTTGTGAAACCCGAAGCACCACGCCCTAGACCAGCGACGTAGGACGCCGGGGCAGGCATGGACAAGAAAGCCAGCTTGTTGGCTTTGTTCGCCGCCATCTTGTGTAGGGAAACCTAGTCGCGGCTACTAAGATAACTGTGGAAGAGACGAGGGTTGTCGGTAGCGAGCTTGCTACCGTAGGCGGCGCCTTATTTGACACTATTTGTTGTCAGTGGCGTCTTACATAGTGGCCACCATCTCGCCCATCATTCATGATCGCTGTACTGCTGAGCGCGGCTGCATGACCAGTTACCTGCGAGGAACTTTCTTCGAGACACACATCTGACTATGTCACAAGGTATTTTTGCTAGTATATACTACAACAGGTTGTATGATGACTACCCTCCCCAAAGCTGACGAACGTCTGTATCTTAGCAGCCTAGTAGTTGTCACCCTCCTGCGGAAATGTCAAATGCTGCAAATTGAGGACGAGCTCGTTTTGCTTACCTTCTTCCGTTCCCCGCGCTGAGCCATGCCTTGGTTTCCGGTGACCTTGCCCGCAATCTTCTCAACGCTGCCTGTACAGTGTCATTTTTCAGTTATTAGCATCCCATCACACCTAGATTGATACGTACCCTCGATGCGTTGTCCTACGCTGGGCTTGCCAGATCTACCACCGGCACCACTGCCGAACTGATCGCCCCCGGAGTTGTCCTGGCCGCCGTACCCGCCACCGCCTTGGTAGCCCTGGTCCTGCAAGCCCCCTCCCTGACCTCCCTGACCTTGGAAGCCCTGGTCACCGAAGCCTTGACCCTGACCCCCTCCCTGGCCTTGGAAGCCCTGGTCGAATCCTTGACCTTGACCCCCTCCTTGACCTTGGAAGCCCTGGTCACCACCAAATCCTTGCCCTCCTCCCTGACCCTGGAAGCCCTGGTCACCGAATCCCTGGCCCTGGGACCCCTGGTCAAAGCCTTGACCGCCCGGGCCTCCACCGAAGCCCTGGCCGCCGCCGCCGCCGCCGAGGTTGTTGTCTATGAAAAGATCGATCAGACTATGTGCTGTGACGCCGTGCAGCCTACACTTACTGCCCCCATAGTTGTCGTTCTGGTTGCCCTGCATGTCTGTCGTGTTACTTCGTTGATAGAAGGGGAGTGTGGAAGGATATATGCTGGTAATGTCGTGAGATGGGACTCTGGCTGATTGTGAGCCTTATATACTTCTAGGTCGACGCTTACACTGTGGTGCTGTTCGTGGTGCTCCTGTCATTGCATGTCATCGATCTGTGACGCCGCGCACCGCCCATCTAAGCCTCGACGTGGAGTAATCCTCTAAGGGCGCACCACGTTCCATGGCCGGAGTGCCATGACGTACATTAAGTAGGTATGACGTAGTGCGGCTGCGTGGGCATTCGCATCATGTCTGCAGATCACCTAATGAGCCCCACAGCGTCGTATAGGTGGGAATGGCGATGCAGTCAACTCATACGACACACGCTGTCAAGCGGAGACCGTAACACACAGGTCGCCTGTGCTAGTTCTACTTCGCGCGTCGTCATCAATTAATACCGTATGAACGTTGGTAAGCCACGTCGCAATAAATTCTATGTACGTCTGGCTCTAATGACTGCAACGAATGTTCGCAGTAGTACTAACCAAGCTGTTACAACGTCTCTCCATCGCGCTCTTATGCGTCTAGTGAGTTGCTTATATGGTACAAGAGACTGTACTTATTTTCCATCATACAGCGAGCATAGCATGTTCCGGGCCCCATGGCCGATTCACTGTGCAGGAGCGTGTCTACTGCCGGTTCTCCTAAGCACTCTCATCAGAGTACCAAAGCCAAACAGTATTCACAAGCTCATACCTGGCGCTGCTGCCCACGCTGTTGCATATCAGCGTTCCCGGTGAGCTTTCCAGCGATTTTCTCTGTCGCGCCTGCGTTCGGTGTGAGCAATATCGTCCTCAGAAATCATCGAGGAGCCTACCTTTGACGCGCTGGCCCACCGATGGCTGAGCGGTACCCTGGTTGCTGGCGTCATACCCATCACTTGTACGCGTATCTGACCCTTGCCAGATACCAGACTCGGCTCCAGGGACGTTGCTGTTGGTGGTGTTGCCCTGGTAGCCTGTGTTGCCCACGCCACCGGCAGTTCGTTGGTCACCTGCAGAGGCATTGCTGTCCAAGGTGCCATCGGAGAGACCCTGGCCCTCGAACCCTGGCTGCCCGCCCTGCTGCGTGCTGCCATAAGAACCCTGGTTCTGGGTACCGTAGTTGTTGGCTGGTGTACGGTGTCAACTATCGCGGAGGCAAAAACAGGTCAACATACTTACGGTCGTTGTTCCAGGACTGACGTGCATCATCGTCGCGCGGAGGGTTGCCGAATGCATTTGACATGGTTGATCAGCTGTCGATATCTTTATGGGTCGTGAAGGAGCAAGATATCCTGAGGTAGCGAGCTGCGACGGAGTGACTCGATACCATATATCCTGTTCAACAGGACTAGGATGGAGTACACATGACGGGGATGATGCAATGGTGACCTACAGCTGGTGCAGGGAGCTGCGAGCAGTGATGGAGGGCTCCATTCAATTGGTGCAGCTCCCTATTCCAACTTGAATATAACACGAGTGGGGTTGATAGCCATAAGTATAGTTTGCTCTCAAGCTGCAAAGAAAAAAATATTCGTGATGCATATACCCGGGATTGAGAGCTTCAGCAGACAGTATTGGGACGGCAGCACATACAACACAATGGAGTGACTCACTAAGAGCGCGGATAATCATGGACGCCGTGACTTATCGTACTACGCAGTGGGGAACCTCGGGCTTTGGAGTCTTGGAGCTTCTTGTAGTGAATCAGAGAACCTTGACCAGGACTGGTTATCCCGCCCCTGGTGACTAGTTGGCTGTTGAGAGCGGCTGATGTACTAACTTTCCATTTTCGGAACAGGACCACGGTCATGTGACACTCTGATCTGCTTCCTTTTCTTCTACTCCGCGAACGTTCAGACGAACGCTCGTCGTTCGTGCGAGGTCCGACGTTGTCGGCTTGCTTCACTTTGCTTTCAGTAGATTTTGCCGCTTGGACTGCACCACATCTTCGTGTCAGGTCATACACACGCTCTATTCGTTCTATCCTGATTTTCTGGTAAGGAAAATCGGCTAGAAGCTCATGTCCACTAACCGAATTGGACCTCCCTACTCTACCAGTGGTTTAGCTACGAGCACTTTGGCTTGTGCTCTTGTTACGGACGCAAGGATTCATTCAAGGGTTCTAATAGAACTCGACTAGACCGTGGTACGTCTCAAATTGCTCGACTTAGCCACCTGCCGAGCAGATCTCATCTGGCCTTATGAGCGGAATTGCGGAGGCGTTCTACCATGGAATTGAATGCTCACATCTTGTTGCAACTAGGTGTCATTGAACGTATGCATCACGAATTCGCATCCCCACATGTCGACCCTAGAGACGGAGACACTCATTGACAATGCCTACCTCAATCATTTTTCCAAACATCTCGATCATGTTCGTGCGCATCTCGCAGGCACAGACAAGAGCGGCAGGCTCCCTCCTTCATTCTTGCCACCGAGTGCGCACTGGACTAGCGCAGAGAAGGACCTCTTTTTCCACGCTCTCGCTATCCACTCGCGCCTCAGGCCAGACCTGATAGCAAAGGAGGTCAGAACGAAAACTATAGTGGACATATGCCTCTATATCCTCTCCCTAGAGAGCGGTGCCCGCGTGAATGGCCCAATGCCTCGCATGGACCTTCAAATCGCGATGCAGGTGTCAGATGCCTTCGTGGCTCTGGAAGATCAGAAGGCCCAACCGTTACTCGTTTCTGAACCTCAGTGGGAGCACAGAGCACTAGAGGAAGAGAGAGCGCTCGAATTAGAGGCCAGGGAGAAGGCGGTCCGCGCTCGCAAAGGGGAGGCGCAGTCGGAGACCAACGAAGAATATCGGCAAGACGTCAGGCGGAGAAAGAAGGAGTTCAAGCAGTGGGTAGCCGATCGGAGGGCCGAGTGGAAGCTGGAAGATACGCTTCGCACACTTAACTTTACCACTCTCAAGGCGATGGACCGGGTTCTGCGAGATGAAGACGAGGTCCGGTTGCAAGCGAATGAGGCCGAGGCTCTAGATGATGCGATGGCCGGAAGAGACTCAGAGGTTGTTGAGTCCCACGAGGAGGCTCATCAGGAGCTGGCCCCTGCCGCCGACTCCCAACAACTAGTTTTCCCGATCATCGAGCAGCAGGCACCCTCCACCTCAGAGCAACCAATCATATCCGCCGCCTTCGACGACGAGATGATTGATCCAATGCTGCGGGATCAATCGCAGGGAGCACATCCTATACCTACGAGCACCGCAGTAGCGACTTCTGGCGACGCTCTCGGGCATCCTGACTCCGCAACTACCCCCGCGCATACGCTCCCGTACGCTCAATTCCGCCCTCGTACGCCTCCGTTTACTCCTGCCTCCCTTCCGACTGAGGACACGCCGTCTACTAGTCGAGGTAGCTTGGTAGCATCCGATCCTTCAGCCGAGTCCCATCTCACGGCTGCAGCACGGCGCAAGCTGCAGAAAAGGCTCCACATGAGGAAGAAAAGAGCAGAAGCTCGCGGACTGTCCGCCGTGTCCACCGCTGTCCGACTCAAAGCAGGTAGAAAGCGTGCTGAGAAAGTACTCAGAGGGCCAACTGCATACGCTAAGCCTGCATCAAGCGACCAGAATAGTGTACGTCATCCACCTTCGTCCGGGTCCCCACAGGAGCGCGGCCGACATCCCCATCTGTCGGGCGCCACGCTACCGTACAAGCTTCTCATGAAACTGAGAGATATTGGCCTCGACGCAGATGCACTCCAGAAAGAATACGTTGGCGTTATGAACCTCAAGGGACTACCGAGGCTCATGCGGTAAGCCCATTTCTCAATGACGGGTCGTTGCGTTTTCTCACGACGTGAACAATACAGACTGTATAATCGCCTACACGACGTCGACGTGAAAGTGTCATCTCAGATATCGTCGGAAGTGATCAAGTTACTCAATGCACATGCGTTGCACTTCACCACGGAAGTGATGCACCGCGTCATCGATCTGAGAGAACAGGAGCGCGAATCTAAGAGACACACGAAGGGGTGGCGAATGGGAAAGTTTGACGTGAGTGAGCAGCAATGAGTATATGACTTCGTCTCATTTATATCGGCATCACGTCATAGCGTGTCTCCCACGTTCACGTCGAAAAAGCGTTGTCGATGATGGGGTGTAGGAGTTTCACCAAGAAAGAACACTTCGACGGTCTGCTCGAGCGCCTAGGGCTGGTAAAATATGATTTCAGCGACGTAGCCCCCGAGACGGCGCAAGGAGGGCGGTCATCGTCCGAAGATGAGGCCGATGACGAGCGCGACGCCGACGAAGCGGCACATGACGGTTCGGATGCTGAAGATGAAGACGGATTTGACCCCCTCACGTTCCCCTTACATCGTGCCACCCTGCCACCCGTCGTGCATTTCCCGGCAGCGGAGGCCTCTCCCTCGGCAAGTGGGGTCCCTCGCTCGCTCAATGTCGCCTTGTATATGCCATGGCCTGCTTCTTCAGCCTTGACTGAACCTCCTGCCGAGGAGGATCTTATGTCAGAGGACACGGATACAGATGCCCTAGTGGAGGACCTACTCGACGAGGAACAACTCGACGAACACGACCGGCGATTAGAAGAGGCTTACGAGGAGAGCTTGTGGAGAGAGTTTGGAGGAGATCCTCCGCTAGTAGCGCAGTCGCATTCCAGGAAGAAACGAAAGAGACCTGCCGACGACGATGGCGCAGATGGCTCGGATACTTGACCGCGCGGATGCGATAATCGTCGCTCTTTGCGTGTGCAGCGAGCTTGCAACTGATCATCGCTAGCAGTTTTGTAGCTAGTCGCTGGTGAGTGCTCTAGTCGTCATTCATAGAACTGCGTGCTTAAAGCATACTCAGGGTTGGTGGTGATAATGATGCTAGGATCTTACTAAAGTATAGGTACGCTGTCCAAGTCAGTGGCACTGATTCGTTGACTGACAACTGCGATACCAGTTACCGTACAGCGTGTAGTGTTGGACTAATGGACGAAGTGCTTATAAAAACGTGGATATAAGCCATGATCCATCAGTGACAGTACAAAGTTTGGCACGTTGCTAAGTAATGGTCTCTCGTCTCTGAAGTATGCACATGGATCCGGTCTAATACCGCCTCGGAGTCGCAGTCTACCTCCATCTTAGGCTCTCCTCGGCTTCCCTCTGACCATCCGATCGCATATCAAGACTCCGTGTGGCGCTGGCCCGGGTCTGTGTCAAATCTAGGCGATCACCTTGAAGGTGTTGGGCATGATTTCTCTTTATAACCACCCCGCACCAAAGGTGACTGCCTCTGAAACGCCGAGACGAAGTCGGATGCTACGTCAAAACGTCTGCGCAGCAGGTGCTCACGGCGCGTCTTCCTTCGGATCTATGACACACGCTAACGACTTAAGCTCAGAACCTTCAACCTTTTAGTGGTCTGTCACAGTTGCTATCCGCTATTCGTTACGACCTCGAGGCGCAGGCACGTTGTGCTGCTTGCAGCCATGAAAATATTCTTGATGAGGTGTGCGCTCGGTGTCATTAGAATCGATGCGGCACCAGCACTGCTTACACCGTATTTTCCGAGCGCTTCCACATCGGAGCAGGATAATCCCAGTCGAAACGGCGCCTTCTACTCCCTCCCACGATTCTGCTGAACACACGTCGCACCTCAAGAACTGCCGCGGTTCTTGCATCAAATCAGTGCTTCAATAGACTCTTACGGAAGGAAAACTGCCTTGTCAGCCAGTAGTTTTGTGCATCATTGTCCGATCAATGACAAGACGCCCAGGCCGCATAAAGCCGCCTGCAAAACAGCTCGATGTAAGGAGGAGCTTGCAAATGTGTACGCTTACCTCCGAGGCTGCAATATACAGATTTGGATGCGACACTGGTTTGCGACATGGGGGTTCGCAGATGCACTATACTGAGCGCTACGTCCCAGGTTGTCAATGGGTCCTTATAAAAAGTCTTCTCGACGCAGCCTTGGTCATTGCATCGCAGAGCACCAACCACACGCAGACTCTCCCAACACCGTGCAGTACAAGAGCGACATCATGAACGGACACACCTACCATACCGTTCCCCGGGTAGCCATCGTAACAGGAGCGTCAAAGGGCATCGGTCGTGATATCGCGTTGCGGCTGGCTGACGACGGGCTGTACGTCACAATCAATTCGAGGAATGCTGAAGAATTGCAGGTGGTCGCACGCGAAATCGAGGCGAAAGGCCGCAAGGTACTCCCGTACGTAGGCGATGTTTCCGAAGAAGAGGTTGTTCGAGACATGGTCGAAAAGACTGTCGCGGTCCTCGGAAGACTAGACGTTGTGAGTAGACCACTTACTGCACCATTTTGAGGGCTGTAATACTCACTCAACTCTTAGATGGTTGCGAACGCTGGCACTGCGGTGATTTCGCGAGTGGTCGACTGTATGCGCATCCTCGCATGCCTCGAGTCTGATGTACTGACTCTGGGCTCCACAGTAAACCTGAGTGATTGGAATCATTGCATGAATGTCAACCTCGGGAGTGTTATGCTTTGCTACAAGTATGCTGCCCGTCAGATGATACAACAATGCGAGGGGGGCAGGATCCTGGGTACGTACTAGTTACTGTGCATCTGTGAGTCTAGACTCTGACCGCAGCGGGCTTCCCAGGAGCATCATCCATTCTCGGCATGAAAGGTACAGGTTCACCGCTCTGTTCATTTGCCCACGGCGCCTGACATCAAATCGTGATAGGTGGTCCCGAGGTCTCTGCCTATGTCGCCTCAAAGTTTGCAGTTCGCGGACTCACACAGTCCTTGGGTGCGTGCCCTTGCCCATATGCGATCCGTGGTCGCTTATCCTTTTCATCATTAGCTATCGAACTCGCTCCTCATAAGATCACGGTTAACACATATGCTCCCGGCGTGATCTTGACTCCGATGAGTGAGTATGGAGGCCTACATGTCAAACTAAGTTGCTGAAACCACATACGTAGCTAACATAGATTCACTCGATAAACAATACGGTGGGACACATGGGGCGTTTACCAAGCACGTTAGTAATTCATGTATACTCCCGGCTTCTTCCGAACTAATACCCCCTCGAAAGGTCTGCGGTATTCCTCCGGACGGTCCTCACTCCTCTGGCGACACAGTCGCTAGCTTGGTATCGTACTTGGCCAAGCCTGAAGCGCATTTTATAACTGGTATGGTTTTCATCATCCTGTCACTCCGCGATACTTATGTAGTCTGTAGGACAAACCATCGTCATGGATGGGGGCGTCGTTTTCAGTTAGACCAGTGGCGGCGAACTGTGCAACTAACAAACCCATATCGTACCCTTATATAAATCTACACTCACAGTGATATGAGTAAACTGTCTTAATCTTATGCATAGTGTGAATAATAGTTCTTAACCTTGATTGATAGTCTTTCGACTTCAATAGCATTTATTGATGATCAGAGCACACCATTTACAATGTCCTATCCAGAATGCAATTGTCATCCGCCCCTCCTATACGGACACTCAGGCTCGCGTTGCGTGCTACATACTGTCCGAAGGCATGCCCATGAAATTACTTACGTGTCCTTTGGCCTGCCACAACAACAAGGGTGGGTTGCGATACATTTCCATCACACCCTGTGAACTAGCGACGATGCCCGGTGCCCTGTGAGAGAAGGGGAAATCGAATGATGAGTGAGGAGGATAGCACCATGAGACAGCGCTATTGCGCATACACCGTAGCGCAAACCTTCTTAGCCTCGTGCGGATGTTAAAGTCTATATGGGGTCAATACCTATCACGCTCGCGATACTGAACCTGTAGAGCGGAAATAGAAGCCATGAGTAAGGAAGGATTCTCATGCCGACGTAGATTCCGGGCGATCCACGGGACATCGTGTATATAACCCCGGAAGCCCTGAGAGGTATACCCACAAACAGAAAACATGAAGGTCCTCATCATCGGGTGAGCCGCACGCAACAGCGAAGTGAACATCGATGCTGAACCCACGAAAACCCGCAGTGCCTCCGGCTTCATTGGCCTGCCAGCAGCCCAGGCCTTAGTGCGCGCAGGGCATATCGTCTACGGCGTCACCCGCTCGGAGAGCAAGGTGAAGTCGCTGGCAGCGGAAGAAAGTGAGCAGCCCACCGGCCGACTCCACCACTGGCATCCGCACTAAACCCGTCATGACAGTTATCCCCATCGTCGCGCCCATTGACAATCCCTCGGTCTGGCTGCCGCTTGTTGCGACGCTGGACGTTATTATCGAAGCGATAAGTGGGGAAGTGAAGGTGCTCTCGGAGAAACTCCTCAACGCCGTCACGGAGGCCGCGCAGCAGTACCGTCCCCCAGATGCGCCGAAGCTCGCCTACATCTACACGTCCGGCTGTTGGGTCCACGGTGATAATCCCAAGGCGATCATCAGCGACACGACGCCGATCACACAGTCCGTAGAGCTCGTGTCGTGGAGGCCACAGCTCGAGCAGAAGGTGGCCAAGAGCACGGTCCTGAATGGCATCGTCATTCGCCCTGCCCTCCTTTATGGACGGTCGGCGTCCATTCTAGGTTTGCTGTTCAAGAGCGCGCAAGAGGGAAGGGTCAAATGGTTTGGTACACCGGGAGGCCGCTATGCACTGATCCATCAGGATGACCTCGGAGAGTTGTACCACCTGGTCGCGGAGAAGTCAGCCATCCTCGGAGGCCAGCTCTTCGACGCAGCAAACGACTTTACCGAGAGCGTCGACGACATTTTGCAGAAGCTCGTGCAAGTATCTGGAGCTTCGGGCTACGACTACATCCCGCCAACGAACCGTACGTCAAGTCATTATGCACTTAAGATGGTGGGTGACTAATGCGGGACATACCTAGTCTTCGAGAAGGCTATCACCAGTACTCTGCTGCTACGCCCGTACCTCGCCCGCAGTCTCTTGGGTTGGCAACCGCGCAAGGCCGGGTTGGTTGACCACCTGGAGATATATTATAATGCCTGGAAGGCGACTGCTGGGTCTGCGGCACTCTCATCAGATTTTATACGTTGATCCAGCGAACGTTTGAACAGGGACATTCACGATGCAGAGTTACTTCGCGTACGTACCAAGTTGTAGGCAGCCCGGGGTGCCTAGTTCAGTCGGGTGTGAAGGCACCAGTGGAGCAGTATACCGTATCAGGGTGTATGAACATGCAAGCTTCCGAAGGGAGACCCGAGCGTGTTTGAACTGGTCGGAGAATAGCGGGGAGGGAGGAATCTGAGGATGCCCGACGGAAGCCGAGCTCGAGGTCGTCGATCAGCTGTAGGTATTACGGTAGTTGTATAAGCAAGGATTACACAGGTTCGCATTCTGGCCGAAAGACTAGACGTAGCACTCGCTAAAAACCAAGTAGAAGCAGAGGGAGGAGGTGGCGATGGCACCTCGCCCAAAGCTCAAATGGCCACGGCCCATGGGCGTTTTGTGCTAGAGACCGAGTCGTTCTTAGTGATATACAAATAATTGAGAGTAAGTATTTCACTGAGGTAATGATGAATTCGTCCCGTGATAGAGTACATTGCGACTAAATTATGCGCGCAGGTGTACTTCCATTGTCTAAATTGCAGGAAACCGGATGGTAATTGCACGGGAGACATTGCGACGAATGCTACGTGATACAATCGATGCATGCGAGTGAGCAAACGACATGTGAGGATCCGAGGTAGGGAAGGGAAAACGGGGACAGCGAATACTATGTACGGCGATACAAACACAACGAAAGCCAATTACAGTGTCATAAAGTTCACTAGTTGAACATATCTACGATGAGGGCATCTAGCAGGGACGAAAAGCGGAACTAAACACATGGAGTATCAACGCACACTAACCGAAATCAGGGCACACCCTTGACATCACTACCGCCGGATGTCAGGGAGGGAGAACCGGACGTTGCGGGGCGAATCCTCATGGTGGCCGTTCCCGTTCCCATTCCCGTTCCCATTTTGCGTAGGCTCAGCCTCGTCCTCCGACTGCACCTCGCTGCCCGGCTGCGGCGTCGCAGGCGACGACGGCGTAAAGATCCGCGGGGTGTTATACCCACTCGGCGAGCGCTGGTCCGCAAAGCGCACAGACCGGACGGAGCGCGACGGTGACTGCTCGCGCGAGCGCAGGTCAGAGCGGATCGAGTCGACGCGCAGATGCTTCGGGCGATGGAAGCGCACCGAGGATGCCGGGGTCCGCGCGCCCTCTAGCTCGGGCGACGCTCGCCCGCGCTGTTCTTCCGAGTCTGCAGGCGACTCCGAATTCGCGTCGCGCTCTTCCTCTTCTTGTTGATGTGCGACACTCAGACTGGCCTGGTCGAGGCTTGCGCTGCGCTGGGGTCCGCGGCGGTTCTGTGGGTGACGGCGAATGGATAGCTTCTTGCGGTTAGGCTTCCTAACGCGCTTCTTGTCCTCGCTCTTGGGATCCCCATCGCTCGCATCCGACATCCAACCCTCATCCCCTTCGTCGTCTCCCTGGCCCTGGAGAATGGACATAACGTGTCGCATCCCATCGTGTGCACGCTCCTCGACCTCCCGCGCACGTCCTTGAACACTACGTTCAACATTTTCGACGATCGACTCGAGTTCTTGCGCGCCGTTACCAACGCGGCGCTTGATCTCACTAACAACATGCTCCGCCATATCTTCCGCAACACGCACGGTGTCTGTCGTGGTCGGCTCTGAGCTGTAGTAATTTCTCTGCACTTCCACTTCCACCTATTGCGAAACATCAGCAAGTCCGAACCCTTGATTTTCACTGTAAAGCCCACCTCTTCTCCGGGTGCTGCACGCTTCTCGACGATCCTATGTGCGCCCTCACGCCACTCCTCCTCCGTCTCCTCGCCATCCGGTAGGTTCTCGTCGCGCATGTTGGTACCATCCGGCCGGCGCGCCTCTGCATCATCGCGTTCACGACTGCTGTCACTAGGTTCCTTCTCCGTGACGCTCTCCGACTCCGGGATCACGCCGCGCTCCATCGCGTCTTCCCTGTCGCGATTGATGACGATCTCCTCGCCATCGCGTACGTGTCGTGTGTGTGTCGTCCACTCGGGCACATTGCGCCCGCCCGATGTCCCGAACGTGTCGTGCCGCGACCAGGTGCGCGTCACAGTGTGTACGCGCCGTCCAAGGGAGAATGAGGGGATGGACAGGCCGTGGATGGTAATTGAACAGAGCACCATAAATGCGACGATCGGTTGGATAGTCGCGGCGAGGAGCTGGCGTTGATCTGCGGGCGGGTCCTCAGGCACGGGGAGCTGGCCCGCTGCCAGGGTAGAGATGAAGACAGCGCCTAAGGAATGTTAGCACACATATACATGGGTCACAGGGGCAGATGTGCAACTTACCGACGCCCATTGGCCCAAAGTGTCCACTGAAAATGGCCTCTCGGAACGTCTTCACGTCTGGGATCCACTTGTAGAGAGCGATCATGATAGGCAACCGCCTGAGCAACAGGACCAGAATGGCAATGACGATGAGGCGCCACACGCTCAAGGTCAGCGACGCATTCGAGAAATCATTGAAGGGCATCCACGCGCCGATGAACACAAACGAGGCAATGTTGAACAGCAGATCAATGACGGACGAAAATACGGCCTGTTCCGTCTGCTGGTTGAAGAACCCGTCCCATGCGAACGCAGTGCCACACGAGAACGCGGCGAGAAGGTCGTCTGAGCCGATCAATGTGTTCACTCCGATCGTGAGCATCGCAAGCGAGACATACTGCGCGACGTAAGATTGCCTGTCGATCAGGTCCTTGCGCTCGCAGAACTTCATGATATGCCGGAACCCGTATCCGATGATGGCGCCCAGCACGACGCCGAGGATGATCTGGTCTGTAGGGTTGCACATTCAGGTCCTATCTCCTGCTTGGCGTAGCCGAGAAACCACTCACAGAGCCACAAGAACAGGAACCAGTCCCCGACAGCCTTCCCCACTTTGCCGTCGTTGATGAGATAGAGCGAAATGAAGAGGAACGGGAACGCCGCGCCGTCGTTGCAGCCAGACTCGGCAGCGAGGAGGTGGCGCAGGTGCGCGGGTACGTGCTTGTCTGCGTACTTACCACCGACAACTGCTGCAGCCAAGATGGGATCCGTGGGCGTGAGACAGGCTGCAACTGCCAAGGACGAGAGGAAATTGAGTCCAGGGATGAGCGCATATATGAGGCCGGCTGATACGAACCAGCCCTGCGACGCGGAATGTGTAAGTTCGTGGCATCGAAATATAAGTTGTAGACATACCCATGTCATGACAGGGACTAGTAGGAAGAAGAGACTTCGCCAATGCCTCGCCATGTATGCTTTGGGTAGTTCAACGCCTATGGCAAAGACACCGATGGCTAGGACGACGCGGGTAAACTCGAGGGTAATGATGTTGGTGGTTTCTAAGTTGCCTCCTCCCCACTCTCTGGGGTTGAATATGTTCGCGCCGTATGGGCCTGTTCCTGTTAGTTTGCCGGTCGACGAGGGGATTACGACTGAGGACGCACCGATAATGACCCCGAACAAGAATGCCCAACATGCTTCTCCTATGTACAACTGGAGCCACTATGAGTCCTGTCCCTGTCCGCGATGTAGTCATAGGCCTACCTTCTCTCGGATGAAGAGGGAGAACATTCCGAACTAGGCGGAACTGTCAACAAAATTCCCGGATTCGGACAAAGGTGTACCTACAATGACAACGAAGGCTCCGAGGGCGGCATAGAAGACGTGAGGGATGGAGACCTCGAGCTATGGACGGGATCAATGCGAAGATAGACTGGGGGTGGCACAAGCCACTCACCATCTTAAAACGCGACATGGTGTAGGATGTGTGGTCGTTCCGAACCTCTCAGAGACAGTGTGTATAGAAAGGTCGTGAGGTCGTGGGGCCACAGTGTCGTGAGGACGTGAGGGACGTGACAGTCGATGCAAAAGGGTTGGGGAAGAGGTCCGAAGGAAGTGGAGACTGAAGAGATATCGCAAAGGCGGTCGCCGTCGGCTTGTCGCCGAGAAGGCCCAGCGCTGGGCGAGAAGCTAAATGGTCTTACGTGGTCCTAGAGGATCTAGGGAAGCAAGGAAGGGCCAATAAAAGATGTCGTCGCTGTCGTGAACAGCGTCGGGGGCGTAGCAAGAAGAAAGGGTGGATGCATGGGCCGTGGTGGCCTGGCGGAAGACGTTCTTATGGCGGACGGTTGTAAAGTCGAATTAGCCACCGGCATGCGCTCCGGAGATCCTCCCAACGCCCGGCAAACCCTATTGTCATACTCAACGCCTCCCCACGCTGCCCCGCCCAGCCTTCCCCAATCGTCCTCGCCTCCCGCCAGCTATCCAGCATTCGGAAATGGACTTACTCTTTCATTCTACCCCTGTCCGTCATGAACCCAGCACAGATCGAACGGCAACCCGCACCACAGATTTGGACCACCGACATTGGCGCGCTGGAGGAATTAGTCACGATGACTAAGTAAATGGGAGCTGCTTCTGCCTCTGCCCCCGGATGCGACGCTGTCCGCCTTCTCGTCCTCTAAGAAAAGTCTAAAGTGAAGCACGATAGGCATAACCCCCGTAGCGTGTAGAGCAGCGGTATCCGCGCCTCTCCATATCCACCACACATTTGTCCACGCAGCCCACCGCGGTCCTTGTAACACTCAGACATCCATCAACATGCCGTCTGTAGCGACATGGACCCGAACAAGGCAGGTACCGTCACGAGCCTGCGCTTAGCGACTCGCTCATGTCGCCCCCTGGGAACGCCGTGCACTCACCTGATCACCGTAATGGTGCGCAGTTCGCGCTGCCCGACGCCGAGCGGGCGCGTCGCAGTGAACACGAAGACACCTTTGCAACAGATGACCTGCGCTCCCTCTCACGGTAAATCAATCCCTGCAATTACGCCGCAAAGCCTGTCTTTGCTGGCGGCTTCCCTGCACGCGGCGAACGCGTGTCGGGGCATTCAAGAGACCGTTTATTCATGCTTCCGACGCGCGGAACCTCATGCCTACGCGTATTTTACGCCCGGCTCACGCCCTCGTCGGTCAAAGACGCTCACCAGAAGTTGGCTGAACGCCCGCATCCTTCCTATCACTCAACAGAGTCCAATTCATTGGCTGGTGGATGGCAGGCATTCAAACGCGGCGTGCTGTCATGCAACCCAGTAGGTTCACGTTGCGTGATGATGCACGAGTGACGCCTTCAGCAGCCCCAAGAATGAGGGCATCCCAGTCTGTGTGGTATACATCATGTCTTCATAGCGGAATCACCTCGAGTGAGCAGCACTCACCTGACAGTTCTCCACTTTGCTCACAGGCGGGTCCCGCCTTCGGGAGTTTGGGACCAAGTTTGCCCACTACGCATGTCAAGCCAGGCGCCGGCTTGTGACGCCAAGTAGGATCGGTATTGGGCCCCGGATTTCGGTGGAGTCCGCGTCCACGAGCGCACAGGGTCTGGGCTAGTAGCGATGGACAGACCGCGGCGGGAACGGTTGCGAGGACTCTGTATGGTCGCTTTATACATATCCCTCGTCAGCGTCATTGCGGCTTTTTAGCCATTGCTCGTCGGGTTTGTGCTCTCTCACACTAACTGGGACTTTTGCGTTACATGACCCCTTGCGCCGTCGTTCTCAGAACGGTACGTCGACCGCCTGTTTCAGCATTAATGGCGTGCTCACTTCGATCACTCACAGCTTCTACGCCACCTACAAGTCTTCCCTACGCCGCGTGAAAGAGACGGAACATGACATAACTCCCCGCTCGAAACCTCACGCCGCAGCAAATTTCAGCACGAATCTGTTTCAAGTCCCTTGCAATCCGTTGACGTCACTTACGTCTTTCAGACCTACTTGTAAGAATCGTCAGAGACAACTGAAACACCTTCTGGTTCGTGAATCACTGTACGTCTTCGTAATACTACAGATGAGGGCCGTTTACAACAGCTAACCGCACAGCGGAGATGCCTAAAGCATGCTGCCCCAAAGCGGCGCCGACTAATAGTTGCCAATGACCATGAAAGGTCTTCATTCAATAATGAGACCGCAGCGATCACATTTCTTCTTCCGGTCGCACCTAATACACGTAAAAGAGCGTCATTCGCCTGCCACCTCCAAGACAAGACAAGTCACCCACAACATCACCAGCATGCCAACCGGGAACAAGGCGACCCCAAAGATGATGCCCACGACGCCGTACTTCCGCGACACCTGGTGCTCGCCCCTTGCGCACCTCGCCATCACTAGACGTCAATACCAGTGAGCGAGGCCACCCATATGCGCACATGCAATGAAACTGGCACTGACGCTGGAGCTGGTAGTCGTACCCGATCTGCGCCTCCACGCTGGTCGGCTGCGGGACCAGCACGACTGTAGGTGGCGGCTCTACTTTGGGTGGGGCACCAACGCTGTAGTAGTGCGGCGGACTCGCGGTGTCCTTGTCCATCGTGCTTGACGTCCCTCGGAGCGAGGCGTACGTAGGGCGGGGAGATGAAGTGTGAGGTGGTTGCGCGAGTGGCTCCCTACCATATATACGGGCTGCGGTCAAGGTTGGCGGCGCGAACTTTCCCTCGGGCTCTGATCTCAATGCATGGCTGCGCTCTGTGACAGTCCACGCGTCTGCTTGCTGCCGCGTGTGGCTCGATAAAACGCGACATCCCAATTGCAAGGGCCTTGGTGGACCTCGGCGCTGTCACGGAGCACGGTACAGGCAGATAACAGCAGATAACGCAGTTATTCCCGTCCGCACTACATCCCCTTGAATGGACCAGTAACTGACCATGAGATACTCAGGTAAGCTTTAGAGTGGGCTTCATGATTGTATCGCAGGAACACTGTCTGCGTCAAGGCACGCATCCCCCCACTAGAATGTACGAAGAGGCTTGAAATGTGGGCTCGATGCTCCATTGCTTTTAGTTCGTGACACACAAGGATTGGACGGTATCGTGAGAAGACGTGGTCCAATGTCTCCATAAGTTCTAACGAGAAGTCTGTAGAGGGCCGTGATGGACTAGCGACGACAAATCCTCCTCCCCTCCCGGCTGCTGTTTGCTAGACGTGGGTTCTTCATTGAATGTTGGCATGCCCTGCAGCATCCACTGTATGACTACTATAATACTGTCCAGTCGCATACAGCGGGCAAGCCTTGCCTCGCTTGTGGTTCTCGTCCTCGCTGAATACACCTGCACTCCTGGGTGTGGGTCTGCTGCGCCTCCGGAGGGTGCTTCAATCACCTGCAAGTTTTATCAATCAGAAAATTGTCCTTGCAAGTTCGTGGAAAGCTTACGTCGTCTCCCTGCTGGAGTCCGACCATATATATTCTATTACACGACGTCTCATCGCACAATGACCCCGCAGCGGTCGCACTTCTCCTGATAGTCGCATCTGAAGTAGGGATGTTCATTATCAGGTCCCAGCTCACCCAACATCACTAATCACAAGTCTCAGGATACTCACAGGAGCACCAGAAGGCCGAAGGGGAAACAGAGAACCGAGCTGATGATGCCACAGACACCGTACTTCTTCGACAGCACATGGTCGCCCCGCGCGCATCTGGCCAGCACTGCGCGGAACAAGAGCACATAGCAGCGATACAAGTGAGTGGTTGAAGCGTCTCACTCAAATGAGTAGACACTCACGCTCATGCTGGTAGTTGTACCCAATCTGCGCCTCGGGATTGAGGATCACCTGCGGGTTCTGTTGCATGTATGGCCCCATCTGCGGGATTGGCATCTGGGTAGGCGGATACGGACCCGCTTGCGGTGGTACAGTGGGAGCAGGCATTGACACTGTTGTCGAGACTTCTCGGACTGGTGTCGCATCGGCCTGAGATAATGGCACCTGACTCCGAGGAGGTGGTACTCCCTGGGGGCCCATGACATCTTCGTACTGCGGCGGGTTTATTGACATTGCATCCTTGTCCTGAATCAGCACCATGTCCCAAAGTCTCTCTCAGTGTCCAAGAACGAGTCCGGGTGAGGTCACGCTGCGGATGTAGCGGGGGACAGCGTTGTGCACACGCGCGGTGGACACGCCGTGCACCCTGTTTATACTCGCTGCGGGCTGCGCTCGTGGTCAAAATAAGTAGTTCGTGTCCTCGTATGCATTCTGGAGACTACCCACGGCGGTTGCTTTGGTCCGCTTGCACTGCCATCCATCAGCGAGGATCGCCCTTGGGCGCCGGCGCTCCCCTAGATTGTCAACGTAGTTCGAAGTGCATTGAATTCTGCGTAACACCATGCATATCTACGTTGAAGCTCACCGTGTCGTTAATCATATGTTCTCGTGCATGTTGGCTCTCCTCGCAGCCCACCCTCAGAATTTGAACATAGGAGGAGGATATCACCACTCACTGGCACCCTTGATAGAACGGCTTGGATGCGGCGGGATGGCACTTGCAGGACAGCCACCGATAGATAGCAGTGAAGCAGTGTCAGGCACACTCGCGAGAAGCCTTGCGTGTCTATGCACAGGTCTGCGCGTCCTGGAACTCTCACGCAGACCAACAATGTAAAGGTGAATGGTTCAATAATGATAACAGCCGCCTCGAAGTCCGTGCAAGGGTAATGCCTCCCACTAAAATACATATCCAAATAGCCCCTCACCCCGGCGGCGAGGGTGTACACGGAGAAGTCTCTAACCCGGCAGCGTTCACTCGAGGATCTGCCCACACCGCTCGCACTTCTTCTTGACGTCGCAACTGAGATAGACGAGAACGCAATGAGCATCAACTCGAAGTGAAGTGGAAGGCAACGTACAGAAGACAGAGGAGTCCGATGGGGAACAAGCATACGGCGCAGATGATACCGCATACGCCGTATTTCTTCGTTACTTGGTGCTCGCCCCTGGCGCACTGCGCGAGGACTGGATGACTGGGTTGGTGGGTTGCTCCAAGAATAGCACAGAAGGCAACTCACGCTGGTTCTGGTAGTTCGCGCCGATGGCAGCATCGGGCATGGGCTGCGGGATGCCTTGCTGCTGGTATGCGGGTGCGGTTGCGTAGCCGTTCTTTTCCATGTCGATTGAGGAGGGGCGTTAAACAGAGAAAGGTCGTTGGAGAAAAGGTGTAGCAAAAAGACCGATAAAGTGGAAGGCGATGATGGTGAACGTGAATGGGGAACGGCTTGAAGGGTGCAGATTGCAGCTTATATATTGCACACTCGCGAGGCGGTGCATCTCACACTTGTTGTCGGAGTCGTATCCACACCCGAAGCCAACTGTCACGGCAATACGAGTTCCAATACGAGTTCACCGCCTACCGTCGTCGCATCATGAGAGATGTGATCGTGCAGGCTCCGATCAGACAATAGCCGCCATCGCCTCCGATGGTTAGATGCACGTTCTTTAACCAGCATAGGGGTTATTGACAAGGCAGTGGTGTTGGCTGTGTTGCAAGAATATACGGATGAGTCCCACTTTAGTGCAATTGCACGCCGCGCCTCCCCTCTCTGCACGCGTGCCTGTCGTGGCAGCGGCCCCAGCTGTCCGTATTTTACCTCACCTCTCCAGTGACCAAGACATGCCAGACCACTCGGCAAAATGGGTGTCGTCTAGGGACCCTACCTGACTGGAAGACTCATCGGGCCAGAACCGCTGATGGATGGGAACCACTGGCAGGCCCATCGGCGGTATCGCGACGTGCCAACACCGCCCACTGGCAGCGCGCTCACCGTCAGCAACCAATAATGCCGACACGCCCAGGCACTGGTAGACACACGCGACCAACCACGACGCCCGCCAAGGAGCACTGATCCAGCAGTATGAGCAAAGCACCAGTGGCACTGCGCCTTCTCTATGGAGCTACGTATAGATAACCGTACAACGCCCCCTCCACGGCGCACCGGATTAGGGATACACACATGCGCAATAACGACGACCAACGACAAACCATTGACAAGACAACGGGAACGAAAGACGGACAACGACAGTGGGGCGACCTAGAACGACAACAACAGCGGTAAGGTAAGTAATACACGGGTGGTTTTGAAGGGCGAGAAGTTATGTCGACTGAGGAGGTGGCGGGCAAGCTATCGATAAGGACCTAGCGGTTCCCTGAGAGTAAGTGCATTTGGTCGAAATCTATGAGAGAGGAGGGGAGATTGAGTCAGGAACTCGCGAGTAAAGCGACATTCCTAGAGGGCACGAGGTAGCGCTTGCAGTACATGATTCCGGTTCCGGTGTTGATTGCTGAAGCTCGGTCTTAGAAGGCATACCCAGGTGCCTTGTGCCAATGTCATCAACTGAGCTGCTATAGGAGGAAGTGCAGGGCCGAACGTACGTCGTAGTCTTTGTGTATTGACACTTCTTGATGTACTCCGACCTCTAAGGTCGTGCCGCCCTGTGGTCGCGCCAAGTGAGCGCCGCTCAAGTTAGGCTGCAGCAGGCGCACGCACTGTAACGATTTGGGCTTCTTGGAAGGAACGTATCCGGGTGGTTTTGTCTACCATGAGGAACGTCGGCATCGTCGTTTCCTCTACGTCCGTACCGCGTCCACGGATGGCTTTGCGGGTGTTCAGGCTACCAAAGAGCAAGCCCGTTGTCAGAAATAGAGATAGGCTACAACAGTCTAGCACTCACGTCGCGAGGAAGGAGTTGGCATATACTACATAGGATGCGCTGATAAGGCGCTGGGCTCGACAAGTGGAGATCAGGACGCACATTTGCTCAACACGAAGTAGAAGCCCATGAAGATAAAGTTCTCAGGCATGATGTCGTACTGCGGCGGTGCATCAGCATACGAATGGGGTCTACATACAGAGTGACACACCAAGATGACAGTGGCCAAACTGATTGCACTGGAGTGGATCACCGACAATGAAGCTACGTACACACCGTTATTTGCATTGCTGGACATACCTTGTGACAACGCCGGTGTTCAAAGCGTACAGCGTCAATCTGTTCACCAACGAATCATCCCTGCGTACGACCGACCGATCATAAGCTCGCTACGTCATACGCATCACATTTTGAAGTGAGCCTACTCGCCTCGAGTAGCCGGTGCGTAGGTTCCTCAGGAAGAAGCACAGTGCCAGAGCGGTGACCATGTCCGTCGCTACTCCCAGCCCAAGTGAGATGGTACCAACGACCTGATGAGATGTTCGGCTTTCATCCCGCACAGGGACATCAGAGCAGGCGAACGTACCTTCAGGTCGGCGAGCTTCGTGAGGTTGGCTATGCGGAACCTATAGTTCGCTGGGGTTAGGGTTTCAGAAGCAGGATCAAAGACGCCGAGACTGACGATTCTATGGTGTATACTGGCAACGAGGCAGCAAAATGAGCGAACCGAAGTTACACGAGGCGATCCCTTGACTCACCAACTGCCATTGCTATCCGAACAGGCGTTCGTTTCAACTGATGTGCATTCTGTTCGAGGTGGACGACGTACCAAGCTGGCCAAACGTTAACAGAAGCTGCGAATGCCGCGGTCAGCGAGGGATCAACGACTCCTAATTGGGGTTGCTCACAATAGCACCGGTGACCCAGATATTGTTATTGCTGACTACGGAAGGTCAGAATTCAGCCGAAGATACGGAGGGCAACAGACTAACATCTCCAGACACGCATGGCGAAGCAACTATGGGAGATTAATTATGGCAATGAATACGCAGAACGCTTCGAGTACTCACGCCTTCACAATCGCCCCCGCAGTTGCCTGGGAGCCGTCGTGAGCACCCTAGCGCGAAGCAAGTCTTGATACTCACGCCTAATGTAACTTGGAGCTAGGGCCTCGATTGTCAGCGGATGCTGTTGCGTCGTATGGCACAAACTCACTATCAGAGACCTGTGACGGTAGGTTAGCGCGGGCCCGAGATTTAGGAAAAACATACGCACCATTGCACGCGCCCGACCAGGATGAGCGGATTCCCCCAGTTGCTGGATAGCATGAAAATAAGGTGATCAGTGGACAAAAGAACAGGGGGCAACGTACGTGACCATGTAGAAATAGACCGCATATGCGATGAACGCCGAGTCTACAACCTCCAGGAGCCTGGGGATCTTGTAAGGTTTAATCTGTGCAGAGTGGCATGTTGACAAACCATAGAAATGCGACCTGGCATGAAGGAGTTAGCATACATCGTAGACAAGCAGTGGAGATGGTACATACCAAACCCTTATAGAAGGTGCGATCCATAGGGTATCGCCGAAAGTACTGGTACATCTGACTACAGAGAGTGCCTAGCAACCTGCAGATACATAATGAATATCAGCGCTGTGAGGCTACATGCAAGACAGACATACACGCAAGAAAATCCGAAACCAACGAAGACCGCGCCGAAGGTGGCGTCAGTGTTGTAGCCCATGACCATAGGGTAGGGGCACGCGGAAGGTAGGGGGCAAAGGAATGTAGGTGACCTAAGGCGAGATGTACCGGACGCTCGTCTCTTTCAGGTCGACAGCAAGTTGCAAGTCGGGGAAAGAGAAAGAGAGGATAGGCGCCGGGCAAAGGCGGCTGGTTCTAATTGCAACGCCCGAGGTTCTGTCGAGGGGACTGATTGAAGGACACTGGCGTTCCAAAGCCCCGTTTCCGGGGTGTTCCTACTTCCCGTTTTGGGTTGTCCATATGGAACTTGATGGTTTGCCACAATCATTGCATACCGATCTCAACCAGATCAGTGGCACTCAATTAATAGATCGCGCGGTATCCGCACTCGGCGCAGATTTGGAACCACACACCCAGAATAGCTGCATGCGGAACTTGTTCTCTGTTGCACATTGGCATGAAATACACCAAGCTACGCGTCTTCTTCCTCCTTGACCTTGACCTCGCTCTCGGTATGCACGACAGAGCCTATATAACGATACCAAGCAGATCTTTGAGTCAGACACAGCCTGTTGGCAACAGCAGAGGCGGCTCACCAGTGCCGGTAACCACCCGCTCCATACCATGAGTTGTCACCCCGAACCCCGCGAGACAAACGAGAGCGGCACTCTCCGCGAGTCCGTGCCCCGCATTATCCGTTAGCCCGCGAGAAATGTGGGAAGGCGTCAACAAACGCCTCACACCGGTCTTGCCCTGGCTTCTCTTTACGAATCTACGTTGCGCCGCCTCGTCGCGTTGTAGTGCGTCCAACCCGCTGCGCACGAGGAGGCGCACCATGCAGCTAGCGGCTGCAGTGAGCATCGCGTACGGCGCCAAGTCGTCTAGTAGATCTTGGCGGGGGCTGCTCGCAGGCGCACGCGACACCAGGCCGGTGTCTTGCAAGGGAGGGATCGGTAACTGCAGATTGGTCAGATGCCATTCTGCGGCGAGAGCCCGAACCGCGGTGAGAAGCCTTGGGTGAGCGATAGCGGCCAGATCCGCCGATGACGGGCTTCCTCTCGAAGTCGCATGTCTGTCTACGGTGCGCCACAAACTTTGCGACAACCTGTATGGCGTTCCAACCAGTTCGCCGGGACGTCGCTCTAACAGCCTCTGAACCTCTAGGAGGGGCAACCCGGTGGGAGGCGCATTGAACTCCATACATGCCCCCACTGATGGAGGCTTCATGTCAAGAAGTGCATCATCTTCCGTCTTAAGACCGGGGTGGAGTGACTGGCGGAGCCCACAGAAGCGGCAGTAGGCTTCGGGAACCTGATGTGCGCCCACTGCTTTCCCACTGCCCAGTTGGTCGTCGTCTTTGGGCGCGATCGCATCACGAGGGAAAAGGTTTTCTTCCTCCATCCAATGGTACACGTCGCCAACAGTCAAGGGGGGGAACGAGCGTATAGAGCTCGTGGAGGCGATGTCTGCGTGCTCTCGGTATGTAGCGAGCAGCGCGCGCGCACGACTCAACTAAATGAATATGAGCAATCTCCCCGGAGGGAGAAACCTTATGCGGACACGCACCTCGATTGCTTTTCGCCGGCCTGGTATAAGATTCCGGTACTGTGCTTGCGTGGGCACGAGCGCGAAAGTCGGCGTGGCGGGCGCAGCTTGTTTGCGAGACCGCGCATCTGTGATGCTGATTCAACATACATCCTATACGCGCAGACGAACACGCTCACTCACCTCGTACCGTAACCGGGACTTGTTGTAGTAGCGTCCGTAGAGTGGACCCGATCCCTAGATAACGCCGAAAGTTAGAGCGGCATGAAACAGCCTAGAGCGGTGGGACAGCCATATAAGGTTCGGCCGGTAGGTCGCACTCACCCAGTTCATCACCGTCAGCGCTCTCGTCGTCAATCTTTCTTCTGTAACTGTCGCGATCGTTGTCCCTTAGATCTTCATCTTTCCACGTCAGTTTTCTGACGTCCGCCCGGACAGGTAAAAGTTGCGTATTCCGGTCAAGCTCCACGTCAAATACCTGCTCATCCCCAAGCACGGGGTGACCTAGATGTAGAGGGTCTACCTATTTGACGGCGTCATGGATAAAGTTAGTTAGGCGACGCTATGAGCGCAAATGAAATCACCAACATCGACCCAGTGCTCGAGTTCCCGAGGCGGGTTCGCATTGCCTCCGGTCCATGTGAACGTGAGACGCGCGAGGAATGGTCTATCGGTCGTGCTGGTAACGGAAAATGGGGGTTCGGTGGCCGTAACTGGGTTGACGAGTGTGGAGGGAGGGGGGTCGGACAAGCAGGTGACGGTGACCTTCTCCAGGAACGTCGTTATGTGCAAGCTCTGAAAAGAGAACAACCTCGTGTGAACATCGCGGAATGCAGAACACAGCAGGTTGCGTACGTATGAAGGGGAGGACACGGTAAGGCGCCAGCGGTGAGTGTGCTCAGGTATGTCCTTGCGACGGCGGTCTAAGACGGAATGAACTCAATTCTGTATCATGCAGCTAAGAGGTACATACCTGGTGGGGTCCATAGACTCGAGTCGGCCACCTTGACACGAGCAACGATATGGAAACGACTCGACGCAACGCCAACTGCAGCAGAGGCACCAGGCTCTGCGGCAGTTGGAATGGGGGGGCGATCTTTGTGAGAGTGCACGGGAGGCTCTATAGAATCAGGTGGAGCTTCGTCTAGCTCAACCCGCGCTGCATTGCGATGGCTATAGTGCTTGCGCCAGCCCTGTCTTGCGGCCAGACCGTTGGGAGGACCAGCACGGTGACCTAGTATATCCAACACTTCGTCCGCGTCGTCGTATACATTGATGACGCGTTTCTTGGGCTCCCTGCCTAGGAAGGGCGCAAGAGCCGGGGTGTCTTTGTGATAACCCAATGTCCTCGTGAGCTCCGTGGTCGTTCCAGGATCCCCCTCTGGCCCATCCACGGCTACGTTCTCTGCCTCCGCAGCGCCCCCCGCCGGCTCAGAGACAGGTATGCGCGCGCTGTCACCACCGACGGCAAGCTCAAACAAACGTCGTAAACTCGGCAGACTGACGCCGCCGAGCTCCGTACCGCTTGCGACCACCAAGTCCCGTTCTTCATTCTGAACGATAACGGCGCAGCTCTCTATGCACTCGTCGTGGCTGCCGAACTCGCGGCCATGTCGTATACGGCAGTGATTCAGCAGTCCCTGGAGGTTCGAGAAGTCGGACCGTGCACAGTCCGGGCATGCGAGCTTTGCTATCTCGGGTGGATCTGTGTTTGTGTTGCGGAGGAAAAGTAGTTTCCTCACAGGCTGCACTGCTCCGCGGTCTCGAGCCCTAGAAGAGGCACCGCGAGGAGGGTATCGTGGTTCTGAGAATGCCTCTACAGATGGAGGGGGAACAGCAGGGGGGTGCTCTACAGTAAAGACTTCTCTGTCGAACAGAGGTTTGCTTGGCTCTTCCGCCGCTCTGAGAGCGTCCAAAGCGGCAGCCTGAAAGTCGGTGTTGTCTCCATTGCAGGCTGCTATTGTTAAGCAGTCAACTCTTTTGCCTAAGAAAGCACGTACATCTGTACTCTTTCTCGAGTGTCTCTTGCAACAGTAATGCCCAGGCGAGCCGTGATTGAACGGTCTCGTATAGGCGATGTCTGAGGCCAAGCTCTACATCTATCTCTTCTAGTACGAGCTGCTGACATGTTGGGGCACTGTTCCTCAGTTCAGTTGCACCGCGAGACTATACTTGGTCACAACGTACGCAATCACATCCTGCAAGCCCTCCGAGTCCGTTTTCCGTCTCTTGAGGGGCCTGTGGTCATATTCGGACCCATTCATTGATATCCGGTCACACTAGTTTGGGAGAGACAAATAAGCAAGCCTCAAAGTTGGCTCAGCGACACTGGCGGTGCTCAGCGAAGTGGCAGATCGTCGGCTGTGCAACAAGGTGACGTTACTTTAGATCACGTGAAAACGCGTAACGCGCGAATCACCGTCACAGGGCGGCGCGTCCGAATCTGAGCTGAACGTCAACCAAGTACTCCTTTCGTACGCTATGGGTATCAAAGGTCTCACAAGTCTCCTCGTCGAACACGCACCAAAGTCAATAACCGTAAGACTGTACACTACCGACTTAAGGCACGTCTGACCTCGATTGCAGGAGCATGAAATCAAGACCCTGTTCGGGCGCAAGGTCGCCGTCGACGCGTCCATGTCAATCTACCAGTTCCTCATTGCGGTACGGCAAAAAGATGGAGAGATGCTGACCAACGATGCTGGCGAAACCACAAGGCACGTTCTCTCTTCATGAAAAGCCCCCAGCTAGTTGCTCATTCGATGCAGTCATCTCATGGGCTTCTTCTATCGTACCATTCGTATGGTAGAGAATGGCATAAAGCCTGTCTATGTTTTTGATGGGAAACCCCCAGAGCTCAAGGCTGGCGTGGTACGTGGTGCACACTGCCCTGCCGTCCTCGTCGCTATGCTAACATGGCATACAGCTCTCGAAACGGTTAGCTCTCAGGGAAGAGGCCAAAGAGGGGGGCGAAGAAGCGAAGGAGACAGGTCAGTGGGACGCCTTCCGACTTATTTTTTGTGTCTGATGCGTTTGCACTTAGGTACCGCTGAGGACGTCGATCGTTTCGCGCGGCGAACGGTTAAAGTCACACGCGAACACAACGAAGAGTGTAGGAGGCTGTTGGGTTTAATGGGTATACCATTTGTTGTGGTGCGTACATCGCATTATTCTCGATACCATGACCTCATAGCTTGTAGGCACCATCGGAAGCAGAAGCGCAGTGTGCAGAGCTAGCTCGTGGTGGGAAGGTGCGCTCGGACGTTTCACCTCAACGTAACTATACTTATAACACCGATGTCGCCAGGTGTATGCTGCGGGATCAGAAGACATGGACACGCTCACATTTCATGCACCGGTCCTCTTGCGTCATCTCACCTTCTCCGAGGCAAGGAAGACACCGATCAGCGAGATTAACCTAGACAGGGCCCTCGAGGGGCTAGAGATGACTATGTCACAAGTACGTTCCCCTGCAGATCCTCATGGACCCCATTGTCTAATTTCGTGGCTATAGTTCATCGAGCTATGTATTCTCCTGGGCTGCGACTACCTTGAGCCAATCAAAGGCGTTGGACCCAAGTCCGCACTGAAGCTCATACGGGAACATGGCAACCTGGGAGCCGTGATTGAGCACTTGCGCGAAAAGTGCGTTCCTTCCGCACGGCCTCGGTGTAGACTAACCGGTGTGCCTCTAGGACTGCAGCGAAGGAAGATGCAGCGAAGGACGAGGACAGCAAGAAAAAGAAAGGAGGCATCACGATTCCAGAGGAGTGGCCCTGGGAAGAGGCCAAGAAGTTCTTCGAGCACCCAGATGTCACTCCAGCTAAGGACGTCGACGTAAGCTCTGTTGTCCGTATGCTCTCCCCAATTCCGTCTGATCCACGTCCAGGTCGAGTGGAAGAGCCCGGACGTCGAGGGGCTCGTGCAGTTCTTGGTTACTGAAAAGGGCTTCAAGTAAGTCGACCCTCCGTTGTCGTACGCGCCCTGTTGATAGTATTATCCTAGTGAGGAACGTGTACGCAAGGGCGCGGAAAAACTGACAAAGTTTCTTAATGCTAAGCAGCAAGGGCGACTCGATGGTTTCTTCTCAGCGAAGCCCAAGGAGGCACCTGGGAAGGACGCGAAGGGCAAGAGTAAGGGGACTAAACGAAAAGTACGCAGTTGACTCTTCTGGCAATGAGATTACGTTGAATCTAACGTCTCGCAGGCGGACGACAAGAAAGACGCAGGGGCAAGCAAGAAGACGAAGACGAAGAAGTAGGTAGCGTGTCTGCTTTTCTTCACTCTCTTCTATCTCAAGCTCTTCGTCTCCACTTGGACATATCCGCTTTCGTTTTGTTATTGGTCTTGTCATGTACTATCGGTATCCCTAGATGTATCAATAGAATGTAACCGGAATCCTCTTAGATCTGTCCGCCGGCCCAATTACCGACTGAGTGGCATCTGCGACAGCCTAGGTAACATTCACCCTACTTCTTCGTGTTCATCTTCGACATCGCGTTCCCACTCCTGACTCGTCCCTTCTTCTTGTCTCCTTGTTTCCCTACCGCCCTCTTCTCCCCAGGCCGCTTCCTCTCCCGGTCCCTCTCCACGCGGGGCTTCGACTTGACGCCCTTCTCTGCGAGCACCTTGGCCTGCTTCTTCGCCATCCTATGCGCGAGGCGGTCGGGGTCCGCCGCCTTCGCCTTCTTACGCTCGTCCTTTGGCAGGTGCGAAATTCGCCCACCGAGCGCCGGGTTACCCTTCGGAATGGGCACCGCGCCCCGGGGCGTCGGGGGCCGCCGGGGTGCAGGGGTCTTGGCGGATGCGGAGGGAGCGGGTTTAGCGAACTTGGGCACGACCTTGGCGCCACCGGGCACGGTCTTGCAGCGCTGCACGCGGAGCTTGCGCTTCGCGAACTTCAGCTGGACTTCTTCGAGTGCAAGGATCTCGTCTACGCATTGACGGTCCTAGACGATGCATCAGCCCAGTCGCTCGCGGAGAGCGCAGAAAAGGTGACATACCACGAACTGCACGTACGCGAAGCCTTTCCCGAGTTGCGTGTCTTTGTCCCGCACAATACGCACCCGCTTGACCCATGCTCGTGGTTTCGGATGAGACGCATTGCCCTCTCCCGCCTCGTCCTCCTCCGCGCTGACCTCCTCCTCTTCACTTCCCTCACCAGCCTCGCCCGGCGGCCCGCGCTCCTTGACTACCAAAGCCTCGAAGAACGCCCGCAAATCCTCCTCCTTGCTCGCAAAGTCCAGATTCCCGATGAAGATAGTTAGCTTGGGGTTCCCTGTAGAGACGCCAGCGCCCTGCGCGGCGTCGCCAACATTCCCGACGCGATCAACCCTGATCGTTCGCTCCATGAATAATGTGCCGTCGCACCGCTCCGCCGCGAGTTGTGCTGCCTCGTACGGGTCCATAGTGGGCGCAGGCGGGGGTACGTTGGCCGGGCGCGTGCCGGCTTCAGGGATCGGGTGTGCGAAGACGACGTAGGCGTTGACGGCGTCGACGCTGCCGTGCAGCTCTTGCTTGATGAAAGCGATGCGCTTCTTCTCTTTCGGCATGAGGTACTGCTTCTGGTCGGGCTCCTCTTCATCGTCGTCCTTCTTTGCTCGCCAGGACGCTGCGCGATCGCGGTCGTGCTGCCGCGCTTCTTTGTCTTTCTCGCTTGTGGCAAACGGCTTGCCCTTTCCCTTGCTCTCCTCGTCGTCCGCCGAGGGTAGTTTGGCGGTAGGGGCCGCGAAGGCAACGGAGCGGAAGCGTACGGACTCAATCTTAGCGGTGGGCACGAGGGTCGTGAAGTGTCGCTTAAATTGCTTTTGAAGGGGCTACGAAGACATGTGTGAGGCACATATTGGACTCGTCGACATGCAGACATACCCGAGACTTGACCACCTCGACTGGAACGTTTCCTACGAAGATCGTCCGCCCATTGCGGCGTTCTGGTGTCTCTTCCGACGGGACGAACTTTTGCTTTGCACTCGAGCTGCCGCCTTTGCTTTTCTTGCCCTTAAGGAGAGACTCGTGCACGAGCTTAGAAGGGTCTCCTTCATCGTCCGAATCGCTCGAGTTTGCATCCTCATCGTCCTCTTTGCGACGTTCTGCCTTCTGGGGAGTTTCAACAGAATCCTCTTCTTCTGCCGAATCAGGTATAATAGTGGTCTGCTTCCCCGGTGTCCCAGCCTTGGATGGCTTACTAGCTTTGCGGCCCTTCTCGGATGCTGCAGTACTGTATAGCGAAATATACTGTGTAACACAGCGAAAACGTACCGTTATCTTTTTGTTTCCGTGCTTTCTTTGGCTCCCTCAAGTCCTGTTCGTCATTCGCGACTTGCTTCCGCTTCTTCTTCTCGCCTGCAGCGGAGTTTGAGGTGCTCGCCCCGGGTTGAGTAGAAGAAGCAGCTTCGACGACACTCTTTGACGGTCCTGCCTGTAGAAAGATATGTGCATGTGAGGTCGCGCGTCAGTATAACAGAATGAATGCAACCCACAGCGGATAGGAAGATGGCATCCAGACCCTTGTCTACAGCAACATGTTTCTTCTGAGCTGAGCCAAGCAAAAAGGTAGCCAATGATGCCATTAACAAAGCACTACACCAAGGATGGGTCCAGGAAAGATACCGGCCAGGAAGACAATGGGCCAGACTATAGGCACTAGAAGGACGCAGCTGGGGTTGGCAAGGGTTGGCAGTGGAAATGATCGTCAAAAGCTGCTATGATGTCACCTGATCATGTCCATTTTCATTTTCAATTTGAATTGTCTCGATCGTTCATGTATATCACGACAAGCAAGGTCAGAGCTAGGGCCTACTATTGTCCACTAAAGCATCCATGCTTTGAGGTGTACACCTGCCAGGGATATCTATGACTCCTCTCCCATAATCATTGATTGCATCGACCGGGAGACGTTCTACGCGAGATACCTGACTCTTCACTCTCTATAGTCACCGCATACTGTGCACATGAGTAGGTACGAAGCAGAACGCGTACGCATCTTTTTCAACAGTCTTCACGTGTTTTAATTGTCACAAGTAACTAGACCATCAAGTATATCTTGCATATCCACCGCCGCAACGTGAAGACCTACCAATGCCAAAAGCCATCTTATAACGCAAAGCCCCCATGATAGAGAAGTGCCGGTGACTGCCCTCAGCCCTGTGCCTTCAAACAAGTCGAAGAAAACGGCAAGCAGCCTCGCGTGCGTCTCGTCCACCCAACTACGATCCGCATCGAGGATCGCAAAAGGCAGTTGTACTTTCTCATCGACGTCGGTCTCCTTAGAGGATGGATGCTGGAGGATAGCAGCGGCCGCGCGCATGCCCGAAGTGAAGCCGTCCTCGTGGAATCCGTACTTGAGCCAGGCCCCGGCGAAGGAGATCCCACGCTTTCCTTGAATTTTTGGCATTTCGTTCTGCGCACGGATAGCCTATGGAAGGAGCTTGGATCAGCATCATCCCTAGATGGAGCGGTTGTTGAATGTGTACCTCGGGTCCGAGCACAGGATGGTCATACTGGTACCGCCCTACGACACGAACAGGGTCGGGCTCTAATGGTGGGTTGAGCGTGACAAGGACGGGACCGAAAGTGTCCTCCGGAATGTGCTGGAGCGCATTCATCCAGTCTATCCGTGTGCCATGTTCAGTATTCACATACAAAGGGTATGAGGCGTCAGCGTACATGTTCTAAGTTAATTCGTCAGCAAAGAAAGGTTGAATTGTCACGGAACACCTTACAGGGAAACTTGTGCCTCCATCTGTCTGTCTTCCTTTGCCCCAGACTCAGTGAGGCAGTTCCAACACGACCAGGCAACACGCCGTTTCGGCATGAGCTGATCGAGGTTCGTGTCGTAAGATCGCATGCACACACGGACGAAGGCAGAGTACTCACAGCACTGTCGTTATGTAGTACGGCGACATTCTTGGTCCACTCGAAAGCACCTAGTATTGTGTGTTCTTCGTGCGTGAGAGTTCCGCCGGCGCGGAGAATGTTGAGTGCAGTATCGCTGTGGCATGCAAAGATGATGTGGTCGTATATTGAGGTCTCGCCGGACGCAGTGGTAAGCTCCACAACATGGTGCCTACTAGCTTTCACTGAAACAATGCGGGTCGCGAGGTGCAGCTGCGAGGCAGGAAGCTTCGATAGTATGCGTTTCACGTAGACCCGGCTGCTCATTGATCAGAATTGTACGCTCAGGTATGACCGATGCGTATGCGGACCTGCCACCTCTTAGTGTGAGCCACGATGGCTTGCCGAAGATCTGCAACAGATGGTGATTGTACATGAACTGAACCTGCGAAGACAACAGCAGGATGAGCTATGATACTCGGATTCTAGAAGATGAGAAACGGTGCTAACCAGCGTGTGTGCAGGTATATCGAGGGTGCGTTTATCTGGCGGTGTGCTCCATACTGCCGCGGTCATGGGCTGGGTGAACAAGGCGAGTGAAGCATATCCGCGACAACGATTGGTGCACGTACGATGAGGTAGTCATTTCTGAACGAGCTCGAATAACCTTCTTGCCGTAGATATTCTCCAATGGAAATGTCCTCCGGAACATGCGACGAATGCCTCCGCGGGTCAAGTAGTCGTCTCGCGCAGGCATTGAAGCGAACGATGTCGTAGAGCAGCCGCCAATGCCCAGGGTCGAGTAGATTTTGGAGCTGACAGAAGACCGCACCCAGACCGCCGCCTCCCCATTCGTAAGCTCCACGATCTCGAGACACAGAGAACGTCATGTCTGTCGCCTGTATGCACGACCCTGTGTTAGCATCCAAATGGAGGAAGCGCAGGAAGTTGGGATAGGTGCATGGATTGAACACGATCTGGTTTGCTTATGAGTAACCCCATGCTTTTGAGCACGGAACCCACTCACAAACCCGCTACGTAAATAGTGGCTGCAGGTAAGCGAGGACTTGAAGGCGTCTTACTCAGGCAAAAAGGCTCACGTATCCACGTCTACAGAACCGCCGCCCGGCGTCGTGAAGCTGACTGTATTCGCGTGACCGCCCGGACGCACATCTGCCTCGTACAGATGCACTTCATGGTCAGAGTACTCGTTAAGCAGCTGGCGCACACCGTGAGTGAGCATGCCTCGTATATAGGTCGGAACGCGACTCACCCAGGTAGCAGCGAGGCCAGAGACACCAGATCCAACCACAGCCACCTTCATCGTTGTCGTCGTGAAGTCGATGGCAAAGGGTGGTGGTAGCAACCAAATCGTCCCGTTTAATGCGGGGCAGGCACTGAGCCGAATAAGGTCAGACATCGAGGCGCTTCAACTGACGTGCCGCGGCAAATGTTTCGCTGGTAAGGTCGACTACGTCTGCGCACGGCTCATTCCAGTGATACACCCTAAAGACAAAATGCGATCGCAAACGATGGTTCCTGTTCAGCGGAACAAGTAATTTTTTCTAGGTCCATACACGAGTAGCAGCAACTTGAAATTGGAGTCGGATACATGCTGTCCGAGGTAGACCTGGCGGGCGACGAGGCTATAGATAAGGAAAGGTGTCTGTCAGAAGTAGCTGCCTGCGACGTAGCTTCGGCTTCTCAGCGTGGCAATTCGGCCGATTGTTGTTGTTTCTTCACCGCGGGGGCTGGTTTGAAGTGGCAGATGGTCTGTTCGGAACTGTACTAATTCGGCAAGTTCATCTCCCTCGATGCGCCAGGTTCGTTTGTCGTTGACCGCCGCGAGTAGTTATCTCCAGGGTCCATAGATCTACTGCAGTATCAGCTACTAGTAGTATCGTACCTAGGATCCTATACGCACATTGCTTCTTCGTTCATAGGTGCCTGCCAGTCGCAGCTGTCGCATACCCAGCGCTTCTCGGTACTGATGGACGCAACCGACAGGAAGAAACATTTCATTGAGCGACTAGCTTTTGCGGGATATACAGCCACTGTGTTTGGTCTCAAAAATCAGGGTAAGCACACTTCGAAAACAATACTAGCGCACAATCGCCACATAGCGGGCATTCCTTCCGTAGGCGTCCCTCCTTATCGAGTGTCACCTTCGAAGGACATCCAACTGCACAGAGATCAGTCTGCTGTCCAGTACATTCGAAACAATTATATCACTTACATGCAATTGCCATGCACGAGCCGAGCATGTAACATCCTGAGAAGCATGCGCTGCATAATAAGCAGCATGTGCAATCGAGGTCAGACATGTGGAGGTGGGCAACAATACACGGGGTCGACTAAGCAGAAATATCGAGTCATTACGATGACAGCTTTATAAGAATCCGGCAGATGGATGAAACGCTCGCTGCCAATACCTGTGTTGTCAATCTGCTTCCATGTCTGAAGGTACACTGCCAGTTTGCCAGTGCATCTGCCAGATCAATGGTTCCTAGTACTACACTGTGACAGCGTGAGCGCGACATGTCTATGGAATGACCAAGTGTATGTACTCACTAAGTTCTGTAGTGACTTATTCTGCAATTGTATAAAGCACAGATCCCGAAGAACACATATACGGAGATATTGGCTATTGGTATCTAAGTAGCCATTGAGCGATCGAGGCGGGAGCTTACTAGATATGTCAGCACGCTGCAATAAACCACCGTTGAACTACCCCAGTTTAACGAGCCTCCTTGTTTCTCGGGACCACTCCTCCGACCCGACGCTCGTGCAGTTCGCGAATATATAGCATCCTCATCACTACTGGACGGCGCGGCTTGTCTAGCTACCACCAATGACGACAGACAATGATATCACCTTAGAGTGACCGTTAGCGTGGTCTCCGCACGTCGGTCCCACCGCCTCATGCATCACTACGGCATGCAGGTATCCACACTGTGACGGTCGATGCATCCCAAGAGTAGGACAGCGGAAGGAAGTCAAGTCACTAATCACTCATCTCTGTGGTACCACTGCGGCTGAGTATTCCGACGTCCTTGCTTCTGTAAAACTATAAGGGCCACCTCATCTGTGAGCACCTTCCATCAGCACTGAGCCATGAGGTGCCAAACTCGACATGCAAGCTCTCGGTCCGTACTTGACGGGCACTGGTGGTGCCCTCTGTGGCTCAACCGGCCGGCTTACTGCTCACTGCTGGACGCAGCATGTGATATACAGGCGGTGACCAAAGGGCAGCAAGCTAGTGCTTTGTGCGGATTTGGCAAGGCGTACTGCCTAGAGCAATATCTGCTGTCGAGTATGCCATAGAGTACTCATTTGAAGGTGGTTGTGGTTGCTTGAGGTGCTTGCTTGGCCCATCGTTGGACGACTTGTCCTTCAGCACATTCACAGCTTGTGAGCATGCGGCCATTCTGGCACGTCAGGTCGGATGGCGGCTTGTGCTCACTAATTGTAAAATGTACCCTGGCCTCTCGTAGGCTGTATGGTCAATATTTTTGGACTTCGTACACTCTTCGGAGTGGACTCTATTTATCATAATGTACTATTATTGTGATGAATGTCTTTGAAGGCCATGTTGATGAACAGCTTGAGCATCTACACAGAATATCATTCCAATTTGTCCAAGTCCGCTCTCATGATGAAGTGGATCTTGAGTGGATCGCACAAGAGCAGGCAAGTGCAGTCAACCGATAATCACATGATTCAGATGCGAATACCAACTTGAAACACCATGAGGAGCATCCGGTCGTTGTCCTTCGTCATCTGATGTAAGTACATACTATACTAATAGTGCATTGCTTCTCCGTTTGCCCGCTGTGCAGTTTGCAGACAGGCCGCGATACTCGTCCCATATCCTCGCCGGAGGACAACGTATTCTACCCGCATGCCTCACGATCAAGCCCGATTGGTTTGTCCTTTGTGAGGTGACCGGGTGAGCTCATTCCGTGTTCACTATACCCGAAGTTGAGCACGGAAGCGCACGACAGTGTCGCTTGGACCCGTGAATGACCGCCTACTCCCTGCTGTGCTGGCCTATATCCCTCTTCCTCCATAGACTGACGATCAACAGGCACAGCGAAGCCAGTGACGGCTTAGCCCCTTGTGAGGCAGGTAGAGTTGGAGACCCTGGCCCGACGTCGCAAATCGGGGGACTGGAACGTCCCCTGTACGTAGCGACGGTCACAGCCTGCTGGCTGTATGGTAGGGGGTAAGGAGCTTGCGTACACACGGTTGTACATATATACTGGTGCATGTTTGGTGTTGTTATTGCAACCTTATCGATATGCTCGGAAGAGAGCACATGCTGTCCTCAGTCGGTATCTGCTACGCTCGTCGGAGACTCTACCTATTCACTCTTTGCGTTCAATGGGAGATAGCCGGCGCCACCAACAAGGGCATACCGTATTTGGGCACTTACCTGGATCACAGAGATTGATCCACTAGTAGAACACCGCCTCATAAGGCCTGAGTGCATTGTGTTTTATATCTAGATCATTACAACTATATGCACTGTGGGCCGAGCTAATAACGATGATGACAGCACTGATAACAGACAGGAACTCGGTACTTCCGACAATGTGGGGGCAGCGTATGATGTGTGAAGGGATGACGCACACTTCTTAGGGTGCAAGCAGTGAGGCCTTGTCCGTAGTCAGGATATCCCACAGCGCATACATGGTCAGAGGCCTGCTGCCGTCCGGACAAGGCGGGGCCGGACAAAAGGTCGGGCTCGGGATCAGGCCTTGTGTACGACTATGTACCTCTTGGCATCTTCATCGACTTGCTTGCATCCCATATGTATCAAACTGCACTGCAAACACCACATGTCATTGCGATGGAAGAGGAGAGGAAAGGATACACAATCGTCATGTGGGAACATGCTCTCGAAGAGCGGAAGAGCCAAAAATTGGACTGCCGTGCAGACCACGAGTAGCCGGGATGATGAGCATAGTTCCGTAGCAAGTCTACGGACCGCGTATGTGCTGAGGGGCATACACCCAGAACCTCGAGGACCAACCCCCTCATACACCCATGTACCTCCCCCCCACTGACCCAAGCGGACAAGGCCCGATATCCACAACCACAGACCTTAGCGCATTCGCGACCATAAGCCACTTGCGGCCGCGGAGTGACCCAATCGTTGAACACACCGAAAAAAGCGGTCATGACATTCGAAGACGAGTCGCGCGAGCCGCAACGAGGGAGGGCACCGCAAAATGATGGGTGCATTGAGTGCGATAGAGGTCGATACAACGAGCAATGAGCACACACCTTGTTCCCGTAGCGCATTGCCATATGGGCCAGGTCTTACCCTCTCCGAGCTGTCGTCTCGGGTCTTCAGGTTACCGCGAACGGCGTCGAACTGGACCTCTGAAGGTGCGCTGCACGTCCTGAAGGACTAGCTGTTGTACAGCCTGGAGCAGAGGACAAATGTCCCCAAGCCAGCCTCGAAAGGAGGAGTGTCTGAGACATCTCCTGTGCGGAACGAGGGTGCGGTCTGTGGGCTGCATGGGCGCAGATGAGAGCAGATGCCTGCAGATGCACAGGAGAATGAAACACGTTCTGAGCGTGTTTGGCATTGTTAGTTACTAAGAGAGTAACAAGGCACAACACGCACCATTGAGCGCCAGGTACCAAGCCGGAGCCATTGAAGCATGAGTGCGCGCGATAACATGGACAGAGGTGCGTGGACGGCTTAAGTCATAGTACTGTTTAAGTACCATCTTCAGCGGGGGCAACAGCGCTTCCCCCTTGATCGTAGGGTTTTTTTTCTAATTCTGAAACAACAGAAGAGTAAGATATAATATCCGTGATATTCAGACGCACCAGCAGGGCGATTCCTGAGTTCTACCGGTGGCAGGATGCGATGATCGTCACAGTGGTTGCGTAAATGCGAGGCAACGACGTCAAATCTCGGTGAGTAAATTCATGATGCACATCTGCGCGAAATCCTAGGAATATAAGTACAAGTTGCAAGACTTCAATGAAGCGGCCTAGCGGTGAATGAGGTGCCGCCGATGTACCTGGCGAGAGGCAAGAGAGCCGTCTGCTGCAGGGGCGCCTACGCGTGGCCAAACAACGCGTCGCGTCAACAAAGGGGACGCGTCTCTGTTTATTGGACGCGTCAACTTGTACAAACAAGGCTTTAACCGAAGGCGTGCCCGTTGGCGACTCCCTCCCACCACCCGTTCTCCCCCTCTATACCTCGCCTGAACGTGGCCCAGTGGACTAGTCAGACTCGCCTGGCTACCCTATTTCCTACCCACATTGACTCATCGGTGTCAACGCAATCGCGATGAGCCTTCCTACACCACCTAGCACTTCTCATAAGGAGAAGGAGAACTGGGCACCACGACCTCTCCTTGGCTCGCGTGTCTCATGGTCTGAGGGGCATCAATACCGAACTCTTCCTGCGCGTCCGTCTTCGACGCCTCCATCTGTTACCATCGAGTCGAGCGCGTCACGACACGCGCCCAGTAGGTCTATTCTCAAGCGGACGGAACTCGTGTTGCCCCTGATGGAATTGGACGGGCAAAAGGAAGACACCCCAGAGCCAGAAGACCCACTGACCGATCTGGGCTATCTGGAGAACCCAGTTGCTCGCATACTGGACGCAAACGCGTCCCTGCATGACCTGGCAGAAGCATATTCCATCCTCTCCGCACGTCTCAGGTCGTCTCTGAACACTGATAGCGTAGTGGACTCGACATGGCCCATCTTCCAGCCTTTGCGGCAGCATCGTGACGCGTTTCTTGACACGGTTGTTCGTGACCTAGGTCGCGTCCATATCAACCCGCTTGAGACATTTTCGCCCGCGGATGAGCCTTGCCCGGCACGGGAGGCCGAACGAATAATCGCTCCCCCGACCCCGAAGGATACTCCCAAAAAGAAGAGGGGTATGTCGGGCGAACAAGCCAAGCTGGCGCGGGATCTATGCACTGTGACCCATGCTGTCATCCGATTCCTCAACGTCACATTCACATTCCCTGCATTGTACCAGCTGTTCTCTAGTGCGTATTGGCAATAGCTCAAGTCGTGAGCCATTGACTTATACCGCATCAGCCCAGCAGTTGCGCTTCCTCCTGACTAACGTCCTCGCTATTCCCATGGCGCAAGAGCTGCCAACCATAAACTCCCGCAAGACCTGTGCGCTCGCAGTCTGGCTCATTCAGACCATGCAGCTGCCTACGGAAGTCATCGAACCTGCTGCGCCACGCATCGCGTACGCCATTCGTCGAGGGATTGAGGGCGAGCTCGGGAGGGAGGGCAAGAAGGGAGCGGTCAATGACGGTCTAAAGGTCAATATATGCGCCTATCTCGCCGTTTAATTGGCTGATCAGCGTGCAGGCGATCTATGAGCTGTCTACCACATATCCGGAGATCTTTGTGCCAACCTTCACAGACATCCTCCCATCACTGCTATCAAGCCTGCTGGCACCTACCCTCGTCTTACGCGCACAAGCATGTCACGCATTGGGCGGCTTCGCATACGCTGCCGCTAACATCCGTCCATCCGCTATTCACGTTCGCATCGCGAAGATCGTCGCCACCTACTTGCGACCTATGGAACCACTCCCTCCTGTGCCGGACGCTAATGGTAACATTACGCCCAGCGCGCAGAAACTACCGCCAAGTCCGAAGCGGGACGCCACCATTGTCCGCACTCTTCGGACGCTTCTAGGTAATACAGAACCGAGGCACGTCGCCCAAGGCCCTGTGTGGGCTTGGATGGTGATCAGTTACTTCATCGTCCTGCTCGGTCCGACCTTATATGAGGATGAAGCTATATGTCGAACGATCACAGCGCTCTTCACCTTGGGTCTGCGACACAGCAAGAGCTCGATCCGTAACCTTGGGTTCATGGCGTGGCGGCCAATGATCTGGGCCTACTTTCATGCACCGGCGATCAGAACGATTGCTGACGATGAAATGGAGGACGCTGATGACGAGGAGCATGCGTTCCATGCTGCCTCACAGGCTGTACAGCTGAAGAGCGCGTGGAAGGTCATGGTGACTGTCCTCGACGCTGGTGCAGGCTCTGCTATCATTGCCTCACTCTTATCGCAGCCCTTCGCTAACGAGTTGACTCTCCGTCGCGCCCTTGGTGTTCTGCGTGCCATGAGCAAGAAAGGGGGACACACGTGCAAG
The DNA here is from genome assembly GCA_022606075.1 of Fomitopsis betulina. Lineage (NCBI taxonomy): Eukaryota > Fungi > Basidiomycota > Agaricomycetes > Polyporales > Fomitopsidaceae > Fomitopsis > Fomitopsis betulina. The sequence continues at coordinate 172,948 of JABYQK010000016.1, forward strand.
GAGGCTATTGATGCGGCCATGGAGCTTCTGGGTGTGTCCGATTCTTACGCAGCAGATGTACCTTTGGAAGCACCAATGCTTCTCCCACATGGCCTGTTTTGTGCGGAGCCGGGGTTGCTCACTAGCGACTGGTCTTCACTACCATCTGCGGCTCGGCCAATACTGGAACAGTGCTTGCAGTCACATTGCATCCGGAAGCTGACCAATGATGAACTCTCGACGAACTGGGTGTTCAACATCCTGTTGTTGGTCTTCAAGAACGGTCTAGCTGCGCTTAAGCTGACTTGGGGTGTTACCTGCCCGGTAAGACATCAATCCCCTCTCAGTACCGGGTGGAGCATGCTGACTTCGTTTCGTGCTTAGAATGAGCTGGTGACTCTCTGGAGCGGCTTGATCAAATCAAGGAGCCAGGAGCTCTCGGGTTCGTCTCCCTATTTTAATATATGCGCCGGTCTCATTCTTCCGTAGACGAGAATGATGAAGATGGCCTTACTGCGTGGGCTGATACGATGACCACCATTCTCATTGACCTCATCGAGGATCCCAAGCTAGACGTAGTCAAGAACTCTCATGGCGATCACGACAGCGGCTTCGTCCCAACGAGCCCAGCTAAGGGTCCCCGGACACATCTTACGCCAACTATCGAGCGTATGAACTTCGGGCTGAAGCTCTACTTGGCGCGTGAGCTCTGGCACGTCCACCGGAGCACGTTCTCCGGCGACGCATTGGAGAAGTCCTCGGGGAAGCTATTGGACGACCTCATCGCCCACGAGGACTATCTGGTCGATGACCCGGATGAGACGGACGGTGTGAGGTTACAGTGGGCCTCTCTCTGCGCGGAGGCGCTGTTCGCTTGCGATGCCACGCTGATGGAGAAGTTCTGGTCGGGCCGTCATCCCAAAGGCCCGCAATTCAGCTGGATTGCGGAGGTGCGCAGGCTTGTGTGGTCGGCATTTGTTGAGCAGTGGCGCGAGAGCTCGTGCGCGACCTGGGAGATGGGAGTCATCATACTCAGTGCGCCTTTCATGTGAGTGCCCGGATGTGTACTGGATTACGAGAAGCAAGGACCTGACTATGCGTCTAGGGAGTTCGCCGCGTTTGACATGCTCAAGCCTGATATCGGGCTGTGGAACGCCACCTTGCGGGATACAATGGATAAGGCTCTCGACTATGGTATCGACTCCGTGACCGTTGTGGATCAAATTGCGTCTACCGTGTCCTCCCACCAGTCGTCAGCGTCGGCCGCTTCAGCGACTCATCTCGCTGACCTGCTCTTGTCCAACTTGGACATAAACGATGCACGTGATGTTCCAGGCGATGTCCTCCAGCTGGTGAACGACACGCTGGTAACCACATACCCGCCAGAACCGGCCAACAAGGTCACCTCCATCTGGCTCATGCGGACTCTCACCAGAGTATTGGACGCGTGCCCGGTCGAGCTCTCGGCGACTGTGTTCGAGTTGTTGCAGTATGGGCTTGCCTACTGGATAAGCGACGAGCAAGAGGTGTTCACCTCTGACGAGTACACGATGGATGTATGTTACGGTACCTTCGCTCTTATTCGCACGCTAACAAACTCCTTCGCAGATTTTCCCCGTTTACCAGACAGCATTGCTTGGCATGCAGGCGATGCCACCCTCCTCCGAAATGCTCGAGTCCGTAGCACCGCTGCTGGAGAGCGGATTCTGCGGGCGCCTCGACAAGACCGAGGCAGCGGTCCAGGCGTTCCAAGAGCTCTGGGAGTCCTCCTACGTCAACATGAAAGACCCTTCCGAAGGGTGGTCCAAGCGGATCCAAACATGTCTGCGTGTCATACTCGGCGAGAAGTCTCCTGTCGGCTACGCGTACGACCTCGACGACCTCCCGCCCTCCTCTGACTTCTCCGAGTACAACGATGACCTGTTTGCGCCAGAGGCAGACGACGTTGATGACGATGACGAGACAGCGGACGAGCGAGCAGTTTCGGAGGAGATTCTGTCCGTCTCGCCCGGCTTCGGCTCTCCCATCCCGTCGCTCATCCCTCTCCCTCTCTCGCCCATCGCCGGCCCCTCCACAAGCACCACGCCCCCGTCCACACCCAGGCTCGCCCCTGCCCCACTCTTCACTACGCCGACGCGCCCGCACAGATTGCATGTCAGACCCGAGCCGTCGTCGCCCACGTCACCGCTCTCGTTCCCAGACTCGCCGTTCGCCACAGAGCCGCCACGCACACCGATGACGCCCAAGCGGTCCACGCAGTCGCAGACAACGCCTCGCCGCACCCCGCTCTCATCCGTGCGCCGGCGGGGCGACCGGGAGAAGGAGAACGCCGAGCCGCTGCCAGTGATCGCTACTGTCACGGAGCGTATCGCGATGGCGTCTGTGCTTGGCAAGCGGTCCTCTGGTGATGTGGACGACGTGGAGAAGATGCCGAAGAGGCAGAGGTTGGATCTGCCGCGTGCTCCTTTGCTCCAGGGTGGCTTGCAATTCTCGGGTGAAGACTTGTCATCTCATACGAGTGTCGCAATCCACGATGCCCCGAGCACACCCAAGCGATATGCGACGCTGCCCAGGACGTCGTGCCCTGCATCTTCTCTTTCACCGACTGCGGACTCTGACTCTGGTATATCCTTGTCGTCCTCGCCCGAGATCCCGGTGTACAGCCCGAAGAAGTCGGCCAGTAGCGCAAACAAACCCGTCAGTGTTGCTTTCAACGTCTCGCCTACCCTGAAGCGGAGAACCAATGCGCCCAAGACCCCGGTCCCTCAGCGCGCCGCAGATTCGGAGGACGATGTGTTCACGTCGCCCCCTCGCGCATCGAGATCTACGCTGCCCGCGAGTGAGCCGCGCGCGAGGAAGCGCAAGGGTGTCTTCATGGAGGCCGTGGAGGTGCCTACTTTCAAGGAGGTTCTCCGGCGTGAGCAAGCGCAGGCCCAGCGCAAGAAAGCCGGCCTCCCACGCCGTACGCTGTCTTTGGCTGCCAATGTTGTTGACGACGAAGCGGGGAGCCCAGTCACCCGATCTTCCTCGCGGATAGTACAGTCGGCCAGGAAGGCGACGGATGTCCAGCCGTTCGACTTCAAGAAAGACGAGCCGCCGGAGTCACCGACGAAGAAGCGGAAGAGTCGCGCTGCCATCATTACGGGTGAGGCGGGTCAAGCAGGATCTTCCTCCATGTCGTCTACACTACGTGTACTCCGGAACGCACCGATTCTCGGTAGTGGTTAGTGTCTAATTTCTCTCCTGACGGTAAGGATACTGACTGCAGCTCTCACAGATGACTCTATCATGCTCGTCACTCCGCGAAAACTCGCACCGAAGGATCTGTCGTCCGACGATGACCCTCGCTTCGGAAAGGTCAACCCTGTGGGTGTCGTCTCCCCTGCCATGCGCCGCCTTAGGTCGCGCGGGGCCACCCTGTTTGATACCCCACCGAGCAGCGACGACTCTGTCTTGTCGAACAGTCCTTCGCGGGAAGTCATCAGGCGACGCATTGCCCGCCTGCCCAAGAGCCTGAAGAACCTGCCGTCAGTGTTCCCTTCCCTGGCATATAGAAAGCGCACGCTGGCCCCAGTCATCGACTTGACCGGTGACGATGACTGAGGTACCGCATGCATTGGAAGCCGTCTACAGCCCATATTATTTCCATCTTCGAGGGGTCGTATGTCCTACACGCCATCGATTTGTTGTGTTCGTCTCGCACTGTTTTGTTGTCACTGTGCATAGCAATGTAACTTGTACTGTAGAATCCGCAATATAAAACACTGTTCATAGCAGCGTCGTTCACTATACACGAGTGTGCCGCGTTTGTGCGTCCTCGAGGCTGCCGTCCTGAATTCCCACATGCGGTAGGTTGTTCGCCAAATGAGGCTACTACAACCCGCTTACCGGGCGTCTGTTCATAATTACTTCACTCAGGTGAGTAGCACGCAGCCGAATCGTCGCAGGAACCTTCCGATCTTCTGCCAGGCCCCAGATGCTATTTTCTTATTGCAGGAGTGTCCGTGGTGGAGGCTCCACCCAGGAGAGGATGCGCCATGTGCGCTGAGCATACGCGAGATCGGTGTGTCGCAGTAGATGATCAGCTGTTGCTCCCTCTAAACCCCTTCGCAGTACTACACAAGAACGAGTATGAGCTAGTCTCACTCGTTACTGCACCCGCTGAGGGACGCATTGTTCGCCGGGCGGCGGCCAGCAGTGGACGTGTCAAGAAGCATGCCCATCGGCGGCCCCACCTTTCAACGCGGCGTCCCGCCATCAGCCCAGCCGATCGTGCACTCGGTTCACATCGCGTAGCGCACCTGACGACAAGGGCGAAGACATCCGCCACCGCTCTTAAACCCCCTCCGCACGCCTCGAATCCCCATCCTCGTCCAGCTAATCCTCCTGCACGAGTCCCGGGTTTCTTGCGCTCTTTGCACGTCCTCTCTTTTCAGTCTCTCAGTCCGTGTCCTCGCGTCGATACCCCGTGCAAGACCGCCTATACCTTCCGCCCACACGCCGCTCGTTCCCTAAGATGTTCGCCAAGCTCCTCGTCCTCGCCGCCTCCGCCGCCCTTGTGTTTGCTGCGCCCTCTGCAGTCCTCCCTGAGGCAGACGACATCATCCTCTGGTCCGCGGACATCAAGTCGCCCCACTTCTTGTCCATCTGGAAGGCCGGCTCGACGCAGACCATCTCATGGATTGTGGACAAGGTCCCCCAGACGGGCCCGAACGCCATCGGTACCGCCCTCTTGGGCTATGCCGAGAACGACAGCGAGAACCTCGATCTCGGTACGTCTACCCCACCAGTGCATGTGGTTGGAGACAATACTCACTGACACCGTGGTATAGACAACCCGCTCGCGACCGGCTTCCTCATCGGTGACGGCAACGTCACTATCACGGTGCCGGACGTCCCCTACAGGAGTGACTACATTATCGTCCGTGCGTACCCTGACCTTCTTGTCTGTCTTTGCCGGTGGCTCATCTACCTTATGCAGTGTTCGGAAACTCGGGCAACTCTTCGCCCACCTTCAGCATCTTGCCCTGAACCCCCTCGCTCGCAGCGAACATCTCACTATGAGCATTGGCTGCACTCCCGCTCAGCGGACCCAGTGGACGGACTCGTTTTTCTTACTTAGCACACTCTACGCATCAGAGATAGTTCTGGACACTTTGCATTCTTTTGTCATGTACCGTTGCTATGCACGTATATGCTACGTAGTCTACTGCGAATGCATTACCGTTGTTTCAGCATGTCGGTTAGTATCGCATGCAGGAACCGTCGTGCCTCCACCGTTGTGATGCCACTGCGTAGAAGGGCTGGTATATCCCCTGATATATCCCGTAGCGGACAATACGAACGTCTGTTAACGTGGTATCTTATAAGCTGGGGCGATTGCAGGATGTCCAGCAATCGCGTTACGCGCTGTGTAGTGAAGTAACTGTTACCACAGATGTTCTCAGGAAGTTTGAGATGACTTCGTCGGAGCAACAAGACTGAACCTACAAGCCGTCGGCGACAAGCAGGATATCATTGTGTTCGTACAGTACTCAAGGCAGAACACGGGGGTAATTATGATACAAGGCACAGCATGCTGAGTTCGTCAACGGGTAAGAGCCTGTATGCACCTCTACATGGGATATGTGTGATGTGTTTAGCAACACATCTCGCACGGGCAGCCTGTTTATTGCGTCAGTCCATAGAACATATGAATGATACAAATACGCACAAATGATGTCCGCAGCACACTCGCAACAGTCCTTACATCCCTCGAAGCAAATGAAGCATCCGAAGAGACCAAGGAAGCAGTCCTTGCCTGCGCCTCCTCCACGGAGACGGTTAGCCTTGTTGCGCTGGCACTCCTGAGTCTGCTCCGCGCGCTGGGGCGGGCTCATCGCATCTGCAAAGCAAAGCATTCGTCAGCGTCGTGCTCAAACTCAGCGATAGAACAGCGGCGTTGTCGGCCAAGCCCAGTGCCCGGCGGCCCCAGACAGGCTTGGACGCTTGGGGGCGGGGCCAAGCCGCCAAGCGACGCGGACGATCAGGAATTGGTGCCGTTGGTTCGACTTCGGGAAGCTGTACAGCACTCTACGAGACACTCACTCATCTGGACAGCCTGGGGCTGGGTGGTGGTGGTCATTGTGGACTTGGGGGCTTCCATGGCTATTGCGGGGGAGTGCGTGAGGATGAGGTGATGGGGGGTGCGAGGCTGGGTTGTGGGAGACGCCGGAAGCGCGCGGGTTTATAAGGGAGGCCCCATCTCCTCCGTCGTCATCGCGCCCGCAGCCATCTCGATTTCCCGGGACCGTAGCCACCGTCGCCACCCCTCGCCTCGTAAATATAGACGCACTCCTTGCACCGCCTGGGCCGGCCGCTGCGTGGCGCACGGGCCCTAACTGCTTGCTCCTGACCCCGAGTGCGTGGAGAAAGCCTCATAGAGCTGCCATCCTCGGTCTTTCTGGCTTGGCAACGGGTACCTGTGACGACTGACGTCGTCGCCAGTGTCTAAATCCTATCTCCGAGCAGCTTTCTGCACACACGCGGATACTTATGACCCTCATGAGGGGATACATGACGCGCGCTCTACACGTTTTTAATGATGCACGTTCATTGATGTTGTTCAATATGATGCACGCGCCTCAGGTGCGTCGTCTACTTATCTCTCGGTGTCTCAGTGGATGTGGAAATGTGACAGATCCGAGAGAGGCCAGCGCCCGAGGAGACCGCCATCGAGCAAGACTCGACGTTGTTTCGTTACACGCGCGCGGGCGGGGATAATCTGGAAGGGTGAAGTTGTGCTCAACGCCGCGGATGTGCACGGAGCTACAAAACAGAGAAGGGGAATCAACCTGGGCGGTCGGGAGGACCCTGACAATTGGTGGGGATGCCTGATCCTCATCTGGACAAAATTGGCACCGACGGAGGCCTGATGCACGTCCGGACGTCGAGGAGCAGGCGATGTGCGTCCAGCCGCCCAGCTTGATCGCGGAGCACTTCAGATGGTGCATGCTGTGAGGCCTCACGCCAGTCCGGACATCCCGCAGCGCTTCCATGGTCAGAGGCCTGCTGCCATCCGGACACGGTGGGGGCTGGCGCGTCCGGACAAAAGTCGAGCTCGGGATCAGGCCTCCCCACTGATTGTCAGGGGTCCTTGGTCGGGTTGCTTATCTTCGCATTCACCTAGATCCTCGGATACGGCAAGACTGGGCAAATACAGTGCTGATATCGGCTGCAAGAGGACAAATGACTAGTACGCCGCATACCCGCCGGCAGACATGAATGTTCTCCAGCGATACATATCGTATGACTGCGCAGGTGCAGTGCATTGTCGGGATACTATTCTAGCAACACTGAGCTGAGCGGTTTATAGGGATGCTGTCTCGTCTACAGCAATGCTGTGTGAGTATAGCATGACCAGGAATCATAAGAATCAAACTTGGAGTGAAGATGGGGGTTGCCTGTTCGCGGTGACCTTCACATCCGGTAACACTAAGAAGCCCTCGGCCCGTCTGAAGGCCAGTACCTGGCAGATGGTAGAAGATGAGCAGACACTGCGTGTTCAACGCAGCCCGGAGCACAAATCTCCGGTCACCATCCAGTACGTGGCACGACAAAGTCACAACCAGTTAGTGTGGTCAGCTCGCTAGAGCTAGAGCACAAGATCACTCACGTCAATACGCAGGCTATGCTGAGCATTGCATCGAACTTGTCAGCTCCGAGCAATATGATGTCAACATCATGACAACGGCAGCAGTCGTACCACCAACCATGGTCGGTAGGTGATACAGCGGCACGGCCAGACAACAAAGGTGTGGCCTCGTAGAGAACGCTGGGCGATATGTAGGCTCGAGAGCAGCTGTGCCGTGGCCCTCCGCCACACTGTTAGCGAGCCCTAAGCGAGGCTTGGTCACCATACGACTGTGAGACGTGGACCGCAGCGGGAAACTCTACGGCAGGACGGCGCTGGTGGCTCAGTATGCAGGTCTATGGTACTTCACTAGAGGTACTTATGATCGGTGTCGTGTGTAGTCTGGCTACACTTATCATTGACGCATGGGCATGAACAAGCGTTTGCAAATGTCATTCCGGTACATTACAGAAGGTGGAAGATAAAAGGTGGAAGATAAACAAGACTTAGCGGAACTGCTACTTACCGGAGGAGGAGGAAGAGCCCTGCACGTGCGAACCGGCCCATACGGACCAAATTACCCCACAATGGTCAATTTGAGGCACTTGAGCCTTGATGGCGGCCGGCCACGGTCGAGCGGCGTCGTTCGATCAGATCTCTGATCCGCCGTCTCCAGTGGAGGACGCGTCTCATCCATCTCTGCTCGACTACCTCAACGCTGCTTGTCTCCAACACACTTGGTCTCACCTCTAAACCACCATCTTCCCGGACGGCGCGATAAGACCCTCCGGCAGCACTCTTGCAGCCGGTCTTTTATAGGAGTCGCCGATACATACAAAAGCGGCGGTGCGTGTCCTGCCAGCGCCCGCGTTGCTCTAGCCTTAGTCATCAGCACCACCGGACGCAGGCCTTCCTCCTCCAATCTGACCCATTCATTGCTATCTCAGTGAGTCAGGCAGCCCAGTATCTCTCCGCGGCGGTCGCACCATCGATCGTCAGTCCCGCGCCTCCTTACAGAGCAATAGCAACTCACGACACTCGATATAAGTCAAAGGCGCATGGCCCGTGATGGCGACCTTCAACCGCCTCAGCTACTACTCGGCCATGGGCGAGGACGACGCGTCAGAGCTTGAGGAGGGTATCGAGGCGCAGGCGGACGACGAGCGCACTCCGCTCGATAGGACGATCGATCGTATTGGAATGGGTGCGTTCTACCACCTCACAGACTACCTATAGCCTATTGACGCGACTCATGCGCGTTCTTCACTGCATCCTGAATTCTCTCCGACCGGACTTGACACGCCGCGAATCTGATTGGTGCTTGGGTTGACCTGGGTGCGAAGGATGGTACCAGTGGACGCTGTTGTCGCTCTGTGGGTTCGGTGAGCGTTCCTTCCTGTAGGCCTGCATGATCCGGCGCCCGCTGACTTGCGTCGTGTTCAGGATGGCTGGCGGATAACGTGAGTCCCATTTGCCTCCGCCGAGGCGCGTCCAACGGATGTAATAGATGTGGATCCAAGCGGTGGCAATCGCGCTGCCGCGCGTTCAGCGGCACTTTGAAGGTGAGTCTCTACAGGCTTGGTTAAGATGCCGTGTGTCGCTGTTCAAAAACTCTGCGCGCATATAGTCATGTATTGCCTATGGTGCTGATGCGATAAACCAGTTCGTGACAGCCTTATCGGGACGCTGTCTTCATCCATGTTTGCGGGGATGATGTTCGGCGCCGTTGGGTGGGGAACATGTAAGTTTACCACGTGTGTGTACTGTCCGAACAGTGGCCCTGACGAATGATCACTTAGGTTCGGACCTCATGGGCCGCACCACAGCGTTCAATGCGACTCTATTCCTTACCGCACTATTCGGAGTCTTCGCCTCTTTCGCACCGACCTTTATCTGGCTGTGCATCTCCCTGTTCTTTCTGGGCAGCGCGGTCGGGGTCAGTTTGGCTTCGCTGCATTGTACAGTTCCCTCTACTAACGCAATGCATCTCAGGGCTCCATGCCTACTGACGGCACCCTCCTCCTGGAGCACATGCCCAACGAGAAAAAATATCTCGTAACTGCGCTGTCTGTATTCTTCTCTTTCGGCTCCGTCCTCGCCGCATTTGTCGGCCTCATTGTGATACCCGGCCACTCGTGTCAGCCCTTGCCCGCGGCCTGCGACGTGGACACCCAAAACCAAGGATGGAAATATCTATTCTCGGGCCTTGGCGCGATTGTAGGTTCATGCTTCGTCCAAATTTCTCTCAGCTAACAGCATATTGCAGACGATGGCGATGTTCCTCGCGCGGATCGCGTTTTTCCGGCTGCATGAGTCGCCGCGGTACCTCGTGCATGCAGGTCGACCGCAAGAAGCAATAGATTCCCTACAGATGATATCACGGTTCAATGGGGACGAGTTGAACCTCGGACTTGAGGACGTCCGCGATAGCGTCTACGTTTCCCTCGTCGATGAGCCGGCCAGCATCGAACCGTCGTCCAAGCATCCGGCCTCCGATCCGTCTGCGGTCGTATTCGATGCAGGCACGCAAGATGAGGACGCCGTATGTCAGCCTGTGCAAGGTGGCGATGAGCGCATGCCTATAGCCTCGGCAAGCAGCCGAGACCTCCTACGCGACTCGCCAGAGAGCGAGTCTAAGCGCTACGACGCTACGGGCGAGTCGAACGTCGTCCTCGAGGGGCACTACTACCACACCCCGCAAGTCTCCCAGGTCTCGCCCACGCCCACGCCCACGCCCACGCCCACAGGGTACCTCCGTGGCCGGCCGAAGTCTCCCGTCCCTCCTGGCGAAGATGATAAGCATTCGTTCTCGGATGCGCCGTCCATCGCAGCGCCGCGTCCGGTGTCTGGACTGTTTGCCGACGATATATTGGGGGGCAGCGAGGAGGCGCATCCGCGACCGAGGTCGCACTTCGCCTCGCGGGCCAGCAGGCGGCAATCGGCGACGTCGTCGATGTACGAGCCGCGATCGAAGATGTACTGGCGCTTCCCTCGGTGGCTGCGGAAACCGCTCTGGGCGTTGCTCGACCGAATCGCAATGGTACTCGCACCAGAATGGATTCACACGACGCTCCTCGTGTGGGCAGCGTGGTTTGCGATGTCGCTTGGTGAGTGTATGCGCTGTGTCCGAGCGGCGTTGCGATACTGAACGGTGGGCAGCGTATACGATGTTCAACGTCTATTTACCCAAACTATTGGAGGGCCGCGGGGCTACGTTAGCGACGGATGTGGATGCTTCGAAGAGCTTGAGCGCGAGCATGTGGGACGTCGTTATATACGCGTTGGGAGGGTGTCCAGGCGCCGTGGTAAGTGCCATACTGCTCCATACTACGCCTAGCACTCTAACGATGCTCTGCAGCTCGGAGCCTACCTGATAGAGGGACCACTTGGAAGGAGGCTTTCACTCGCTGGAAGCACTTTCGTGACAGCGTTCTTCTGCGTGGTCTTCGTCATTGTGGAGCAGTCCTGGGCGGTGCGTGCGAGTACAGTTGGGATCAGTCTCAGTGCAACGGTACGATCATCTTCGCGAGCTGCCTGAACACCTTACTCACGGATATGCATATTGCCAGGCCATGTGGGCTGTTCTGTATGGTTGGACACCGGAAATATTTGGCACCAAAGGTCAGACTCCATCCTCACTGCTCAAATAGAAGGCAATGCTTATGCATTGCTCAGTTCGAGGCTCAGCCTGCGGCATTGCTTCCGCTCTATCGCGAATGTCGGTACCATCTGACACTCCGGCTCCACACCTACTGACTACCCTGCATGTAGAGGTGGGATGATTGCCCCTATGCTCGGCGGAATCCTGCTCGGGATTGACCAGTCCGTCCCCGTGTTTGCGAGTATCATCGTTTTCGTCGTAGCGGGGTTTTGCGTTCTCCTAATCAGGGAGCAACCTCGGGAGCAAAGCGGAGGACGCGTCCCCATTCACTAAATCCACGAGGATCGTCTCCTGATGTTGTCGTCGGCGAGCGCCGTCCGGCTTTCACGGCACTACAATGCACCGAGCATGTCTTCCATATATCGCACCGTTGCATCGTCTTCGCCTGTTGCATGTATATTTGTAGCAATAGCACCGTCGCACTGTTCCTCCGGACACTCGGCATTGCCTACCATCACATGCCCCTCCTGATAGTGTACAATTGTAGACAGACCTGATCAGATGTAGGGTGTAATGTTAATGATACAAAAGAGGATCGGCAAGACATATTGGCTTGGACGGCTGATAGAGTTGCGACCAATGCGGTCCCGCCGAATCGTCAGAAAGAGGTTCACTCGCACCAGGGTCTCAAACGGGTGGCTTGACGATCCCGGAACTGATCTTGTAGTACACGATCGACGAGTCGTCTGTATTGATGGCCAGATATATCTGCGGGGGACCTCCGAGTTCTCGGAATGCCTCGTGCAACCTGTGGAGCATCACTGTCAAGGTGGGGAACAACGACTATGATTCTCGCCCACCATGCAATGGACAATGACTCCGAGAGGGAGCATGGGATGACGAGCAGAATATCGTCCTGAGTGAGCTTCAGTTTCAGTCAGCAAAATTCAATGCGTTTAGGGTGCGTACGGATTTTGGTCGGCGACCCCGCAGTGCCGCTCTGGAGCAGCTCGTGAGATCAACGACTTCTATGCCCGTCCATTGCTGTGCTATTGCACCGACATTCGATCGAGCTATTTTCACGTGTCGCACTGCGCACTCACCGAGCTTCAGATCATTGTATGTTTGGAAGAGTGCTCCAGCTGCGCGTGGGTATTTTGGAAGGAACTTGGATAGCTCGACATACTAGTTAGAGGATTCAGCTCTGATCCCAGCGCGGATAGAGAAGGGGGACAAACTGCAGGATGCTGCTGCATGGCTTTGCCTCGAGTCAATTGATGATCCAACTTGGCTCACGGCGTACTAACAGTGTATGGTTTCCGCAAGATTCCCTTACCTATATCACTATATCCGTCAGTATCCCACTGAAGATGTGGGGTGGACAGTATGTCTGGAACGACGACAGCACTTGTCGTCGAGGAACGTGAGTGACAGTGCTTGATGATAGTGTGTGACAAATGTGTGACTGCATGACTAGACGCGTTTGTAACGCGAACGTTACTGCTCTTGACCAAGCACGATATATAGTAGGTCCCTATGGTGTGAAGCAATGCAACTGGCTAATTATCATTATGTGTCCCCAGGTAAATCAAATGGAAATCAAATGAGGGCGGTGATATCTCGATTCGCCTACTCAATTGCTCATCCGTCCGCTTTCGTTGGTTGTAAGAAGCTGGAAGTTATTTTAGCTGGATTTGGGCAAACATCTCATGGGTGAGAACTATTTAAATCAATGAAAATCTCAGGCTGACTCAATCTCAAGAATCCAAGACGGAAGCCATTGGCAGCCACTACTGGATGACCCGTTTCTGCGCGTTGTGGCCTACGACTTGGGGTTCAACTCACTTCGAGTGAGTCTCATTTAACTCGCGACATGCGCCGTACGACTGCAGCACTTTCATAAAATGGTATATTTGATCATATCAGCCTAAAAAGATGAGACTTATGCTTATGTCCGTGCCTTTCTGTGTACGCCGCCGCGGGTGAAGCATATCCGAGTCAGAGGGTTCAACTACCCCATAGAAATTCTGATATTATGTTACATCACCTCATGACATATACCCAGGCCAACAATTCCTTTCAAAGCCGGTAGAGAGCATGCACACTACTCATCTAGTGATAATGGTACCAACTGTTGTCCGGCTCTGAGCTCACAGTACCATTCCGTCGGGCGGCAGTCCTGCCCTTCGGAACTACCAACGGTGGCTGAGGAATAGGCAAAACAGATGTGTCTTGTGCTGCACCGTGTCTAGCTATATGTACGTAAATCCAACTTGTATGCATCCCTGTGACTTTATGCTAGACACGGACGTCCGGAAGGACGCCTTGTGGACAAGGCGAGGTTCTGTTACTGCAAGTGTATCCCCGAAATCACTTAAGTGGGCGCCATGATATAACGACAGCCTCTGCCATGTTGAACCACCACGGACCCTGTCCCACTTCTCTTTGTCACAGTTCAGGCGCTGCGGCTGTCTATCCGATAACACTGCCGGTCGTGGCTTGCGCATATTCTGCCCGTGGAGACTCATGCGAGATACTTCAGATGGACGGTGATAGAAGGCTGCATGGGACCCCGCATGTGGTGAGATGGCGAGATAGTGCTTGGAAACATACTGATTCGCACATCGCTGTCGCTGTCTATGCCCTCTGGCCAGTGACCTGGCGGCCCTTGGCGCGCGAAGCAGGATGCGGTCAGATAGAAATACTGACCCATGTGCTTGGCTAAAGCAACTTACAGGCGAGCACTAAGGGTCCTCGGATCAGTCCTTAGGCCTTTGCTATTACAAAACCCTATCGAGGATAATCAGTCGACTAGGGTCGCCCCTACGAGGACATTGGGGGGCAGGGTATGATTGCTTCAAACCATAAGAAATGACCTTCTGCCGTATTCGCAGACCATGCTTACGACGCTCTGTGTGAACAGACGCGGCGTCGACAGAAACTCTGTACTCGACCTGTGTCTTCTCGCTCAGAGGTGCATCGACTGTATCACACCTGCTTCGGAGGCAGTATGATGGGATCCCGCCCAATCCCGTCGCATATAGCCGTATCTGGGCCTCGCAATCGGACCATGGATTGAAATGTCTGCATTGACGAGACTAACAACTCCATGATGCTTTATAAGGGAACGCGCTGATTATAGACGATCTGAGGATCAAGAAATCACGCAAAACACCACAATCAACGGCTCACTAGGAGAAAGAGTGAAGGTGGTAGACATGACAGTTCGTCCGGAGCAGTTTCAGTGGACAAACATGCCAAATCGGGCAGACCGTGGCTACCACGTGGCGCCGCGCAGTCTTCGCAGCTTTCCCTCCACTCAGTCCTCTCGCTTTTGTCACCGGCTTCAAATGTGTTCCTTCTCAGCTTAGCTATCAGCTCACCCTCTTGTTCCCTTCCGTTGCTTCTTGCGGCGGCCTGTTGGGACTCGGAGCGGGTGAAGCGAGTGTACTGGTATCAGGCAGGCCAGTGAATGGACGAGACGACCTCTATATGAACCACTTTGCGGTTTTCTGTGCCCCCAATCGGAAGGGCGCGCAGCTGCCAGAAGACCTCTGGTGTGTCCAGGCTTTCTCGTGTTGTTGCGCGTGTGTACGACCACTGGCGGTGTAACAGACGAGGTGCGACAATTCCTTTCATCCACCCCGGCGGCTATAGGACTGACTCGTCTTCTCTAGCTTACTCTCTAAGTTTGACTTCTGTCTGGCGGAATTACTGACAGAACTTTCGGATCACTACTTCTATTAGGCTTCGACACGAGGGATATAATCTACCTACAATCTCTGAGAGATGTTGATCGGTGATTGGTCTTCGACGTTCTAACCCGTAAATGACCTTCTGACTTTCTCACCGCTCAGCTGGGCCAGATTTGCCTTGACAGGAACTAGGAAGCGGCATCCCGTGAACGTAAAGCTGGTCGGAGACAGCGATGGTGCGCGTCTCCCAGTAGGTTCGCCGGTGCCATGATTACCGTAGTGGTTCAATTTGGACCGTCTCTCGTACGGGCTCCATGTTGCACTCTGCACTCAAATGCCGCGTAGAACGGCTTTGCGTTTCATGTGGACTGGCTCATAATAACATCGCCGCAAGCTAGGCGAATGCCGCGACGCAGTCTGGCTGGTGGGGGTCCCGCGGGGTTCGAGATATGAGCTCCGAAGCGATCTGCGGTCTGTAAATGGGCTTCGTCTCGTCATGGCATCGTTACCCCGCATTGCGTTTGGAGTTCTCCGGGCGTCTCGTCGACGCCCGCCGTTCGTACATTGTAAGTGCGTTGACATCGTCCTGGAATCGCCGATAGTTTGCGCATTCACAGGGCCTGCTACCCATATCGCTTGTGCCAGGGTCTTCTCCGGCAGGCTGTGTGCTGGCTAGCGTGGGGTCTTTGGTCTTTGAAGGTACCGTGAAAGGAGAGCGAAATGTGCTGGCGAGCGGGCTGGTGCACAAGACAATCGAAGACGCGGGGCATCGATCGCGTGAGGGAAGCAGAGACGGGTCGCAGATAGCATAAAATGCATATTCTCCACACTAATCACCTTCAATCGACATCGATAACATGTTCTGGGCGGAGCGCTCTCAGGCCACTCGACGTTGGTTATGGAAAGGCAGGATTGCAGTCGGGCTGGCCGGATGACTTCAGATCGGATCAAGATCCGTACTCCGCCTCCGTACTAGTATAAGTGAGTGGCCCCTCGAGTCTAGTCTTGCTCGTACGCCCCGCCTTGTCTACCAACCACTACAGTCGCCGTACCAATTACATATCATGGTTAGTAGAACGCCGTACCGCTGCTAGCACAAGCTCACGCTCGTCGCGCAGGGTGTCACAGTCGAAGTTATCAAGCCCGGTGATGGCGCGAACTTCCCCAAGAAGGGCGGTGAGTACATGCGTCATCGCCCGCTTCTCGTCTCACATGGACGCCAGACAAGGTAACAATACACTACGTCGGCACGCTCGTGGACGGTCGTAAATTCGACTCGAGTCGGGATCGGTGCGTTGCACACCTTACTATATGCTGCGTTCACTCACGATGGCCACATAGGGGGCAACCTTTTGAAACAGAGATCGGTGTGGGCAAGGTCATCAAGGGCTGGGACGAGGGTGCGTCGCAGGCTATCCTTCTGACCTACACAGAGCGCTGACACGCTACACAGGTGTCCCGCAACTATCGTTGGGCGAGAAGGCCGTCTTGACCGCAACACCAGACTATGTGAGTGCCCCGCATTTCGAGCGGACGGCGCAGGCGTTAATCGCGATGCAGGCATATGGCGCGCGGGGCTTCCCTCCCGTGATCCCCCCGAATTCTACGTTGAAGTTCGAGGTCGAGCTCCTGAAGATCAACTGAGGCCGCGGCCCTGATCCACGGACCTTGGATGTTTTCTTCCTTTCTGTACATACGCTGTTGTTGGGACCGCGAGGCATGTGAGATTACACACTGTTTTATATCGTCGCATTCATTGTACACTGCACACGTTCCCCGCGACAGTGCCCGCCGTCGAGCTCGGAGCTCAAAGGCGGGCGGGCGGGACGATGAGCTATCGAGGATCGATGGATAAGAAGAGGAGCATCGATGAGCAGGTACGCCGCTCGATGGATCCTCAGCTTGGCCTATCTCCTGCATCGTCCGCAAGAGACGGTCCACATCGGATCCCTCCGAGCCCGTCCATCGATCTTGCGCGCAGTGATTGCCTACCTCGCACCGTCTCTCTGCCGTAAACTCCCTGCGGTTATGTGTCGAGCTCCGTACCGGCACACGTTCTGTAATGCTAGTACATACATCATCCGTCATTGATCCTTGTCCGGAAGTAACGTCACTGATCAGCATGGCCTGTGCGCGGTGCCCATCGCATCTGCCTTATTAGTCCGAAAATGCGCCTTACGCTACTCAAACGGGGGCTGCCTCCTATCTCGGAGCGCGTGCAATAGTTCTGCATGGGACTTCTCCCTCGAGTGCCTAGACTCTAGAAGTCGGTCAGATAATTCAGGGGTCCAAATGTAGACACGGCGGCGGACCGACCTTCTGCGAGCACCCTGATAGTATCGACAAAGTGCTCGTGGCTCTCGCGCAATTGGTGCGACGCGTCCGCCCAAGTCAAGTCTGGGCCGGTGCATGATCAGAACACAATGCATGCACGACGCACGTTGGCCTAGAGGCCCTCGCGTAGGCTATGCGAACCTTCACTCGTTTGCCGGGGTGCGCTGCGAACGCTCTCTTGTGCGCGCGCCGAGATAAGGTTCTGCAGTCCCGCACGCATCTCTGCGACCTGGCCGTCTTTCTCCACCTTCCATTTGACGCAGGCGGCCATCTTGGTTCCACAGTCTTCCTTGCATTGACGTAACTGCTCCGTGTTCCCTTGAAGTTCAGCCATAAGCGACGCTAGCTGGACTTGGAGCCTCGAGGACTCGTCCTCGTTGGGGGGTTCAAGTTGGGAGTCGGACATGATCTGGCCGGATCGACCGCGATCGAGGGAGCAGGAGGAGACGCATGTATCCCTTGCGTGTGACTATTGACGGAGATCTGACTGGGTGAACCATGGTCAGCCTTTAATACAGCCGACGCTGGGAGTTGACGTGCACTAGGTGTCGCCACAAGCGCGTTGTGGGATCACGTGACATCACCGCGCAGAGTTAGCGCCAGACTCCTCAGGGACGTGTTCTGGATAGTCAGTCCGGGTCTGTATATATATATGCGACAGTCACCCACAGTTCCCCGACCACTGCTTGGAATGAGGATATCGTTCTCGTCCGCGGGGATGTGCCGACATGGCGCGGCCCATGCACGTC
Organism: Fomitopsis betulina; assembly: GCA_022606075.1. NCBI lineage: Eukaryota > Fungi > Basidiomycota > Agaricomycetes > Polyporales > Fomitopsidaceae > Fomitopsis > Fomitopsis betulina. The sequence goes on from JABYQK010000016.1 coordinate 190,918, forward strand.
CAATTTGTCGTTTCACCTGTCGTGTGGCACGTTACTTGGTAGTTGAATTTCCTAAAGCCTCGCAGACGTCACTAGGACATCGCATAAGCATGGTCCTCGTACCTAGAGTGATTCAAGCGGAGAACACCTTTTCACTAACCACGCAGCATCCTCTCCTCCATGGCCACGACTCTCCTGAGATCCTCGGCAAGTGCTCTCACAAGAGCTGTGTTTGACTCTGCACGAGCTGCCCTCGACCCCTCTCTGAAAAGAGGTCTCGAGCTTCTGTGCCATATCTGCAAATTTTTCGTGATCAAGTAGGTCAAATCCCCGTACTCGTACAAGCTACTCACCGAGGGGTGCACGCTTCATCATCACAGCACCCTCAAGAACATTCGCCATGGCCGCCTTCTCATCGTATGCCCGGCTATCTCCCATTCAGCGCTCTTCAGAGAAGGCCACCACGTCGCCTTTCCCGCGGAGAGCGGTTCGGAGCACCCGGGTCGGACAGCAACCCTCACTGTGAAGGACCCCGTCTTCTGGCTCCGCCTCGCTATGCAAGGAGACCTTGGCTTCGCGGAGGCGTACATGTATGGTGAAGTCGAATGCGCGGACTTGTCCGCATTGTTCCGTGTATGTTTGAGCTCCGCGTGAACACTGGGGGATTCACTGAATGATGTGGATTTCGTAGCTCTTGCTGGACAACCGCGTTTGCCTCGCCGAGATCGACACGTTGTTCGCGAAGCTGGGCCGGGTCGTAGATCGCTTCTTCGCCTCCCATCTGGTCAACAATCTCGCGAATGCAAGAAAGAACATCAGTGCACATTACGATATTAGCAATGCTATGTTCATGGGTACGTACGCTATCAGCCAGCTCAAGCCGTAGCGTCGTCGTCACGGGAGACATGGGAATCTGTCTTCGTGTACCGCGTTGGCTCCAACTTCCGTGATGGTGTCTTCCTATTCTATGGGAAATGCCTGCTACTTCTGCTACGCTCAAAGCTATCGGCAGGCTGCATATACGCGGGCCCGACTCTGCTAGAACTCCCTACAGCGGCGTCTGAGATGCGATGAGCATCGGCGTACGACATCTTCCACCACTGAGATGTGAGCAGACCCATCCCGCCTACTCCATCACTGGTAGGCGGGATGGGTCTGATATACTCGTTGCTTGGAAAACACTTACCATTTCCCTGCAGCATTTCTGTCCGGCGACATGACCTATTCTTGCGCTATATTTCCCGAATTGGATGCAGACCTTAGAGACCCATCCCTATTGGAGGCCGGCTCTGATTGTACGTCTCCTGGCCTAAGCACCCCGGGATTCGGCGGTAGCAGCCAGTCTTCAAGCGAATACAGCATTGCGAGCGGATTGAAGACCAGCCAAGAACATACGCAGGTATCCGAGGCACCCACAACATGCATACGCGACAAGGAGGACGACACCGAGCTGTGCGAGGCGCAGATCAGGAAGATGCTGCACATCGTGAAGCGCGCAGATATCAGGCCAGGCCACAGAGTACGTTTGTGAGGAGAACCTTCGCGCGTGGACGGATCAGTTGATGTGCCGCATAGGTCCTGGAGATCGGGTCCGGCTGGGGTTCCATGGCAATCTGCATAGCACAGGCGTTCCAGGGGGTGACCGTCGATACGCTCACCCTTTCCGAGGAGCAAGCGCATTTTGCCAGGCAGCGCATCGCGGACATCGGACTCGGCCCGCGCCCCTGCCAACGGTGTGTCGATGCCGGGTTGCTCACGACGGAGAGTGGGGACGTTCAGGGATGTATGAAGCCGCTGTGCGATGAGGGCAGGGAGCGCGCGCTGGGGTGCTACTGCGAGCAGCCCCGTGTGAGGGTGCACTTGATGGACTACAGAAGTATGCCGAAGGAGTGGGAGGGAGCGTTTGATCGCGTGGTCAGTGTGGAGATGATTGAGGCTGTCGGCCAGGAATTTCTGGAGGTGCGTTGGTTGGGGCGTTGGCCGGCACGAAGCTCATCGGGACACGTATACTCTGAGTATAGAAGTACTGGGCTCAGATCGACTGGGCCTTAAAGGACACTGGGGTTGGGGTAGTGCAGGGGATTACCCTGCCTGAAGCGCGTGAGTACACTGCTTTCCGCTCTGGTGTTGAACTGACCGTGCTGGACAGGCTTCGATGCATATGTTCGCGACACAGATTTCATCCGAAAATGGGTAGGTCACATCCGTGTTATTCTCTCGCAAAACCCGCGCTGAGAAATCCGCCGTGTATGTACTACAGAGTCAGTGTTGTATTATTACCTATCAATCTCGCTTGCTGACGGACCACTAGTATTTCCCGGAGGCTTCTTGCCGACCGTGTCGCTACTCGTGAACACGATGGCAAGCGGAAGCAAGGGGCGATTGGTCGCAGAGTCGGTCGATAACATTGGACCACATTACGCCCGCACGCTTCGAGAGTGGAGAAGGCGGTTCGAGGATCGGTTCGACGCGGAGATTATCCCAGGTGCGCATCGCTGGGCGGCCAGAACGCTTGGTGACCGCCCGATGAATGACCATGTTTTAAGCTTTACAGAGTCAATACCCTGAGGTTCTCGGGCAAGACGTCCCGGGTTGTGAGGAACAGATTGAGGTCTTCAAAAGGAAATGGGTGTACTATTTGTGAGTCTGACTCTACCGACGCAGTCTGGAGACTCACCTGGGTATGCTATCAGCGCGTATTGTGAGGCCGGCTTTGAGAGCCGCAGTCTTGGCGGTAAGCCTGAGCAACAGTTGTGATACGACATGGAAAATTCTGACAGCGCTCGTAGATCATATTGTCACATTTACGAGAGAGGGAAATGTCGGATACGGTTGCCAGGTCTCGGCAGCTGACGTGGATGTTCAGTAGCGGTGCACGGTCTGAACTGGGACTCACCGGTGATAGCGTGTCCAGGTATCCTACGCAAAGCTATGAGTTGAGTCGCGTCGTTACGATCGCAACATGTACAGACTTGGAGTTGACTCGGAGGGAAATCTCCTATGTTTCAGACTGCGATTGAGACCCCCGCGGTGATATTCCGGGTAGCAAATCAGACAGAGTGCATGCACTGTCTGGAAGCCTGCAGGCTCCTACAGGCAGTCCGCTGGCAGAACAGACAGATGCGATCTTGCTTGCGAGGATATGATTGGTGGAGAAGGTAGCGCCCGTCTGGGTAAGGAAGTGGCGCCACCGTACTCGGACACGCTCTGCCACCGCCGCTGTCCGGACTCCCAGGATCCTACTTCAGGGCGTGCTTCTCGCTGCGACGCGTCGAACGCGTGCCCCTCTAGCAACCTTCCTCACGACTACCATGTCCTCCCCCAAGCCCGTCGCTCAACGCGACGCCGAGCTCAACCCCCGCACGACGAAGTACGAGTTCTTCGGGCCACCCGGCGCACTCTTTGTGACCCTCTCCGTCCCTATCACTACCTACGCGCTCTACTTTGGCTGCTCGGAGGCGTCGGGCGGATGCCCGCCGCAGCTCTCGACGGAGACGATTCTCGCCGCGCTGAACGACCCAAAGTGGTGGAAGGGCCTGTGGGGCACGGAGGCCGCGTTCTTGTACCTCGGGTGGTACGCGTTCTGCGTGGCGGCCTGGTTCGTGCTCCCTGGCGACTGGGTCGAGGGTGTAACCATGCGCACTGGCGAAAAGAAGAAGTACAAGATCAATGGTGAGTGGCCTGTGTGGCTTGCGTGTACTATGCTCAACAAAGGATAGCATTCTCGACGTTCCTCCTCGCGCTTGGCCTTACCGTCGGCTGGATCTGGCAGAATGGCCTTGCATCGTTCACGTTCATCTATGACAAGTGGGTCGGCCTGATGACCGCCTCAATCGTGATGTCTGTGGTCCAAGGGCTTGTTTGCTACGCAGTGTCTTTCCGCCCCGGTGCACTCCTCGCGCTCGGGGGCAACAGTGGTAACCCCATCTACGACGTGCGTCCGTTCCATGATTATCTGTGTGTCATGGTTGTAACGTGACGGCATCCTAGTTCTTTATTGGCAGAGAGCTCAACCCTTCCATCGGCTTCTTTGATCTCAAGTCATTCAACGAACTCAGGCCGGGCCTCATTCTATGGGTTCTCATCGACATTAGCATGATCTGTGAACAGGCCGTCCGCCGCGGCGGTCTGGACAAGGTCACAGACTCGATGTGGCTTGCCGCTGGCTTCCAGATTTTCTACGTTGTGGACTCGCTGTACAACGAGGTACACCCTCCTTGCTTCGCTGTTTCGCACATGCCCTGACGAGCATTGCACGTAGCCGGCAATCTTAACGACGATGGACATCACGACGGACGGCTTTGGCTTCATGCTCGGCGTAGGCGACCTCGCCTGGGTGCCCTTCGTGTACTCGCTGCAGTCGCGTTTCCTCGTCTTCAGGCAGAAGGAACTCGGCCTGATCGCTACCCTCGGAGTCTTCGCTGTCAATGGGCTCGGCTATTGGATCTTCCGCTCGGCGAATGGAGAGAAGAACGACTTCCGTAATGGCCACAACCCGAAGAGTACGTGACCCTCCGCTCATGTATGTCCTTTTCTGGCTGATTGACGCGTTCGGGGTAGACCTGAAGTACATGACGACCGAACGTGGCACGAAGCTGCTCATTGAAGGCTGGTGGGGCATGTCCCGCCACCCCAACTACATGTGAGCTAGCCGCATACCGATGTGCGCCGTTGTGCTCACGACGTTGATAACGCAGGGGTGACCTCATCATGGCGCTCGCATGGTCCCTCCCGACGGGCTTCGAGACGCCGATCACGTACTTCTACGTGACCTACTTCACAGTGCTTCTCATCCACCGCCAGCTGCGGGATGACGAAAACTGCGAGAAAAAGTGCGTCGCTTCCTCCCTCGTCGACTGCGCGGGTGCTGACGAGTATTTGATGCGCAGGTACGGCAAGGACTGGCACAAGTACTGCGGACTTGTGCAATACCGGATTATACCCTACGTTTATTAAGGTAATAAGCTGGGGTGTCTCTGCGGTGTGTACATGCTGGGCTGGATTGGGGGATATGTGAACGGACTTCCTACGGTAGTGTATCTACAATGATATATGCTTCTGCTTCCCTGTGAGTGGGGTGAGCAGCGGTGTGTTCTGGAGCTTTTCTTCTTATCGCTGTTCAGCGAACAGGAGGGTGACTGGCTGAGTTTGGCTCTGATGACCACGACGTTTGCGTCGAGCCTTGGTCTACGGCTGCTCCGCATGTTGATTGCAGCTGCGAGAGCCCGATGCAATCAATACCACCGGGGTGGTTAACTTCATATGTTCTGATCTTATGATACATTAAACTATGGTATATGGAGGGCAGCTGTACATGAAGGCTGTATAGATGTTGCGGCGGTTGGCTTGATCCACACACGCTCTGTCGCAATGTACCTCAAGTCGTCCTTGATTTGACACGAGCGCTGGCACTATTGATTGACCAGACTCCCATTTGCGACCAGCTGTGTAGCCTTCTACTGGCGACGTTGTGGTGGGCCACAATGGCAAGCATCCATTGACAGACGGATGCTGATAAGGGCCTATTTGTACTTACTTTGTAGCCGCTTTCGCCTTCCGTTTGTCGGCGCTAACGTTGAAGACGGAACCGGCGTTCGAGAAAAGTCAACCTCCTGAGCCACCGCGCTTTGTCCTCCGTCGAGGCCGAGGCCGATAGTATCGGTACCAGGGAATGTGTCGGCCCTTCTACATCGAGAGCTTCCGCGAACCGGAAGACGACGTGCAGGAGGACAGCATCCGAGTCTCCCCCACCATAGACATGGAGCAGGAGAGGGTGATCGGAGTGAGATGAAATGGACGGAGTGGCGAGGCATGGGTTGACCGGGGCCGTGGACCGTGGACGGAGCCGGGCTGTGAAGAACGCGAGTGAATGAGGTGCCCGGACCTTCATGCCCCCCAATCCAATGCCACGCAGGTTCTCGCAGGTTCTCGCACTGGCAACCGTCGCGGCGTTCTCAAGCCCGTCCAACACAGCTTGTGCGTACTTCCGTGTGCTGTTTGTGATGAAGCGGTATAGGACTTGGGAGCTTGAAAGAGAAGAACATGTGGCTGCACGCGACCACTTGAGCAGACACATCACAAGGGAAGAGGCCTTATCTCACTGGCCTTTAGCCTCACTATGGAACTCCACATAGTGCGGCCCCGGTCAGTGATATCGGGCACATGTCGCCGCGTGCGGTGTATGTCGAGCACTCCAACGCGGGTACCTAGGACGGCACGCATACTAAGAGAGGCTTATGGGCCCGCCCCGGCGTAAGCTCAGCAGCGGATAGGGATACAGCATGACGAGCTCTTCTTGGTGCGGATCGCACTGAATGGGAATAGAAAATTGCGATGCAATCGCGTACAGGCCGCTGCAGGGCCTGGCTGGGGAGGAGGCCAAGAGGGAGCGCCACCGATCCTTACGTAACACGCCTTCCGGAACAGACCGCGGGTCAGATGGCGTCGCGCCGCGCGGGTGCATCGCCGAGGCCGCATCCGCGTATATAAGGGGCGGGGCTGCACCGACTTTCCCCAGCAGTGCTCACCCCCAGCTACTCTCCCATATACAAAAGCTCAAAAACAACCTCACGCTATGATCATGAACAAGCTCACGACTGTTATGCTCTTCTCCCTGCTCTCCCTCTTCGCGCTGGTCGGCGCGTTCCCGGTCCGCCGCGATGTCTACGTCCCGCAAATCCTCAGCCCGAACGCCAGCACCGTCTGGGTTGTCGGTCAGACATACAACGTTACTTGGTCAGTGGCTCGGCTTTCAAGGTCTTACGCGGTGTACTGATACGACCTACAATCAGGAATACGACGGACGCGCCGAAGCAGATTACCAATCAGTACGGCATGGTCGTGCTGGCTCACGATGGTCTCGAGGATTATCGTGCGTGTTTTCCTATATACTCATGGCGATGCCATATTCACTCTTTCCTGCAGAACATCCTATTGCTTCCAACTTCTCTATCTTGCTTGGTAGCATCAACGTGACCGTCCCTGATGTCGAGCCTGGCAGTGACTACGCCATTGTCTGTGAGTATCATCGCAAAGTCTCCTGTACGTCGTACTGACAATGTCCACAGTGTTTGGTGACTCTGGCAACTTCAGTCCCAACTTCACCATCGTCGCGGCATCCGATGACGATGAGTGATAAACGTCGACACCCCACCATAAACCAAATGTCCCGCTGACTTGCTTCTATGGCAATCTTGGACCTTTCCCCACTCCACATCCACATAGTCGAACATTGCGTTGGAACTCTTGTTGCATTCAGTGCACGGACCTTAGAGCAAGCGTAGTTGCATCGGACTCTTTACTGTACTATTAGTCTTGTGTTGCCAATTGTGCATTACAGTTGTCTTCGTAGCGTTCAATCGATGTGTTGTTCGATGCACCTCTTCGATCGCTTCTGTAGCGCATGCCTCCGCCAGCTACTTGCGCAGAGGGCTTGTATTGTGACCTCAATCAATTGTAGTATGACATTGACAACTCGCTCGGAAGCACAGTGACGTACGGGTACGCTGTACTCATATGCGAACGGAGATTAACTTCCTCCCGGGCAATGCGGCCTTCGCCAGCGAAGGCTCAGACAAGGCGATCCTACATTTCAAGCCGTTGGGGCCGCAGTGTGTCCGTCTGCCAATGGCGCCGTCCGCTTGCCATTCTCGAATCCGACCAGCCACAACAGGAGGCTTACCCTGACGGTCCTATCTTGGTCCTATCGGTGAAAGTATCTCAACTTTCGCGTGCCATGTAAACAGAAAGACCAATGTCACGACGGTGGCTTTGGTGGTTCCACGGCCCGTACGGCCCGGAATCAGCGCTCCACCTTGTTCGACCAATTACTTACTTGTCTTTCTTCAGTGCAACCATATGCTCTGCGGCTTTCGCGTACTCTTCAAAGTGCCATCACGGTGTCCCCTGCGTCCGAAGCAGGTCACAATCAATCCATTCATCATGTTAACACGGCGAGTACGATTCATGAGACCCCTTCCTTCTTCGAATGCGCCCTCAAACGACCGGGACCGCCTTCAACAACACATCCGCGCATGCACCCTTCGCCACGTCCTCCGCCCTCCACAGCAGCTGAACCTGCGGACCCTGGCTCCAGTACGGCGACGTCCCGTTCACATAGCACGCTGCCATCGTGCCGTACCCCGCGGGGTTCGGGAGCACATCGCCATCGAACGAGAAGCCCGTGTTGCTCAAGCCGACATCGATCGTGACGAGCTTGTACCCCGCGGGCGCGTCGCTCTCGTACGGCGTCTCGTTCGCGAGCCCGAGCGACCACGGGTACTCTGCGCCCAGCTCCGTCAGATCATAGACATCGCCGGTCGTGCTGTCGAATTCTAACAACATGCGGTGAGTGAGGATGCTGTGGGTGCAGATTTGGGGAGAGTACGCACGCCACGTGGGGGAACCGCTCTGCCTCGGGAGGAGGACGGCTGCGTTCGTGCCTGCGCCCGTGTGGAAGGCGTGGACAAACCACCCAGAGTATGTATCGTTGTCACCGTTCGGGATGGTGGTGAGCTGGAACTCGGCGAGGCCGGGTGGACCAGCAAAGTCCCTCGCCCCGATGGGAGTCGCCACGGCGGAAGTGACGAGGGTAACGGCGAGTGCAGTGAGTGCAAGTGTGATCATGGTGTGTGCGCTGAATGGTCTTCGGGGTCGAATGTTGTGAGTGGTGGATTACAGTCGAGTGGTGCTGTACTCCCTGAGTCTCACCTTCACTGGTAGGGCTTTATATACATACCTGCGAGGACCAGTACTGCATTGAGTGGGCACTGCTGGACAGCGGTCTTACTGTGGTGTCTCCGAGTCGGCCATTCGCATATGCCGTTCAACCCACATTCAATACCCAGGTCACTCCACCACCGGGGCCCCGCGGAGCATGCCATCGACAAACACCACAAAGTAAGTGTAGAATTACGGTGTCTGACGGTCCTTCTATGGAGGAGTTCTAGGTCGAGCGCCGCGCGCCGCCAGGCCCACGGCATCGCGACGACCTCCGAGTTCACATCATTCTTAACCCGCTCGAATAGCATCCTGGCGACCTGGAAACATCTCTACAGCTCCTCAAGACTATTGCAAACCATTGACACTGTTTGAAGGCCCGTGTGAATAGACAAATGCACCAAGGATTAACCCAGGTGCCCATGCCAGGCCGACAATGGGAAGCTAGAAGTCAAATGACCAGCATTGAAAACACTGCATGACTTTTAGCTCTCTTTTGGGGGTGAACCGGTGACTGTTTGAACTATACTGGATGCTAAATTGTGGGAACAATTTGTATTGCAGTGACATATGTACTAGTCCATCGCTAGCGATGATATCGTTGAAGCACGGTATCAGCGTCGACTGCGACTCACTGGTAGTTACTGCACCTAGGATGTACGAGATAGTGTAGTGGTCCGGGTCAAGTTAGGTTACAAACTCCGAAGTTGTGCTCGAAGGTTGTAGTAGGCCACTCACACACAATAGCCCGATCACCTTTGGTCCCTTCACTTCAATGGGGTTACCAAAATGCACTTTCCGTGTGGTCGCACCTCCATAATCATTGTGGGCTCCTCTTGGGCTCTTCCACAGCTGGCTCCACCACAGATCGGCACCATAGAGCGCGTCCACAGCGCGCCTACATTGGTACAGAGCTCCTCCCTGTCAGACACCACCGCAGTATATTTGTCTGGTGCATGACGTACAGGACAACGTCCACTGTACGATATATGCTTTCCGCCGGTGATAGGGCGACCTGTGGGTTCAATGCTGGCTGGACGGCATATGCGAATGGCCGACTCGGAGACACCACAGTAAGACCGCTGTCCAGCAGTGCCCACTCAATGCAGTACTGGTCCTCGCAGGTATGTATATAAAGCCCTACCAGTGAAGGTGAGACTCAGGGAGTACAGCACCACTCGACTGTAATCCACCACTCACAACATTCGACCCCGAAGACCATTCAGCGCACACACCATGATCACACTTGCACTCACTGCACTCGCCGTTACCCTCGTCACTTCCGCCGTGGCGACTCCCATCGGGGCGAGGGACTTTGCTGGTCCACCCGGCCTCGCCGAGTTCCAGCTCACCACCATCCCGAACGGTGACAACGATACATACTCTGGGTGGTTTGTCCACGCCTTCCACACGGGCGCAGGCACGAACGCAGCCGTCCTCCTCCCGAGGCAGAGCGGTTCCCCCACGTGGCGTGCGTACTCTCCCCAAATCTGCACCCACAGCATCCTCACTCACCGCATGTTGTTAGAATTCGACAGCACGACCGGCGATGTCTATGATCTGACGGAGCTGGGCGCAGAGTACCCGTGGTCGCTCGGGCTCGCGAACGAGACGCCGTACGAGAGCGACGCGCCCGCGGGGTACAAGCTCGTCACGATCGATGTCGGCTTGAGCAACACGGGCTTCTCGTTCGATGGCGATGTGCTCCCGAACCCCGCGGGGTACGGCACGATGGCAGCGTGCTATGTGAACGGGACGTCGCCGTACTGGAGCCAGGGTCCGCAGGTTCAGCTGCTGTGGAGGGCGGAGGACGTGGCGAAGGGTGCATGCGCGGATGTGTTGTTGAAGGCGGTCCCGGTCGTTTGAGGGCGCATTCGAAGAAGGAAGGGGTCTCATGAATCGTACTCGCCGTGTTAACATGATGAATGGATTGATTGTGACCTGCTTCAAGTCGGCCAAAGGATAACAAGGACCTTGTGTGGACTGATGGTGGGGATGAATGACGCCTTAGGGCGGGAAGTGGTGTCACGTGTTGAGCGTGGGCAAGTGGACAGAACGAGGAACAAGTCAAGAACCGCGTAGAGGAGAGCCCGAGGGCTTCTCGCGCAGGTCAGGTTGCATTCAAAGCTCGAGCGCAGGTCGGCTTGTGCAACCTCCCATCCTCCCCCGACTGTGTATATAGAGGACCTGTGCTCCACGCCCCGATGTCGATTCAGAGCAGGCCCGGGCGGCCGATGCATGCGAAGACCAACTCGTTTCTCATAACAAGAGGGCCCAAGTCCCAGGAGCCGTGGTATCAATACGACGGTAAGCACCAACGGTCTCTCGTGATGATGCGTTGGTGCTGATGCTGCTTTACGTAGTCGGCAAGTATCTGTATAAATCGTTCCGAGCTGCCTAGTGACGCTTCGCCAGTCATCGACATCCAGCTTGATCGTGTCCCCCCACGGCGTGCGTTCGAAATCATCGACAAGTTGCAACTGAGCCATCCTCAGCACTTCAATCCGCGAGCCGTGTACGATGGCAAGCGCAACCTATTCTCTAAGAACGGCAACATCCCCAGTAGCACTGTGCGGAAACAACCTAATGCTCCCAGTGCACGGTCAGACTAACCAGCGTCCTAGCTTGAGGTAAACATGTCTTCTAGACCCAACTCCGCAAAAGGCATCATCAAAGTGAAGCTAGCTCGCTCGCGTGAGATTACCGCAGAGTAAGTGAACGCTCGCGCAAGACCCGTTACACGTAGTCAATCTTTTATCCAGCATGATTGAGAAACTGATGAAACGGGGCGGCGGCTCCGACGAACACACGGATACGAGCGCGACGTCACTCTTGCAGATCGTAGTGCGGCACGGCGCGAATATGTGAGAGTGTCTAGCCTACCACGCAGTCATACTTACAACATGACTTGAAGACGCCACCACTACCCTCCGAGCGCACGCGCATTCTTCGTCGAACACGGTTCAAGAGACATGAGTGGCGGTCTCAGGGCGTACCGGGGCTTCTTCCAGTACGTGATTAAATATATTCATACAGAACTGTGCCTGAAGTACTCGACCACCACAGGAGCGTGCGGCCGACCATCGGGCGCTTGTTGCTGAACGTCGATACAGTGACGGCCTTGCTGTGACTACACACCGAGCTGAGTCCATGCAGAATTTACTCACATTCTCTTCAGATACCAGCCTGGATCCCTGGTCGACCTGGCCAAAAGCTACATGCGCAGGTCCGACGTGCGTGCCCTCGAGCGCCTCTCCTCCGCCGACCTGAACAGGCTTCGGGGTTTTCTAAAAGGCGTCAGAGTCAGGTTTGTCCACGCACGCACCGACAGAGCCCGCCCGATCAGCGGCCTCGTCCCCGACGGTGGCGGCTACGGGTTCGAGAAAGACGGGGCGCCCACGACGGTCGAGGCACGCACGTTCTTTTTTTACCAGAGCTCCCTTCACTGACTGGGATCTGGTCCGCAGGAGTACTTTCGACAAGTATACAACAAGCGTCTGCAGTTCCCGCGACTATTCGGTGTGCGCATCGGGCGCGACAATATCTTTCCGGCGGAGCTCTGCGTCGTGGAGCCGGGACAGCTGTACCGCAAGAAGGTCCCCGCGGAGCTCGGCCCCGACTTTCTCAAATTCTCGACGCAACGGCCGCACGACAAGCTCAAGACCATCGAAGCCGCTATTACAGGACAGGTTCGTGCTGATACGTGCTGACTACTAGTCTGCCTCATCCGCCCCACAGAGCCAGCTCTTTGACTACGCGGTCTCCGACTTCATGCGAGAGGCCGGCCTGTCCGTCGGGACACAGCCTCTCCGCGTAAACGGCCGTGTTCTGCCAACACCGGGAATTCAGTACAACGGAGAGCCGCCATTCGTGGGTGTGCAGTGTGCGCATTGTGAACCTCATTGACCACAAGAAAACAGAATCCGCCAGAAAGGTCCGGGGCATGGAACGTCGTCAGGAAGCAGCTTCTTAAGCCGTGCAATATTGTTTCATGGGCCGTGGTCGTGTTCGACTCGGGGGCACGAGAGGAAACCGTAGGTGCGTTCGTAAAAATGCTGAATAAAAACATGAGGTTGTTGGGTACGCATGGTTCAATTGAAAGCTGGTAAAAGGCACTAACGAATGGTCCCTTCATGCAGGCATGAGTATGTACAGTGTCTGTATCTCCTTTCGTGCGTGCTCACACCGAGTTCCAGCGGTACAAAACGATGCGATTATCGAAAGGGGGAACCCGCACAGAGTTTGGGATGTAAGTTACGTGTGTTCTTGCCTTACACATGCTCACCATGACGTGGACCAGTCTCTGGATGCAACTGCGAAGAAGGCCTTCATCGGGCAAAATCCGCCAACTTTTGTGCTCGTGTTCCTTCCCAGCAGTGCGGCGGAGATCCGAAGGGACGTCAAGCATTGGGGCGACATCAGGCGCCATGTGCCAACTCAATGCCTGGTGAGTCGTCTCTTGTCTCCAGGACAACATTCGGTCCGACCCATTCCTCAGCGCGCAGGAAAGTGGGAGAGACTGTCGGACCAATACTGTAACAACGTCGCATTGAAGTGAGTCCCAGGAAATCCAGCGTGTCGATACGCTCTTCGCTCATGCACCGCAGGATCAACGGCAGGATTGGCGGCGTGAACTCCAAGGTGCACACCACTGCGCCCGACTTGCAGACCATTGTGCCGCCGGGCACAATGGTCGTAGGCGCAGACGTCGGCCACCCCGGTCCCGGCATGGGCAACCGCCCGTCGATGACCGGACTCGTCGCGTCTCTGAACGTGGACTGCACAGATTACGCCGCGTTCTCGTCGATCCAGCAGCCTCGCCTCGAAAGGATCGAGGCCCTGGAAGAGATGTTCAAGGTAATGGAGTATGGCTCTCTGCACCTGGTATTGGGGGCGCTGAGTGCACGTTCAGTTAGCGATATACGAGTTCCTTGTCAAGAACAATGGTCGTTATCCCGCGCGCTTCGTCTTCTTCAGGGACGGTGTCTCGGAAGGCGAGTATGCAGAGACAGCGAAAAGCGAGATCGAAGTCCTAAACGGTAGGCCATCGACTCTGCAGTGCATGATTCACTCACCACGTTGCCTGCAGAGTGTTTGAAGAACCTTGTTGCCTTTGACCGCGACGGCAAACCTAACAGTACTGGCGCGAAGGCATATAGGCCTGAACGTGTACCCCCCCTGACGTTCATCGTCGTTGGGAAACGGTACGCTGCTTTTTCATCGTGGTCTGCCTTTGGACTCACAGTTGTCTCCAGTCACCACGTGCGCTTCTTCCCTATGTCACCGTATGTTAGAAACAACCGTCCCGCCATTGACTGCACACTAAACCGTTTTCGTAGTGCCGACGGAGATAGGTCAGGAAACTGCCCTCCCGGATTTGTCGTCGACGGAGACATCGTCAGCCCTTCGTACCCCAATTTCTATCTTCAGTCGCATAGCGGCATCCAGGGCAGTGCGTTGCTTCCACAATCCTCGTGCAAGGGGTGATCTCATGCAGACGGTCCTTCTAGCGAGTCGACCAAGTCATTACATTGTCCTGCACAATGGCATCGAGATGAGCCTCGACCAGTACGCGGCTTCCAGACGGCTATCTTCGATTTCTGATGTTTGTTTAGGTGCCAACGCCTGGCCTTCGAACTGTGTCACGTCTATGCCAGTGCGACTCGATCCGTGTCGATCCCGGCACCAGTATACTGTGAGGCTACTTTTTCCGTTCTCGCCGCCTCTTTAGACTTACAACTTCTTACCCAGACGCCGACGTACGTCCTATTCCCGTATCAAAATATGTCGTTAGTCAAGGCTGATTGACACTTCCACTAGCGTGTTTGTGCGAGAGCCGAGTTCCACTTCCCCCCAGAGAAGCGCTTCGCGGACTCCGAGTCTGGGGTTGGCTCGGGGTCAGAACCGCCGTTCGATATCGAAGAATGGAAGACAAGCTTCCAGACGGTACCTGCGGGCAAGATGTATTTCTTATAGATATCTACTCCATCTTGTTCAAGATCTTGTTTCTCTCTCGATATTCAATGCATGATGTAAAATACGCTGGTAGTAGGCAGGGTTATGTAGAGTGTACGGTGTCCGTCAGCTTCATGTATGTAGGATAGCAGTTGTAGCATTACACGGTCAGCGATTCGTGCCAACAAATCTAGAATATGGGTTACCTGAGCGTGACTCTCCCGTCGTGTTCAATTGTGTTATTTCCGGCTAGTTGCCAGCCCATGATCAAACGGTGACTCAGGATACTTGAACCCGGTCTCAAGCGGAGCCCTGTGTCGTACTGCAGTCTTCTGCCGGTGTGAGTCTCGCGGTCTGGAGTAGGTCGGTACGGAGATGGAAGTCCACGATTCATACGCGTGCACGTTCAACAGTGCTCACCCTGTTGCAAGGTCGCACCTCGCTTAAAGGGGGAGCACATCGGAGACTGGTAGGCGCGATGATGATGTGCGGCGCGATCAACTGTAACCCAACAGTAACGAGTCCCACACACTGTGCGTAAATGCATTTCCTCAGCGGTGGTAAAACTCTATGAATATGACTCTATGCTTATGTCAAAAAACAAAACAATCATTCATTACACCCGGGGGTTTGAACTCCCCCAACACACAGCGGACGGTAATCTGGAGGCGACGAGTCGACTGCCAGGCCCAGCGTCCAAAAGGCGCAACGCTCCACAAAAAAAAGAAAAGTCGCACCTCGCTTCAAAATGTAATTCCATATCCCCGCCAATCAACTAGAGAAGCCGCTCAGAGAACCGGCGGACTATCATTCGCACCGCCGTGGTCGCTCCTTAAGCCGCCACAAGAAAGCAGAGCCCCA
Organism: Fomitopsis betulina; assembly: GCA_022606075.1. Lineage (NCBI taxonomy): Eukaryota > Fungi > Basidiomycota > Agaricomycetes > Polyporales > Fomitopsidaceae > Fomitopsis > Fomitopsis betulina. Next base: position 206,431 of record JABYQK010000016.1, read on the forward strand.
AATGTCTCGAGGTCTGACCTGTGATGCCTTCCGCTGCATTTACAAGAGTGGCACCGTGACCGTGACGGGGTCCTGTAATCTTGGGGACGTGTGTACTACACACGAATATATGAGACAACGACCACCCAGTAGAGGACAAGTGACGGCGAAAACGAGGACGTAACCCTGGCACTACAACGCAGGGAACCACTGAACGAGGCAAGTGCATCGTGATGCGGGCGAAGGTCCGGTGGAGACGCGAGTCGGCTAGGGTGCAACACGGCTACTGGGCACCGGGGAAGGAACCCTTCGGTAGGGAGAGCTGTTGCGTAGCATTAACATGCCGTGCCATCTACGCCTTGTGTTGTCGCCTCAGGGTCATCACTTCAACGTAGGCGAAGCAATACCTCACTAAGGCTAGGATGACATGTCGATGATGCCTGAGGAGCCCTGGAATGACGAATTAGCTGCTGAAGAAGCCTCGCATTAGCGGTGAAGGGCAAGCTGGGAAAATACAGCCTAGATGATACTGTGCCAAGCTGACCGACTCCGCTTCTTTCGAGAGTCTCTTTTGCCGAACCCGACCAGTGCGTATATAAGAACGCACGTCTGTCTCAAGTTCTTCAGTACTACGGCCTCCTGCTCTGCACACGTCGCACACACTCACCATCTACTCACATCATCCACTATGTTCGCGACCAAGTTCACGGCTGCTCTCCTCTTCGCTCTGGTGTCGTCCGCCACAGTCTCGGCGTCAGCGATCTGGAACCCGAAGATCCTCTCGCCGGACACTCAGACGGTGTGGGTCCGTGGTCAGACCACGGAAGTGACCTGGTCAGTTTGCGCGCAAGGGGCTGCGAACGTGTCCTGACTCTTCCACCTTGTTTTAGGGACACGTCCAACCCACCGGCAAACTCGACCGCCTATACCGGTCAGGTTCGCCTGGCAAAAGGCGGGAACCAGGGCTACGGTATGTATGATTCGGAGAGTCTATTTTCTCTTGAGACCGCAAGTCCTAACGCTGTCTGTATAGGCCTTCTGGCCAGTGGATTCCACCTCGCTGATGGCAGTGTCGAGGTCACTGTGCCCTCGGATTTGGACGCTGGCTCTGATTACCAGATCGTCCGTGAGTACTGAGGGTTGTCATCATAAAACAAACTCACCGACTCATGGCTCTTTGTCCAGTCTTCGGCGACTCTGGCAACGTCAGCCTTGAGTTCACTATCCAGTGAACACGTGCACCTCTCAGTGACATGAAGATGTGATCACTGTTCGTTACGCTCGTTGTTGTGTCAGGGCTGCCCATTGAACCTAGACATGCATGTAGCCGACCTGTCGTACTCATTGCATTGAGAAGATTGTTTGACTGCTATGTGATGTTTTTGAGAGTGACTCATGCCGACTTGATTGCTATTTTGGTTCTTGGGATTGGTGAATAGTGGTTGTCATTAGTCTGCACTCGGGAACTGCCACAACAAGATGATGACTCGAAGTCTACTTCCTCTGGCGGTATGTGGTATGTCTGGACGTGTTGGGGGAGGGAGGTGGGGGCCTTTGGAAGGGTCCTCGTAATTTGGATCAGATTCTGTCGGCAGTACTCAAGGCCCTTGGGCTCTCGGGGGCAGGGAGACTATGATGGGATGTGGTATCGCACCTCATGCAGCCTACTACCATGAAGATTGGAGTGCTTACCTACAGGGGGTTGACGCCCGTCTTCGGACTCAAACAGGGCATGAGGGAGAGTAACCTGCAGGGACCTGCAAGGGGAAATGGGGCTCAGGAGGAACGGTCTTAGCGTGCGGCAGTGTTTATTAGTGCCTGCATGTACCTCGATGTACGGGCTATAAACTCTCAGAATTAAAATAATAATAAAAAAGACTCGAAGTCTACTGGATAGTGGACATCAGATCGAGATCTGCACCATACCAACCATCGGGCGCCTATTCTGAGGGTCTGTCCGGCTTTAAACGCCCTCTAACTCATGATGGCCGTTCTCAACTTAATCTCTACCGTGCATTGTATGTTTCAAGGCTACCCTACACAAAATCTACTCTTCGCCGCGATATATTCGGGTTGGTTAGAAACGATGATAACCAATGCTACTATGGTATACGTGCAGTACGGTATATAATATCTACAAGATGTAACTATGCGAGACAAAGGATAACGTTGTTTCCATGTAAATCGTAGATGGCGTAAATGACGTGGAAATGAGTATGAGTATGGCTGAGATATTGTGACTCTAACCGAGGCCTGACATTGAAGCGTTGAATGTGGAGGAGGGAGAGGGGAAGGAGGGAGGGGATGCAAAGCTCAGCTAGCTTACTTCCGCGCATACTTGCTCGCCGCCCGGATCCGCTCGCCGTAATGCCAAATGAGCCAAGGAGCCGGGCACCCAATAACAATGGCGACGGCCGCGAGGATCGAGTCGCCCTTGCCGTACCCAAGCGCATTGTACATCGCGGGCGCAAACAGCGGGAAACCAAAGCCCGCGCACGACCGCCAGAATGTCACAGCCGCTAGCGCGGAGGCTGCGTGCAAGGTGAACGCGTCGATGACGTACGTCTGGATGCACTGGAAGTTGAGGATCGTGCCTGCACCCACCAGTGCAATGCCCTGTGAGATGGAAGAAGGTTAGTGCGATGATGCGTATCTAGTGGGATAGATAGCTTACGATGTCAGGCCCTATCCAGTGAGTGTGATTCTGCGCCGTCCAACCGGTAATCAATAGACCCGCGGGGAGCAGAATCGTGCCCGGGAACATGGATGGCAGCCTGTACTCTGGCTTACCCACTCCGCCATTCTTGTCCGCAAAATGCTTGTATATCCGGTCCAGCATGCGTGCATTGATTTGAGAGGCACCAGTGAGACCAACTCCAAGCGCGAAGTAGTTCAGACCGGCGATACCGACCGTTTGATGGTACACGCCCTCGAAGATCCCGTCAATGGTGGTCAAGAAGAGGTAGAGGGTGCCGTAGATGAAGGCCATGTAAATGCCGAGTAACATAATGATCGGCTCGCGGAAGAACAGCTTGAAAGGTCGGATGAGAGCCCGTCCTACGATCGACTTCCAGCTATAGCGAAGTCTGTCAACAAATCTTCTCCTTGATCTGCTTTACGACTGCTCACTGTCTCTCTGCGTCGTCGAAGACTGTGCGAATTTGTCGCTTCTCGGCTTTCTCAGGGTCCGTATTTTTGCGCATCCTTTCGGCCTTGCGCTCAAGCAGGATCGGGGCGTAAGCTGCAGGACAAGACATATCAGCGGTGACAACGCGAGAGAGTATATATAAATGCACTTTCTTGCAAGAATATCAGTCCCATGCACTGGATGAAGCCATCGATGATTGTGGTAGACCAGAACTAAGCAAGAAACTTCAGTACCGTATCGATCGCCTCGGAGGGACGAGGAGACATACCACCCAGCGCCATGTCGACTTCTGAGCAATCCAGGCAGCGCACACAGGACCAATGACGGGCCCCAGCAACGGGGCCAGAGAGTAGAGCGCGATAGCTTGACCCCTCTCCTCTGGTCGCCAGCAGTCGCCGAGCACACCCCCACCGATGGATAAGGGTGCACTCCCACCCAGGCCAGCTAGGAATCGGAAAGCAAGGATTTGTCCAGTGTTCTGGGAAAATGCACACCCAAGATTCCATGCTGTGAACTAATTGAGTACGTTGGCTAAGAGACGCGGAAGGACGCATTCACCCAAGTACCATAAATTTGCGAGTTGGAGCACCCGCGAACGCCCAAAGATTTCGCTGAGCGGGCCTAAGAATAGCGGTCCCAACGCTTTGGAAATGTGAGACAGGCCACACAAACTCAACAACGTATACACAACGCACCATAGGCCAAGACAAAGATGGACGTGACCAACGCAATGACGATGTCGTTCGTAATCCCGAACTCTTCTGCTAGCTGATCGGACGCTGGTGCAATCATTGATGACGAGACCGGGCTGATGAATGTGAAAGCGGACACAATTGCGGTCGCGGCCCATTTCTTCTTGAAGCTCCAACTGCGAGGGACAAGTTGTCAGCGTGCCTTGCCCTTGCAAGCCAAATTGGCTCACTTTCTTGGATTCTCTGGGTCGTCTGGACCATCCCAGTCAATAATCAATACATCACTGTATGACTCTGCAAGTGACCGAGAGTCTGAGCGTTCGCTTGGTGCGCCAGGCTGTGCCACGTTCTTAGGCGGCGCGTCGGTGGCGCTGGTCTCTGCATCCCCTCGCAGAGTGACCGTTTCTGAAGCCATACCAGACTCTTGTTTGAAAGCTGGGGCGTGTGCGTGACTATTCGGCATAAGGACCTCTGTTAGAGGCAAGTCGTTACAGAGGGGGAATTGGCGGGCAGATGGACAAGCATGGCGGTATATTTATGTAGAGTCAGCAGCGGCAGAGTGCAAGCCGCGACTCGGAGGACCCACTCCATGTCTCGACCTTCTCCAGCCATTCGGCCGATCCTTGAGCGCCGCCCAATCGGCATCCGGCGGCTGACAAATATATGATCCACAGCCAATGTCCGGCACGATGCCGACCTGTCCATATTTAGGAATCAGAGCAGTCTCATACTAAAACCTTCCGCGCGGCACTAGCGCGGAGGGAGTTTGTATAGAATATACCAGTCAGAGCACCCACCTCATGACCGTGACTTACCCCACAACAACGGCTGAAGTAGATCCTTGTCAGCGTCTATGATTCCTGTCCGTTCCTGTCGGTCGTATCATACTGCTCGGGGCTTTCGGAGCGCCCTCAAGCTTACTTTCCTGCATCACTTGCGTACAGATTCGCCAAGTCACGGTCATCACATGGCAGGGCAACAGGGTATCATACATGCCAAAGATCGAAAGCGGTGCTCGTACAAGTCGTAGGTAGACATGCTAAATAGTCCGAAGAAAACGTTTACGTATCTGATTGTGTCATAGAATGCATATGCATAACCCTATACGGGCATGTTCTCCTTCGCACCCAATACGCCTCGCGTCGGGCTATGTGAGGCCTTTCTCCCCTTGGTAGGGCTTGGGAAGAACGGTCTGTCGTCGCCAAAGCTCACATCCTCCACCGCGTCCCACTCCTCCTCAAGGAGGCTCGGCTCGATCGCGGGAAGACGCATGGGCGAATCTGTCTCTGCAACGGGTGCCATCGTCGGCTCCGGGTCCATGGACTGCATGCGGCTCCGCTGTCGCTGCGCGAACACCGCCGCCGCACCGCCTGGCTGGGGCATCGGTGGGTTAAGCTTGGATGGGACGGCCATCGGAAGGCCAGCACCGAGGCCGAGAGCATCGAACTTCCGCACGAACGCGGCCAACGCCTGCCGCTCATCCTCCAGTTTCAAACGGGCCTGTAGGCGACACGGGGCATCAGTACAGTCGGAGCCTTTGATGAGAAGAAACGCAGTCATACCCTCCGCTCCTTCTCAAGCTGCCGCACGAGCTCGTCTGCCCACGCCTCCTTCTCCTCTCGCCTGCGCTTCTCCTTCTGTAGCTTCTCTACCCACTCCCTTTCAACATCCTCTCTCACAGCGCGGAGAGGCGCGCCGAGATTCTCCTCGTAGCCCCTGACAACAATTTCCAGTTCACGGATGGTCTTAGTCTGCTCACTCAGCAGTTTGTCCTTGTCGCTGTCAGGCGCATCGGGAGGGAGTTGAGGCCGTGCAAGGAGCGCCGCTTCGAGGGACAGGATTTGTGTCGCCTGGGTGTCAATCTGCCTCCTGGCTGACAGGAGCTCTTGTTGCAGCTGAAATGAACATCAACACAACCTTACTTATAGAAAGCATTGACTTGACCCACCTGGTAGGGAGACATGTCGAAGTCAACCTTCGACGGACTTGCGGGCCGCGATTCGTTGTCCTTGTTCTCATCCACCGTTTGACTCGTCAGGATAAGCTTCGTAAGTTGCCTGATACGCGAATTCAGGTCGTTCATCGCTCTCGACTCATCCAATTGCTGCAGCAACACGGTCAGTACTAGCACCCGAGCCTAGCCACAGCACACTGACCTCGCGGGCAGACAACCTGCGCTTCAGCGCCGGAGCCTCCGCTTCCTTCTCGGAGAGCCTCTTCCTGAGCTCGTCGATCTCCTTGCGGTACCGCTCGAGGAGGGCCTCGGTGTCGACGACCTCCTTCTTCGTCGCACTCAGCTGCACCTTCTTGATGCGCTGCGCGAACAAGAGCGTGCTCGTCGTCTCCGTGACCGCATTCGTGTCCGGGTTGATCGTGCAGATGACGGAGATGCGTGCGTTCCCCGCGAGTGACGGCTGCAGCATCCGCGTCAGCTTCGAGTTTCGGAACGGGACATGGTCGTGCTTGTTGCGCGCCGCGTTCTCCGCGAGCGTCCCAATGACCGACCCGAGCGTGAGCAGACTGTGCGGAGTCAGCTGTCAGGGCGGTGGGGGCGATGGGGCGACGCACCTGGTGTTAATGAATTTGCCCTCGCGCGTCCGCTCCTTGTCAGAGGTCGCCTTCTCAGATCCAGCAAGATCAATGAGAGACTGTCAAAGTGTCACCGGTCGGCCCGCCATTCACTAAAAGTGCGCGATGACCCACCAAGACAGACGTCTGCACGCTCCGGCCACCCCTTGCCTGTAGCCTCGGTCCACCTGGCGTCGGCGGCCTGAACCCGGGCGTGGTCCGCCCGCTTGGGGCACCGTCGTCTCCGCTGCCGCGCTCCCGACTCTCGATGACCACGCGGAACACACTGTGACTACGACTACTGCGCTCGTTCCAGTCCGTGCTCGCTGTGCGCCGGTTGCCCTCGCCGCGCTGCAGGACCTCGCGCACGCCCTTCAGGCTCGTGACGACCTCCTCGCGGAGCGGCGTGAGGACCACGTTGTTGCCTGTGCCCTGAATCTGTACCGGCTGCGAGACGGACGAGTTCGGCGGCGCGAGTAGGTCGTGGATCGTCTCGTTGTAGATCTCGAGGTACGAGCATCGTAGGAGGTACTCGCGCGACGGTGTGCGCCGGATGCACGCAAAGACGTCCTTCATTGCGCGCGGGATGATACCTGGCTGATCTTCGTCGCCAGTCTGCATGTGTATGCTCAATTCTGCGCGTGAAGGGCAGAAGGCTGGCGCAGACTCACAAGCGTGAAAGTCTTGCCACTGGCCGTTTGGCCGTACGCGAAGATGACGGCGTTGTAGCCATCCATGGCTGCGCAGACATGGCTGCGAGCCACGGCATTGTATACAGGTTTGTTTTCGGAACCGGTGAGTATCTCGTCGAAATGAAAGTCCTGTGGGGTTGCGGTCGAAGTCTTGCAATATTGGGGATCCAGCTTGATGCTCTTGTGTTCTGCGATCTGCCATGCGGAGGTGGCGTTGGTTGGTCGTATTCTGGTAGAAGTGGCGTTAGTACCGTATACTGAACGTTTGGCATGAGAAAGAGCGGCTTGGTCCCAGTGGCAGCTAAGGCATGCGGAAAAGACCCCAGCTTGAAATCGTTCGAATGAAGGCAGAAGAGCATCATGCAAGATTCAATCTAGCCTGTGCCCCATAAATAACGAAGACTACTTTATCTCGGCCATTGATCGGACGGAGTGGCTGCAGTGAGGAACAAGCAAGACATTTCGGCCAAAGGTTGCCTGCCTTTTCGAGCCTTGGATAGTATACAGAGGCGCGCAGCGCTCTGTATGCTTCGGGCACGTTCCCCCTCCTTTCGGTACAGCCGATAATCCGTCAGGCCGTAGATAGCATTGAATTGTTGGCACGGACGTCTGACCTCCGAATGCGGACCACCGACCGGTAGTGAAGGTTTGGCAGAGTATTAGAGATGATACACTTGCGACGCACCTTATGGATACAAGTACTTTGTCTTCCTTACCATACTCTGCGAGCGCCGCATCATCGATTTCTGCTGATACGTCGCCGTCCTCCACCGTCTGGAAGTCCACGACCACCTCCTCCGGGTCGACTCTGCTGACATCCATCTCGCTCATATAAGGAAAGGGAATCGGGCTCTCCGTGCCTCGCTTGGGCGTGGTCGGTGTCTTCGGTCGCACATCCTTGGTGGGGGATCCCGGTACAGAAGCAAGTCCGGGCCTGGGTTTTGGAGTCAACCTGGAGCGGGACTCCGTAGAGAGTGCCGCCTTAAACTTCTTTGCCGAGCCGAGGAGACTGGGGGTTGTTGTGCGGGGTATCCTGCCAGTGCTGGTGTGATCTTCGGATGAGAGAGATATGGAATGGGGTCGCTTGGGGGTGAACGGGACTGGGCGTGCGAGTCTGCTGGTCGGGTTTGAATTTGAGGTAGCCATCGTGGGTCTTGCGTATGCTGTGAGTGGGGTCGCGCAGGCGTTGCAGGATATTAGAGAGCCCAGCAGGTTTCAACCGTGGAAATGAGCCCAGACGCCCGACACGGCTACGCGACCGCTCACGGGACCGTGAACAGGCGTCTATAAAATCCCAATTTTGCCCCCGTCGTCTCTTCGTTTCTTCCACCATGTCGTCCCCGTGCTGGGCTGCAAATCTCCCAACCGCTCACGGCTTCTAATATGAAAGATACAATGTATACAGGATGGACGGACGAGCATTGAATGGGGTGAGTTATAAGTTCTTTGACCTCCGCCCGGGATACCATGCCACTATAAGTGATGTTTTACTGATTTAATGAGCCCAATTTGCCTTGACTATATGTTGGGGCAGAAATGACGACCATTCTTTGCTGATACTTCCTTTCGACATGTATACTTTCGAATTCTGTGCTGACTTCCATTCTTTCAGGTGAAGTGTCCAGGCAGTCGTCGACGCTTGGCTACCCGAGGTAGCTCGCTAGCCGGTGGAAGAGTTTATTTTCACCCATCGCAAGATCTGGTTCTCGATCTGTCGCCTTCCTCATGTTGTGCCATCAATTGTAATGTCGATCACTACCACACAAGCAATACAGGACTATATCAATCCTTTCCCAAGCATCTGATAGGTAGCCAGTACTAAAGTCCATGTCCATGAGTCGAAGGTGACATTCCGTCCTACAGGATGGTGAATATAGGACTTTCATTGCCAGAGTCGCCGAACACTTTCCGTGACCCAATCGTCAGTGATGATTTACAGGCAGCACTGCTGATGATGAAGGTGGCGCGGTACTCACGAACAATGTCGTAGTCAGAACCCGGCTCGAGGTCCTCTGGGACAGTGATCTCTATGCTACCGAGCAAGATAGAGAAGTCGCCCGCGAGCACGGCTGTTCCCATCATATGGTCAGTCATCCGCCATATTGACGGATGGGTCACTCGCCTTGGTTCTGGATACCACCCTTGCCCAAGATGACACGTCCGACCTTGTTCGTGATGTTGACCGGTGCGTCGTCAGTGTTCCTGAACATAGTAAGTGGTATGGCTTAGGATGTAGCTAGGGATGATCTCACCAAGTCACATTGTACTTCTGTCCTGTGTGCCACACTGTGAATGCGTTTGGCGTGATGATCTCCGGATCCCAGACTTCGCGTTCCACAAGTGCAGGGGCAGCAGATACCAGGGTCGTCGCGAGCACGGCGAAGCACAAGGTAAAGACGGCTTTGAAGGTCGTGAACATATTGTCGTAGATCGTGAGTCGTGAGTCGTATGAAGCTACTGAAGCCTTCGTTTGCCTGTGCAGGTGCGGGTGCTGTAGAGCGAAGGGATCAGTTCTTATACCTCGTCCTGCCGACATCGGTGCGTGGGGTTGGCGTGAGGCTCCCCGCGCTGCCTGACACCCGGTTCACAGCACGGTCTCTCGTCTCCGCGTCGCGGACACTGTACACGGCCAGGGCATGTCGTCGCGTTTGGCCTCGGTCTGTCGCCGCGCATCGGCGAAGCCGAGCTACGCTCTCGTGACCGCGCCTACTCAATCTGCCACAATCGCTCCAAATGGTACCTCTTCCATGAATTCTATCACCTGAGGATTTGTCGGAAGGCATGTAGGTAGGCTAGGTATATTTGCGCGACTTGGATGGATCACCCGAGTTGCGGCGAGATGCAAGGCCTGACATGCATAGGTACCCATCATCGGAGTCCGTGGTGCATAACCAACTACACGCCGGAGAGATGATCCCGCGCGGTGAGTGTGCCCGTGCGGTACAGTGCTATTCATGTGACGGTCATCGAACAGAGCGAGTGATTCTCAAATGGGCGTTTCAAAACCTGTATGTCTCGACACTGGCATTCGGTCCGGACTAGAACGCACTCAATTCCCGCAACATGTCACCTCTTTCATTGCGATCAAGAGGCGACCGCGATTCTCTCGAGTAGTAAGAAAGCCCTCTTTGCTACTGGACTCCATCAATGTAATAGGTCCGAGAAGAGAAGAGTAGTGATTATGCGAGTGCCCGCGAATATGATCCTTACAGGATGCTGAAACGCAGGTCGATGCTCTCTACAATGCGTAGAGTCCTTGTCTGCGCTCCCTGGATTGCTCAACCGAGGTCTAGATAGCGCTGGGTGGTATGTCGCCTTATCCCTCGAGTCGGTAAATACCACACTAATGCTCATTGACTAGTTCTAGTCTATCACAATCGTCGATAGTTTAATCATGTGCATGGAATTGCTCCTCAGTGCGTTTCTGTATATACTCCTGCATTTTCTTTTCTGTTATGTCCTGTAGCTTACGCCCCCATCTTGCTTCGGCGCAAGGCGGGACATGGACGCAAGAGCAACGACCCTGATAGTCCCCAGAAAGCGGCGAGTATGTACGGTCTTTGACGACATGAACAGCGAGCAGTCTTGCATGCAGCTCAAGCACAGAATCTGCTATTACGAATTCCTCTGCACTGCGTAGTCTGTGGTGATCTCGCACTTGTTTACACATGCAACCCAGAACTACACGATCTGCCTCATTCCACGATCGACGATGTTCATTGCCTGTGCCACGCTTCTTCCTCTCGCACTCGAAACCAGGAAATGGATACTTCAATGCTACGTCCCGCCACTACAACCGTTGGGCCCATACCATGATCTCCTCCAGTATCGTCGAGATGGATGAGACAGATAGGTACTGACATCGGACGATAGCACCCGTAATCACCGTGGTGCTTGACAGGGTGCGCCCTCGAGGCGTTGCGCCACCCCCGTATCACCATATCCGGTATAGGCTGTGGCAGGGCGCCTTCTGGGTCTTGTAGAGGTGCAGTGACCGAACGCTCATTCCATTGCTCTGCAAACGACGACTTGCCCGCTGTCCCGACGCATATATAAGCGATGGTACTATCCGCTATGTCGTCCCCATCGTCGCCTCGCACAGCACGAAACCTCCCCACCCCCCGAATCCCGACATCATGCAGTTCGCCACTCAGTACGCGGCACACTCCGGGCCGGACTATCACAATTTCTACCTACCTGATTCGAGTCTCGGCTTCGACGCCGTTGTTTCCTCACCACCATCCCTAGACGGGTTGTATACGTCTACCAGCAACCATGTCTGGGACGATGGACGTCTCAAGAGCGACCCAGAGTACGCCGCTCCGGAAGCGAAGATGGTCTTACCGAATCATGGGCCTGCTATAACCGCTCATGCCCAAGTCAACTACGACATTGGGAATTGTCCTCCAGATTCGCATGCTAGGTATGCATGACCAGATCATACATATACTGCGAGACTGATCTCTCTTTATCAAACAGCGGAAATGGTCAAGGTATTCCGATGGCTCAGCTCCCTGGAGCCCTCTGTGCATCGCTCCTAGGCGGCGGTCCGTTATGGAACGCTTGTCCAAGCAGCCTTTATCCAGAGGCAGGGGCATCTATCAACACCTACGGTTGGAGCGACCTTGCAGGCATCCCTCCCTCCCTCACCGTGACAGCCGGCCCCGTATTCGACCCAGCTATCGATTCTCCTGACCAATGGTCGGGATCGAGCAACTTGATGCAAGCACTCTCCTTCTGTGAAGCGCAGTGCGGCACCTACAGCGCATGCTCGAGCCCGGACAGTCCATCTTCGAGCGCCGCGTGCCCACCATCGATTTCGGACTGGTCCACCATATTCTCTCCTGGGACGTCACTGTCGCAATCGGACACAGCCCCTACGAGATCTTCTTCCGATTTCCCTTCCCCTCAGTTCATTACAGTTACCCTTTCAGCGCAAGGCTCGAAGCGCCAACGGGGTGGCAAAACTGCTCCCCGTGTCGGACGTGTTCGCTCGAGCGCATACAAGTCAGTCAAACCAGTTCCCAGTTCCTCTATCACCTTCCCAAGCGGACGCGTCCACCCCACCGCTCCACGCAACAAGCAAATTGCGGCTGACGAGATCAAGGATCCTGTGCGCCGCGGTGATACGTGGTTCTGCTCTAATTGCTCGTACCAAACGCGCCGTAAAGGGGACATGCAGCGACATGTGAAGACGCACTCTGGCAACACGGAGACCGTCTGTTGCGCAGTCCCCGTAGAAGAAGTACCCGAGTACGCTGGGGCGGTCCATCTTCGCGAGGGGAGGGCGATGGCTGGTGGGTGCATGAAATCCTTCAAGCGCAAGGATTCCTTCCTACGGCATCTGAAGGCACCTGAAGGAGCATGTATTGGACCAACATCCTCATGATCATCGTGACTACTCTGTGTCCGACTATTCCATCTATTACATACCATCTTTGTATTCCCATTGTACGGCATATCCATCACTATCAAGACTTTGTAGCCGCGGTGCTCTACTACTACCGTGAGCGGGGTCTGAGCATCATGTTCGAATTTCATGCCAGTGTCTCACGCCAACAACTATACCCTCCGAGTCTCCACGAATGCTGGAGTATGGACCCGCCGTTTGTTCTGCATCTGCAGTCACTGGACGGGTCTACCACGCCTCTTTTGACGTGACCCCGAGTCCAATGGTGCGCAGCTCGATATCTAGCTGGTGGTGAGGTAACGGTGAGTAAGGACGACAATCGTTTACCAGAAAAGAGCACAACTGTCAGTGAGGCGTTGGTCACTTTCATCATCTAGTCAAGCAATTCTCTGCCATATTCAATGAGTCGGCTACAAGCATTTCTAGGCTGGGACAACCTCTCAGACACGGCAACGAGCATAACGACACATTTTCATATCATGAAATGTTCACTGGATAGTGAACTCAGGGCTGAGGTTGCCAGAATCGCCGAAGACTGGACGAAGGCACATCTCAGGGACTATTTTCTTGATCAAAGAGTGAGGCTAGTGCTTACGGACGATCTGATAATCGGACCCAGCTTCCAAATCCGTGGGTACAGTGAACTCAACGCTGCCACCAGCGAGGTGGAATCCCTTGGCCAGAACGCCTATACATTCATCAGAATTTACGGTGTGAAAGGACAAGACGTCTCATACGCACCATAGCTCTGCATCCCGCCCTTCGCCAGGTGAACCTGTCCGATATAGCTGGTCACATCTGCCGGCGGGTTGGAAGTATCCCTAAATAAGGTAGAAGAATTAGAACTCGTTCGTAGCACGGTAGTCACCCCTGCTGCACAACTGACCAGGTCACCTTCGCGGTTTGACCACGGACCCAGACCGTCTGATTGTCCGGAAGGAGGATCTTGGCGTCCCAAATCATTTGCTGTGAGTAGATGGCGGACGTGTGTAGGGAAGTAGGCTGTAGCACTGTGGGACATGAGATTGGCGTACGTCTGTATATATGCAGACCCTCCACAATGCCATCAAGCGTCCTGGAGCCGGTCTCGGGAAGGGGTATTCTCGTAAGAATCGGAGACGCACGTTTTCTCAGCTTGCCCTTCACCGCTACCGCGAGACGTCTTCAGCACTGATGATTCGTCATTCTAGGGTTCCTTTACATTTATCGACCCGCATCCGAGCTTCGGTGAAGTGTTGCTTCATGCAAGTAATCTTCTCGAATAGACCGTGACGGTTGAAGCCCTTCGTTAGCTGGTAATAAGAAGGTCGCATAGGCCGGGAGAACGTGGGGGCGACAACGCGCTCCAGATGCATGGTAGAGCTACGCGCCCGTGTGTGTGTGTTCTTACAGACCAAAGTATTCTTCCCGGGGTGCCAAGTAGCCGTGTTGCATCGTAGCCGACTCGGACTTTCGTGTCCATCGGAACTTCGCCCGCAATGGGATGGCCCTTGTCGGTGAGCTGCATCTTCGGGGAGTCTATTGTCAGCCCGTCGCTTCTCCTTTGCTTAGCTCACACTAGTGCTTGTTGTCTCAGATATTTGTGTACTTGAATGCTACGTAAGATCTAAGATCGTCTTCCTCTAAGTTCACCCCATAGGTCGCCCACGAGATGTGGTAGGGTCAAGTATCTGGGGCTACCACTGCTGTGTAAATAACAGCCAGCTGTCTGTCTCAACCGCCTCTCTGCGTTGATTACCCGGGATGTCCAAGTGTTCAAAGCGAGAGTCGGCTCACACAGCATACAAAATGCCAGTATTCTCGTGGATCACCGTAGCAGCGCACTAAGATAGCACATGTTCGCAAAGCCGCAGCGACGAGAGGAATAGAGTTCTGCTTGAGACCAAAAGAAGTTCTCCCCGTAGGTAGATTCAGACCACCTTGTAAGGGACCGTGTGACATACGCGTGACATGTCGCGTTGAGCCACTGACGCGACGCGTCTCATCCTTCCCACCACCATCCTCAAGTCAAAGGATCCCCGTTCCTTTTCCTCCTCGACTGTTGGCTTCCCGAATAACTCCACGAATAACATGATGGAAAGCTCCCCAGCCGCCCTTCCGCCCGATTCACCCGACGTGCCGCTGGCCGACCTAGAGGAGGAGGATGCTGCTGCACAGTCAGAACCCATTGACATCCCGGACGACCCGCAAGACGAGGAGGAAGAGGAGATACAAGAGGCTGTCCGTCAAGAGGCGGTGAACAAGGAAGGGAAGAAACGAGAGAAGGCAGTATTTCACGTGACAAGGAGGCCGGGCAAGACCCATCTCCCGATTGCGAGAGTGCAGAAGGTCCTGAAGGCCGATAGGGTATGGCCGTCCTCGTGAATTATGGAAGATATATCAATTTCTGACTTTCATCTATGCACACAGGAGCTGCCTATTGTCGCTCGAGAAGCAGTGTTTCTTATTGCTGCAGCCACAGAAGAGTTCACGATGCGACTGGCAGCTGCAGTAGAGCGCATGGTGCAAAGGGAGAACCGGATGACAGCCCAATATAAGGACGTGTGTAAGTTTTCCCAACCCATGTCAAGTGTCCCAGCTGAACGCTTCGCAAGTGTCACTGTCAAGAAGGGACGAATTCGTCTTCATGGACGGTGTGTATATTAGTGCTGTTGATTTCATCGCAATCTGGGACCTCATTTTCGCAAAGAAATCATTAGATCGATACCGGCATCACAAGTTAAGCGCAAGGTCAAAGACATACTGGAAGACGACGACAGCGACAAGAAGAAGAGGAAGAAGGCGGTACCTAGGCCTCTGGACAAATGGGTGGTGGCAAAGCAGGGCTCCGAAGAACCAGGAGTGGACGAACCTCCAGACGAGTCAGAGATGCAATTCACAGTCCATGACGATGGGACGATGTCAGTGTCATGATATATATACAGTGTTCGCAGATATCAAGACCCTCAGCTGCAGTGGGTGATGACCGTATTTACATGAGAATATACTGAACCTTAGTGCTGAATATCCAATCTAAGTCACGGGCACCAGTACTGGAAGCATTAGCGAGTCGTCATGAATCGCATTCCTAATTTCGACACATCTAGACTAAGATCGGAGCAGTGTTAGAAAAGCCATCATGCAGGTCGGATTGCGACCCAAGGCTAGAGGGTATCGTAAAGGCACGGGTGACAGCATGGTGTAGGAAATCAAACGTCAAGCCATATATGATCGTAACCAAAGGACGTGGGCATCGCGGCGGAGATAAGCAGCAAGGTTTATTTCCTCAAAATTTTCTCGCGCAGCTCCGCACCCTTCAGTCGGGCACGGAGATACTCTAGCCTCGCCTCGTACCGCGCAGTGACCTCCGCGCGCCGGCGGCGGATATCCGCCAGCTCCGCTTCCATCGCCTTGATATCTTCGTCCTCCGCGTGCACCTGGCTCTTCTGTGGCGACCGCCCGGGCAGCGGGGGCACGTCCGTGCCGAACCACCTTGCGTCATCCGTGACCGACTTGCGGTGCCCGCTTGTTGAGCCCTCTGTTTCGGCGACAGTCGCGAGCGGGAGGTGGTTCGCACTCCGCGCAAGGTTCACGCTCGAGCTGCTTCCCATGCCGTAGTGCGCGGAGAGTCCGGGTAAGATGCTGAGCCCCACGCGGCTACGCGAAGACATGGACGAGACAGAGCCTTTGCGGCTCATAGGTTTTGGGGGCGGTGAAGCGAGGTTCCCAGAGGAGGACGATTGCGGCGCGTGTATTTTTCGCGGACCAGTGGGGCCGGGGGATCGTCTTCTTGTGGAGGGTGTCCGTGCACCAGACCCGCCTGACCTGAAGGACATCGCATCCACGTCCCTTGTGGTATGCAGAGAGCGCGCATCTCCGGTGTGGACTGATGTATTGTCTACGGATGGGCTCAGAGGAATGGGGGCTCGGTGATGTGGACGCTTATGTCGCCGAGTGAGGGTGCTGAGCTCGAGGCCGTTGAAAGCGTCGAGGAGTCGTCTGCCTTCCGCCTCGACGAGCTCGATATGGTGCCGGATATCCTTTGCAGACTCTACTTCGTCGTCATTTGGTAGCGGTTCCCCAGGCAACGGACTGGTCGGCTCGAAAATGGAGGATCCGTGGAATGCAGAAGGCGGTGCGGACGAGCCTGACCGCTTCCTTCCTCGGGACTGTCGTAGCGTGGAGCTTCCTGGATCAGGATCTGTGACAATGGGCCTTAATTGTGTTGCGCGCGCGCGATCAAGCCCACTTCTGAATGAGGACTCGCTGGCTCGAGATGCAAGCGTGCGGGGAGTGGTATGCACTCGGTCCGTCTGAGAGCTCGTGGAGTAGATGCTTGCTGCATCGCCATTGAGGTCGGACGGAGATGACACAACACGCCTGCTCTTGCTCGTCGCTCGTCGAAGTAACCCGCCAATGCTTGAGGTGAGTGAGCTCTTGGACTGCACAGAGTTTCTTGATGACTGTATATAGAACTGGGACGACGGGCGGCGATCATGTACGGAAGAGATGGACGCTGAGCAAACGTCAGGGGAATTCAGGCATATATGTTGGTCGATACTTACTGCGGCTCCCACTAGCTCCGTGTCCACCGCCTGATATGGGTACAAGGGGGGTCTCCGTAGGGACCTGTGAGTTGCTGGCAAACCTCTCGAAGAGGCTTTGCCGTAAGAGACGGTATTCATCATCACTATCACAGCATGTGAGGAGGACATTATCATGGAAAATGAAAGAGGGCGCACCTGAGCAGATTTTCAGAATTGGCAGTCGCCAACTCGTTCAGACGCTGCGCCAGTGTTATCCTAGGTGCCCTCAGCGGCCGACCGACATCCCGACGCACACTCCCCACTCACGTTACTGCATCCGTCGACGACCGCGGACCTGGGTGCTCGCTGACAACGTCCGCATGTCGCGCGAGTGATATAGAGGTCGAAGAGGCGACCCGGCGCGACGCCTTATGAAAGCCACGCGACTCCGAGCCCCGTGCCGAGACGAAGGACCTGTTATCGGAATGAACGTGTGGTGAAGAGAGCGATGGGGAGGTGGAAGAGTAGGTCAGAGAATCGCCGTCGAGGTCGCGTTCCTTTCCCTTCCCCTTGCCATTGCCGTACTGCGATAGAGCGCCTGGGCTGAGCAAAACCGAACACGACCCGACAGGTAGATGTCACTCACAAATCTAGCACGGATAGCGCGGAAAGAAACAGCGCCCTGGTTGTCGGGGAGGGTGCTCTCCAAGTGTTCGGCCCTCCTCGAGAATAGACCCATCACCACTGCATGGTGTGAGCGTACCTCCATCCCAGAGCTTGGGCATGCGGGCCAAGTGCGCGCGGAAAGAGGTTAGGGTCCGATAACTGCCAAGGTTAGATAGCATTAACCTTCCATCAGGCGAGGCCAGTATGCTATCACTTGATTTCGCATATTTCGTATTGCTGCGATCCTATTGATCAGCCATTATTCGAGTATTTTGTCCCCATCGCAACTCATCGACGAGTGAAGGGACCGTCGAGTGTTCAGAACCTTGAGAGCTACATCTCGTAGTGGACGGCGTTATGACGCAGTCATGTTTCCTAGCTCGTGCATTGCCAATCGAGTCATCATGGTCCCAGAATCTGGGAGGCCGTTCACCTCTGCGCACTCCGTCACATAGAGCTCGTCGTACCAAGCACTGGATTCCTCCGGACTGGTTACCTCCGACACCACTGTGCGATGACCTCGTTCATCATCAAGGCACACGAAAACCGACCACTTCCTGAAGCTTGGAAGGTGGATGGCGATTGCCCCTTCTGTCGCATTGTTCGCGGGGAAGCACCATCTTACCGCCTGTACGATGATGAGCTTGTTGTTGCGTTCCTGGGTGCGTATGAACCATGGTCTCAACCTCAATCCCAGCTAATTTGCTTTGAACGCTGTAGATCTCCACCCATTGCGTCCCGGTCATGCACTAGTAGTTCCAAGGACGCATTGTTCTCGCGTTTCAGAGCTACCTGCAGAGTTTGCGGCTGCGGTCGGCGCGGCTGTTTCGAAGGTCGCGCATGCTATGACAGAAGGTACGCATGTGCATTCTGTGTAGAGATGCTGTCTCTGACAGGACAGGGATACTAGTTCTGCGGAATACAGCGCTCAATGTCGTGTGCAACCAAGAGTACGCGCAAGCTGTTCCCCATGTGTGTTCAATGTACTTCCTGCCTCGGGCACGGTTACTGATGCGTGCGAAGGTCCACTACCACATCATCCCCGCGCCCAGACCAAATTCCCCGAGTCCGTTGGAAGACATGGCGAAGGTGGATCACGTCGTGAAACCTCTTACACAGAATGAGATGCACAAGCTGGAATTTGAATCCCGCACCATTCTCGAGGACGATGACGCAGAGAAGCTTGCGAAACAGATCCGTGCGAGACTCTGACATGAATGTCCTTGAAGTGCAACTCGGTACCTTGTCTTTTAACATATAAGGCCTGTGGTGCTCTGTTGGTCACCCTTTCGTGCGTGCAGTGACTGGTGACACATGTTTCGGGCGGTATCGCTATATGTGTGTGAGTGACAAAAGAAGTACTGGATGAATTAGGCGGGGTCACATTGTTGCCGGTGGAGACGAGACGCCCTCGGAACGCTCCTGGACCATTACTTATACGGCTTGCTACGGTGTCCCATTAGATTCTCCCCTTTCGTCAGCACCACACGGGCGATACGCGTTCGCAGTCGTGAACGATGTCGAGCGCACCGGATCATGACGGCGAGGCTATCAATACTAATAGCTCGCCCGTGACACCCACTACCTCCGCGTTCGCACACCGTCTCCCCCTGCACCGCAGTGTCAGCCGTTCCTCCCAGTGGTCCATCCCCGACACCCCGCGACACCATCATCAGGGCACATCCTACTTCCCAGAGGGACCACGACCAAGCTCGCCGACACCGAAACGAACCAAGACCTCGATGCGTAGCGCATCCGCCACAAGAAGACGTCCCGTCCGGAGCACCAGCCTCTCCAGCTCGCATGCTACTACGCGGGCCATAGATGAAGAGATTGGCGCTTTGAGCGAGGAGGGCGAGGATGAGGACTCTCGCAGTATCGGCAGAGTGGACGAGAACCAGGAAGAGGCCGCCGAGGACGAGGATGAGGAGGAGCACGAAGACGACCCGATAACTCTCAAGGACCGACAGTCTCTCATCAATGTCGAGCACCCCTTTGGTCTGCCCATATGGAAGCCCGCATTATACAAGAAATCGCGGTCGGTGACTCGCTACGCTGATCAGGCGTTGCACTCTGTCCCCTCAGCCCAGGCAGAGCGGCACCTACTCCCGGGCAACATCCTATGGATACTACTATTCGGTTGGTGGCTTGCGGTATCGTGTTTCGTCGCATCTGCGCTGCTCTACCTCACACCTAGAGGTGGCAGACAGTATGCGACCCTCATGTTCGGCCTCGGCTGGTACATTGCCTGGCCATTTGGCAAGTATGTCGAGGGTGATCTCTCCGAAGCACTCTCAGGAGAAGAGGAGGAGTTCCCACCCCAGACGATTATCGAGCATCCTGACGAAGAGAGCGTAGAGCGTTTGGAGCCCCAGAGCGACGCGGAGTCTACACCGACGGGCCATTCGTCTGAGGCGAGCTACGACACCATCACCCCGGCCGTGCCTACGTCGGCTAGTTCCGCTCAGCATCCCCAAGCAGCGTCGTGGAATGAGAGTCAGAGCCTCGCACCCACTAGCGCGAGTGCTCTCCTGGGCGACCGAACCACGCCACGGTTGAAGCCTTCGAAATCTTACGGTGCAACGGAAATAGGTCCGAAGTCTCCACCGGTAGCGTACTCGATCGGTGTTCCCGAGAGCAAGCACGGCAACTGGCTCGGAAAGGCACTCTTCCGGATTATCTTCGTTTGCTTCATCGCCCCGCTCATGTTGCTGGTCTCCCTCATCTGCTGGGGCATCATCTTCGCGATCCCGATGGCCCGTCTAAACTGGACGCTCGTGAAGTACCTCATTGAGCAGCCGACGCACATCCGCTTCTGCGCCGCACCTGTTGTAGCGGTACCGGAGCAGACATCCGGAGAGAACCACCCCACGAACCGCACCGTGTCGTACAAACCCGCCCGGCTCGCTGCGGGCCAGACCGCGCCATTCGGCTCGCCCACGTCCACAGTGCTGCTCTGTACGTACCGGGCGTTTGGATGGAAGTACTACAAGTACACCGTCGGCGGCGTGAACATCATATTCGTGAACCTGATGCCGATCGTATTCTTCGTCATCTTAGACGGGTTCGTACTCCTCCCGCTCGCTGAACGCCGCCAGAACGCTGGAGAACACGTCCCTGCGGTGCTCGCGTTCCTGACATCCCGTGTGCTCATCTTCCTCCTGAGCCTCGCGAGCGTCATTCCGCTGTCGTACTTCATTGGTATGGCGGTTGCGAGCATTTCGGCGCAATCCTCCATCGGCATGGGCGCGGTCATTAATGCGACATTTGGTTCTATCATCGAGATCCTCTTGTATTGCATCGCGCTCACACAAGGCAAGGGACACCTTGTCGAGGGCTCAATCATTGGCAGCATCCTCGCCGGTGTGCTGCTTATGCCTGGCTCGAGCATGATTGGGAGCGCTGTGCGGACGAAGGAGCAGAGGTTCAATGCGAAGAGCGCGGGCGTGACGAGTATGCTGTTGATCATGGCCATTATCGGTACCCTGGCGCCGACACTGTTCTATCAGACATACGGGAATGTGAGTAACTGTCCTGTGTTGTGTGACGTGTGCCCTGATCACTGCGGCTCAGTTTCAACTTGTGTGCGAGGGCTGCCCGCCGGAAGGATCGAAGGGACCTTGGTCTTGCCAGCACTGCTACTACAAGTATCCGGAACCTGCCGACGACCCTTTCTACCAGTCGACTGTCAAGACACTGATGTATTTCTGTGCCGGGGTCCTACTCTTGGTGGGTGTTCCATTTTTGCTCAGGTTTGGCTAACCCACTCTTGCAGTCCTACCTCATCGGCCTGTGGTTCTCATTGCGGACGCATGCCACCCAGATCTGGCAGAACCCTCAGCAGCTCCTGCACTCGGGTGAGCTACCGAGCGGACAACATCGCGTATCGCTCTACCACCGTCTCGTCCCTTCCGCCCTTAACAGCGCGACTCGCCCCGCCCATAGCCTATCGCACAAGTCCAGTGCGGTCATCGACGGTTCAGAAACAACCCCTACCGCGTCTGACTTCAACATTCCCGCCCACGGGCACGCCGGCTCCTCGTCCTCCGCCGGCGTCAGCGCGCCTCCCATCTCTGGTCGCCGTGTATCATACGCGCCGGGGCAGGTGCCACCGAGCCAAAGCCTTGCACCGTTGATGGAGAGTGTCGACCACGCTATCAAGGACACGTACCTGCAACCGACGGCGCTCCCGGAGAGCATCACGAGCGAGGATTTCACACGCGCAGTCGCGGTCGCAACTGTCAGTGCACTGCGGCACCAGCAGGAGTTTGCGCGGTCCCCAGCGAGAGGGAGAATGTCGGGTGCGGAGGCAGAGGCAGCGGGCGGACATGGTGGGCACGATGCACCGTCGTGGAGTCGGACGACTAGTGCGAGTGTCTTGCTTGGGTGCACGGCTTTGTACGCTCTTATCGCAGGCGAGTTTGTACAAGGCTGTGTCTGTCAATCGGGGGATGCTGACGTGCTTCGTAGAGCTGCTCGTCGACGTCGTTGACGTCATCCTGGAAGGCTCCGGGATTGATGAGAAGTTCTTGGGTGTGACCCTCTTCGCACTTGTGCCGAACACAACCGAGTTCATGAACGCCATCTCGTTCGCCATGAACGGCAACATCTCTTTGAGGTGGGATTCGCATCGTGTATTGTGCGCTGCATACGCTGACGGATAACAAACAGCATGGAGATCGGATCGGCATACGCCCTGCAGGTTTGTCTTCTCCAGATCCCAGCCATGGTTGCGTTCTCTGCATGGTATGCCCCGGAGAAAATGGGGGGTGTTGCTGACACATTCACGTACGTCCTCCTGCGATGTCATTCTAAGCCTGACACTGAGTATAATGTACCACAGTTTGATCTTCCCGCGCTGGGATGTAATTGTGATCATCCTATCAGTCTTCCTCCTGACCTACTGTTACATTGAAGCGAAGAGCAACTACCATCGTGGAAGTATCCTTATTCTCAGGTAAGCGCTACCATTGCAGATTTCAAATTGATCACTGACGCTGTGGTTCACAGTTACCTTGTCCTGGTCAGCGGTTTCTACTTCGCCCCTAGAGAGAAGGAGGACGAGATTGACCTTGCCACTTTGTCAACTGTGTCATCAGCTCCATTGTCCTTCCTCGCCTCATTCTTCTATTCTCGTTAATACTACAGAATACCCATGGTATGTTGCTATTTATACAAATTTGCTATCTCGTAGCACCATACAGTCCTTGTCACGACCCCCACACGATCCATACACACCGAGTCTCTCACTCAGACACACCAGCTGCACCCCCGCACGTAGGGTAGTTAATGTAAGCTCTGTAGCTTCTCCAATACATCTTGGATTTGAGCATTGGAGATGTATATTTGTTCCGCCTCATTGTCGCCTTCCAGGAACCTCTCTGGCTCCGGTGTCGAGAGGTATTGTTCCAAGAAATCGCCGTCAAGGAAGCCGAAGGCTGCCTCAGCGTCGCTATGGCCCCGCGAATTTGCAGGTGCTCTCCACCTGACATAGAAGGATTAGGATTAGGATCCCTCACCCAGTCTTCTAAAACACGTGGACATACTTCGTGTGGAATGTGTTACCGGGACCGATGATACGCTTTGCC
This sequence comes from Fomitopsis betulina, assembly GCA_022606075.1. NCBI lineage: Eukaryota > Fungi > Basidiomycota > Agaricomycetes > Polyporales > Fomitopsidaceae > Fomitopsis > Fomitopsis betulina. The sequence continues at coordinate 229,679 of JABYQK010000016.1, forward strand.
ATGTTGCGCTGAAGAGCAGTCATATGCAGTGATGTCTCTTCGCTCATCTCGAGTACGACACCGATGCGACCTGCTGAGCTGAAAAAGACGGCTTTTGGCTTGAGTAGGTTGTTGGCAAGATCGGCTGAGCCGAGACCACCTGCGATACCCGTCAGTAGAATGTTACGGCAGAATTAGATGAAGGATAGTACCTGAGACGAACTTATTGACGACATCTCCTACGTGGTAGCTTCCATTTCTTTCGAGCGTCGCACGATTACCGGACTTTGCAAGAGCGAAGCTGAAAAGGTTGCAATCGCTCTAGTAACACGACGTTATCAATGCGTGTGAGATGCAACTTCAGCTAGACTCACGTCTGCACCAATCACCCCACCGTCGTCCGTCCCTTCCACCGCAACAGGCCAGAGTGGCGCGTAATCCCGTGCAACACTTTGTAGCTGACCATGGGCATCGAGACGTAGCACCGAGACTGAGCTGATGGCGTCGCCCACAATCAACTGCTGCTCCCTGTACACAAGGCTCGTGACGATGTAGTTATGGTTCCACTCTGACACTTTGCTTAGTCGAAGTGTCGTTTCGTTCACTGTCTCGGTCTTGAAGAGCATCACCTACACTGAGAAATCAGTACGATGGCCAGTGCATTACATGAAGCACATACTGATGTGTTGACTGCCGCAGCTATCATACCTTTGACATTGGCTAGCTGGTACACGCACCCGCCGACATCTTGCGAAGCCAACATCTTCAGTATGGGCTTCGCACCGGGATTAGACTCTAGAGAGAATAAGATAATACGGCCTGCGGAGGGTTCTCGCTCGGAGACCTGGAACTCGACAGTACCAATACATATTGAAGACGGGCTGGGATGCTCGTCGGTTCCTGGTAACGCCAATGTTACCGTGACCTCTTCACCTGGCTCGCAAGTGAAGGAGGATAGCGCTGCAAGCGGTGCGTGAGCATGCCTCACAACGTCTGTAGTCTGACAGATTGATTACCATTGAACGTAGTGTCGTCGAGAACCTTCAAAGAGCTGATCCTATCTTCCGCATCCCCAATGCGAGATGGCGTTGTCTGGGTGCACGCAACCAAGAACGCCCTGAATTGTGCATGATGTGCTATCCTTCGGGGATTCTCGAGGCCCAGCGGTATCTATGCTGGGATCAGCCCCTGCCAGCGGGAGAACGACGGGGTTACTCACTGTCTTGATCTGCATCTTGTCTACGCTGCGCACGTTGCCAATCAGGACAGACAAAGGTGTCGCCAATACGAGACACGATGGGAATGCCGGCGTGTTGAGACTAGCCGCGGCAGCAGGATCCTGCACAACACGTAAGCCGCGAGGTACTCTGCGTGCAGCAACCACAAACGCAACTGACCTTTATCATGACGGGCGACTGTTGCAGCCTCTGCCGATCCCAGTACAGAACACTTGCCCGGCTTCCGCTGGCGAACACCGTCCTCCGTCCATCTACAACACATGTTGAAAACGAGACAGGCGCGGTGCCCAACGAGAATAGCTTGTGGTCAACAAGCTCGCGCTCCTTCTCCCGAAACACGTATGACACAACGCTCCCGTCCCCGAGCCCGACAAGGAGATGTGGGCGGAAGTCAAGATCCTTCCTGTTCCGTCCCGTTCCAAAGTTGTGCAGGAGCAGCGATCGAGGCAGGGACGGGAGGGAGACCTCACAAAGCGGGCTGAGGTACGATTCCGCAGTGGCGAGCGAAAGCAGGGCGACGCGGTTCGTGCCCCAGAAGGATACGGCGATCGTGCTCGCGTAGTTCTTCGTCGTGTCGAAGGGCGCGCACGAGACGGCGGCGATCTCAAGGGGGCCGTATGTTGCATCGGCGAAGTCTCGATGTCTACACATCGTTAGCCCGCGATGATACAAGATGGACTAAGGGACGCACTTGAGCAGTTGAAACTGCAGACTTTCACTCAGATTGAACAATGCTAATCGTCCTCTCTCCAAGCCCAGTACGATCTGACTCGCATTGATGTCCGCAGCGACGATGCTTCGCCCCTCCTTCTGTGCATCCCACCCCTCGCTCACGGGCGAGAACACCTCGAGAGACGCATTGTACTGTACGAGGCGCACCTTCTGGGGCGTGACCTGCACCACGAGCGGCGAGTCGACATACACCGACTTGCCATTCGTCGTTGTCCGCCGCGGGATGTTCCGGAGAGCCAGCGTCGGTGCAGAGGCGAGGAGGCCGTCCGTCGCGGGGTCGACGCGCGTGACCTCTTCAGCGTTGTGTATGCGGAAGACGTACGTCTCTTCGAGGGTGGACGCTACCATATGTGTGTCGATGCTGCACGCGCGTTGAGTCTGAGACGCAGTATCAGAGACGTGTACTCACGTCTCTGCGAAGCGGGCTCGGATTGGCCATATATTCGTCACGTTTGCGAGCCCTTCAACTGCGGCTTTCTCCTGGAAGTCTGCGCCTGTTCTGATCACTTTCAAAGAGCCGCTGTTTCGGCCTCCGGAGCAAGTGATGATCTGGGGCTACAGCCCAGTATTGGATCCTGCCCTGGGGAGAGAAGACAAAGAACGTACCTGCCCGCTGCCCTCCAGGTCAACCATGGCCGCATCTACAATGGGCGCAACATTCTCCCATGTCTGAATAATGTCCAGATAGCTCCCCCTCGTTCTCACTACCTTACCGTCCTTGCCCTCTTTCACTGTCCGTGCGTCCATGTTCCAATCTATGTCCGCCCTGCCCTTGCCCTTGGAGGATGCCGACGGTGACTGCGCACTAAGCACAGATGGCTCCACGGTCGTGATCCCACTCGAGATGGGCAGCGTGTCAATTGCGTTGGATGCGGGCGTGGGCGATAATCGTAAAAGCTGCGAGTCGCCGAGATGCGAGCCCACGTAGAGCACTTGTGACGATAGGTGAGTCAGTGTCGTCGCGGGTGATGTCTCGCCCAATGGGAGAAGGATCAGCGAGAGTGGGTCATTGAAGGCGAGCATGGCAAGGCGGCCATAGGAATCGCCGATGAGGAACCGCCTCCCATCTTCGCCGACGGGGCAACATCTACACGAGCCGTCGGTGAGTGTGGATGACGGACAGTATTAAAGTCCCTACGCTGTGATGTCGCTCCACGGCCAGTTCACGCGGAAGCGCGGCTTTGCCTTCCGCCCGTCACGCTCTTTCTCCTTCTCTTTCGCCTTCAGCATTTGCTTCGAGTCGCCGCTTGACAGCCGCTCCGTCGCGCGCCGCTGCTTCCCCTGCTTGACCTGCTGCTGCTCGCGGGTCTCGTGCTCGCAGAACAGGATCTTCCGCCCCCCAAGCACGAACACGCCGCCGCGATGTTTCCGAGGGTTCTCCTCATCATCTTCGTAAAAGTCCTCGGCGTCGGGAGAAGTGTATGGAGGCACGGAGACGAGGAGGTGTGCGAAGTCTCCCCCGGGAAATATCGATGCAGGGAGGATGGACGAGCGAATGATCGCGGAAGCATCTGGGGAGACCTCGTGGTGGGCGAGGTCAATGTTTCGAGAGATGAGTTGTAGCTGTTGTTGATGGTTAAAATGAAGAATGCCGAGTGCAAGGGTATTGCCTTCGGTGTGTAAGAATGTAAGCGCGGTAATGTACAGCTCCGGGATGCTGTGGTCCTGGTGTTAGACAAACAGGAAACAAGCACCAGATATAGCACATACGAGGCGTCAAAAGCATCAGGCCTCTTCTTGTCCTTGAACTGGACGAACTTTAGCTTGCCAGTGTAGCAGCTGACCACTGCGACTTGTCCTGAGGGAGATACGAAGACGTCCGTTACAAACTCAGCAGGGCGCGCATAGCGGTCGTGCAGTTCGATGTAGTCTTTGCTCTTCAAACTCGCCTTCCCCTCCTCGTCTGTTGAGTACTGTAGCACGATAAGTCGTGGGTCGGGGTGGTCGGTGAGAACGAGAATCCTGGAGGTGTCCCCGGTCTGCCAACAGATCCTTGAGCTCGCTCCAAGCGTAATATCACGCCCGAGACTCACTGGTAGCGCTTTTACTGATACGACGCGGCCCCATATATCTAGATAGCATTCTTTCCGCACACCATCCGGTTGGCATGAGAAGACCTCGACCCTATCTGTCTTGCCGACCACCAAGAACTCTTGGGTAGCCGTCAGTTTACACTTCGTTGAAGACACGACCGAGGACGGCTGATGAAAGGTTGCGACAACCTTCATGTTCACGAGTTTTCAGCCAATAGACCGACTACAAGAGAAATGAGGGCAGAGTGAACGTCGGCAGGCCTGAGGATATGAGGGAGGCCTTTGTCACCGTCCGGCCCGGGCTCCCATACGTCAGAGTGTCATTACACATATGGGCGCCATAGTGGGTGAACATGAACATGAACTATCTAGAACACAACACGGCTCGCCAGATATACAGTCCGCGTTGAGGAGGAGAAAGGTTGTCTCCCGTAGGCACACGAGCACACCAGATTCACGGTCTAGATACCATGGTACCATTAGCCAAACCAGCTCCGGGCTAACCAGCCCGCAAGACCGGCAAAGGCTGCACTAGATGCGATTGCAATGGCGATAGCTCGATCAGAAGATAGTCTGTGTAGTATCCCAGTCCGTCCAGAACCTCGCCCATCCACAACAGCGACTTCCACGGCCTCCGATGGTAACGCCCCTGACGGCTGTGTCGTGTAGTAGACAGTCTCCATGACCTGGGATAACATGCGATCCTGGACATCCATTCGCTTGTTGATCGACTCCGCCGTGCTCTCGAGCCGCGCCGCGTTCTCAGCCGACATCTCCTCGACCTTGCGCTCGAACGTCTGCGCGAGGCGCCGGCGCTTCCACGGCTCGACGAAGAGGATCGCGGTGATGAACACGAGCAAGTTCGCGCCCATGACTGCGAGCGAGCCGTACGTCGACGCGCTGCGGATCTTGTCCGACCACGCCTGCTCCTCGTGGTACCGGTTCAGGATGACGCGCATCAGCTCGCTGAATTCGCGCTCGACTGCATCCTCGGCACCGGATGCGGCGAGCTTCGCGCGCGTCTCCTCCTGCTCGTGCAGGTGGTCCTTTCGGACGAGCTCGGTGAACCGGACAACGTCTTGGTCGGACCACGTCGATTTGCGCTGCAGCAGATCGTTCACCTCGCGCTGCGACGTTGCTCGTAGGCGGACGGCAGCGTCGTACGCCTCCTTCGCTTCTCGCGCCGCACGTCGGACCGCTTCAATTCGCGCCTCTGTCGCAGAGTTTTAAGAGATGGCGTGGTATGACATAAGTGGGACATGATACACACCTTGCATCACCACTAGCCGCTTCAGTTGCTCGATCTCACCATAGCCCGTCACTTTGTTGATTCCCTTCCCAAGTTGTGAGAAGGACCGCGCCAGATCCGCTGTGTATAGATCTATTCGCTGGCGTAAGATTGTAGCTGTTCGTGCCGACCACTGCAGCACCCAATCCCGCACTTCGGCGATGGCCTCTACGCTCATCAAGGTCGTCTTCTCATGGCTCTCTGGTTGCGACGGTCCAGGCTGCGTTTCGTCCGCTCGCTTGGGAGTAGGTGGCGGCGCGTTAGTGGAGTAGAGTGTAAGCCGACTGCATAATGCGTGGTGGGCGGGGACAAGTCTGCGGGTGGTATGTAATGAATGAAAAGCAGGTCTGAAAATGGCGGTCCTAAGCATGTCAGAGCAGAAGGATGGCGAGCCGCGTCCAGCGGCGAGGACGTCGGGGATACGGCAGGAGTGGCTGGCGCTACGCGTACCCGTTCGTGTCGCGTGACTCGCATTGCATTAAGGCTTCATTGGCCGTTGCTTCTTGTAAGTGATCCGAGCGGGATGCGCTAGTTTTCAACATCTTGAGTTTGCATGAGCTTGACGGCAGATCCTACATGCGTATGCTGGGGCCTACTCCTCCGATATGCCAAAACTTGGCCTTATGCTCAGTATCCAACGTTCGCGTTAGGCTTGGCGTCCCGTGTCTGCGGCGTTGACGCTGTGACGAATGTGCCATGTGGAGAAGTCACTTCCAAGTTCCTTGTAAGGGTGCTAACGTGTCCCGGTTCCCTCCATGGAACCTTGTTCAGCAGTGTCCCTGCTACTCCGACTCGGTCTTCTCGTTCGGTACGTAGCAAGTAGGTCAGTTGGATAAGTGACAGGCGCGGAGCGCCAGTGCTCTCGGCCCTGCAACGTCAGCGTGCGCATGTATGTATATCTGCAGTGTAGATACGTCTATGCGAACATCGAGCGCCATGTCGTGTGTTGCAATTACTTATCCCATCCCAGTTCGTACAAGCTTCTAGAAGTGCAAGACCACGGCTGTTTCGCCCATCCGAGTCACCGACCGCATACTCGCTGACCAAATCGAATGGGCTCACTTTCGGGAATGTCCTAGGTTAGACCAGGACCCAACTCACTTGAGCTAGTGAGAGTAGAGGCCAGCAGTAATGAGCAATAGTCCAAGTCTTATCGCCTAGCCATATGGGTTCTATTGTGCTGTCGAAGTTGTGCTCGCCCGTCACGCCACACACACCTTTGAACCATGGATTGGCAACTATTAGCGGCATGTGCCCCCAATGTACTAACGTCATAACGGAAATTGATCCTCACTCGGAAGCAGGGCCGATGGCATGGATGATAGAGTCGGAGACCACGTCACTGTAAATGCCAGGCAAAGCTGCACTGACCTGGTTCAAGTTGTTTGCATAGCGTCGCGAGCATAGAAGACTTCGCTTACATGTGCGCTGGCTCCTAAGATATCCCGTTGAATTGGGGTAGTATTGGTGACCTGAGCCCGCCAAGGAAGAAATAAAGGGCTCCAAGGGAGGCAACCGCGGCTTGAGTTATCAGAGTATTCGGGCATCTGACGAGGCGCGAATGACAGGGGACGAAGCGCCCGTCGGAGAGACAGCGCAAATAAAAGTGGTACCAGCTCCTGCTTCCAGCCCATACCCTCTCCACCCTACCCTCGCCATCTTCTAGGACCTCCCCGGTCTCCTCCCTTCCCGGCCCCGTCGCCCGCCATGGCGTCGAACTCGGACATAATCGTTCTCGCCGTCGGGCTGGTCATCGCAGCAGTCTACCTGTTTCGGGATCAGCTCTTCGCCTCCAAGCCCAAGTCAACACCTGTCGCGCTTCCGAAGGCCTCAAATGCAGGCGGGGGTGACCCGCGTGACTTCGTAGAGAAGATGAAGGCGGGGGTACGTGCGGCCTGCTGACCGGGAGCATCGCAACGTGTGTGCGATGCGATGTTGCACCGCGGTGGCTACTCCTCTGTCTCACTGTATGCTGATACCTTTTTGTAGAAGAAGCGCATCGTCATCTTCTATGGGTCACAAACAGGTACTGCTGAGGAGTATGCCATCCGTCTTGCCAAGGAGGCCAAGCAGAAGTTTGGCCTTGCATCACTCGTATGCGACCCGGAGGAGTATGACTTCGAGAAGCTCGATCAGGTCCCGGAGGACTGCTGTGTCTTCTTTGTCGTGGCTACCTACGGCGAGGGAGAGCCGACCGACAACGCCGTCACGCTCTGCCAGAACCTCTCGGACGAGTCGTTCGAGTTCAGCAACAGCGAGCACAAGCTGTCCGGTCTCAAGTATGTCATCTTCGGTCTCGGCAACAAGACGTACGAGCACTACAACCTCATCGCAAAGAATGTCGACCGTGACCTGCAGAAGATGGGCGCGATCCGTATTGGCGAGCGGGGCGAGGGCGATGACGACAAAAGCATGGAGGAGGACTACCTTGAGTGGAAGGACGGCATGTGGGAGGCATTCGCGCAGGCGATGAGCGTCGAGGAAGGCCAGGGTGGGGACACCCCTGACTTCGCTGTCACGGAGGTCGAAGACCACCCACCTGAGAAGGTCTACCTCGGTAAGGCAGCAAGTGCAAAACGAGTCCTTATCTCTGACATACTTTCGTAGGTGAATTGTCTGCCCGTGCGCTCACCCGATCGAAGGGCATTCACGATGCAAAGAACCCCTACCCAGCTCCCATCACCGTCGCACGCGAACTCTTCGTGCAGCCCTCTGACCGTAACTGCGTGCACATGGAATTCAACACGGAGGGATCTGGTATCACGTATCAGCACGGCGACCACGTCGGCGTTTGGCCCTCTAACGCTGAGAGGGAGGTGTTCCGGCTCCTTTGTGCGCTTGGTCTATACGAGAAGAAGGATAAGATCATCAATATCGAATCCCTCGATCCTGCCCTCGCGAAGGTTCCTTTCCCCGTCCCGACGACGTATATCACGGTTCTCCGTCACTACATCGATATCAGCGCTGTCGCCGGTCGTCAAATCCTTGGCGTTCTATCCAAATTCGCGCCGAACCCTGAGGCAGAAGCGTTCCTGAAAGCGCTCAATACGAACAAGGACGAGTACAACAACATCGTCGCCAATGGATGCCTCAAGCTCGGCGAGATCCTTCAGCTCGCGGCCGGTAACGATATCGCCGCTGAGCCCTCGCCGGAAACCACCACGTCATGGGCCATTCCCTTTGACATCGTCATCTCGAGCATCCCCCGTCTTCAGCCGCGGTACTACTCCATCTCATCAAGCCCGAAGCTGTACCCGAATTCAATTCACGTCACCGTCGTCGTCCTCGCGTACCAGTCCGCCGCGAGCGAGAAAGTCAATGCGCGCTGGATTCACGGTGTCGGCTCCAACTTCATACTCAACCTCAAGTTCGCCGCTGGCAGCGAGAACGTGGAGCTGTTCACCGATGATGTGGTGCTCAAGCACAACCCCGCGCTCGGGAAGCTGCCGAAGTATGCGATCGAGGGTCCCCGGAGCGCATACAAACAAGAGACTATCTACAAGGTGCCGGTTCACGTCCGCAGGTCGACCTTCAGGTTGCCGACGAACCCGAAGAGCCCCGTCATTATGATTGGCCCTGGTACTGTAAGTACACCATCCCTTTGTGGAAATAGTGTTGGCGGCCTAACAATTTGCTAGGGTGTCGCACCGTTCCGCGGCTTCGTGCAAGAACGTGTTGCCATGGCTCGACGCACTATTGAGAAGAACGGTGTTGAGGGCCTTGCCGACTGGGGCAGCATCCGGCTATACTTTGGGTGCCGCCGCTCAGACCAGGACTACCTCTACAAGGACGAGTGGCCCGAGTACGCCAAGGAGTTGCACGGCAAGTTCACGATGCGCTGCGCGTTCTCGCGCGAGGTGTTCAGGCCGGACGGGGGCAAGATCTACGTGCAGGACCTGCTCTGGGAGGACCGTGATCACGTCGCGGACTCGATCCTGAATGGGAAGGGCTACGTGTACATCTGCGGTGACGCGAAGAGCATGAGCAAGGCCGTCGAGGAGACGCTCTGCCGCATCCTCGGCGAGGCCAAGGGCGGATCGGCGGAGGTCGAGGGCGCCGCGGAGGTGAAGCTCCTCAAGGAGCGCAGCCGGATGCTCTCGGATGTTTGGAGCTAAGGGACTATGACTCGTTCTATTGTATACTTTAGAGGGCATTGTCTTACACGCTGTCTTGTGTATCGTTGTCGACGACTCTCGTTTTGCGTTTCGCGTCGGATGCGGCATGGATCTCGGGAGTGAGCTTATTTATATCGTCTCGTGCACCTAGACTGGCTGCAGGCTACACATGCAATGAAATAATATCCTACAACGCCACTCTCGCATTTGCCAAGGCAGTTGCTATCAGCGCGACTTTGTTGACAATCCGAAAACATTATCAGTGCAGTGTGTGGGCCACAATGATTGACAGGACGTACAATGAGGCATGCGGGGGACGGTATGGGGCTGCAGCAGCACGTTTCTCAGTAGCATGTCCTGGCCACGAACTCCTGGGTCCTCGTTTGTACCGGTTGTATCGCTAGCAGCGTCCGTTCCCATCGCGGGTCTTCCAATTCCGCCTACGGGAAGATGTGTATGTGCAACCTTCAACTCCACTGCGGGGATAGGCCCAATTGCCTACAGATCGCAAGTAGTCGGGTCTGGAGATCATTCACATCGTTCATGCTGGGACGCTTCGTCGTCGTCGCTGACCCACTGCCCATCTGGGCTAGCATGTCCTCCAGGCTCTCAATCGCGCGTTTGTCTTGGACCTCCTCCGGAACGGGGACCTCCGTCTCGTCTGCCTCCTCGAGCCTGCGATCACCGAGATGTTCTCGGGCGTGACGCTCTGCTTCCAGGTCTGGGGGTGCGATGTCAGAAAAGCGGATGGCTCCTAGTTGAGATATGACAGTCCTGAGCTGCTCTTCAAGGGCAGCTCTTTCAGGGTTTGGAGGTGTGGTAGGAAGGGAGGATAGGAGGGCGGAGGCGATGCCTCGCAGGATGCCTAACTGCCGACCAATGGGCGCGCCTACTTCTGCGAAGCCTTCATCGAAGCCGGGTTGAAGAGCAGACTCTTTTCCAGCTGTGATCCCTTCGCGATACCCGGACTGTACACGCCGGCTTGCTCAACACATTGGACAGGGTGGAGACTCTTCGCCGTACATACGTTGGTGAACCCGGAGGAAATCCTATCCCATTCGACATCCCGCACTGATTGGGGGTTCTCCTGCCAGATGTCTTCATCATCCATGGGTGGTGTGAGCTTGTTACAAGTACAGCGCAAAGTCTTGTACGGGTGGCCGAGAATGATCGAGGGTCGCCGATCGAACCAATCTGGATCGACTGGGTTCCAATCACGAGCTCCGCTCCACGTGACAGGCGCGACACGTCGACGTTGGACACAGCGGGCGCCGGGCAGCTGCAGTCGGTGTACAGCGTTGACCGCATACAGCGATGTCCTTCCTCAGGTATGCCCTGTATCGTATAGACGAATACAATCTCTGATGTCTTTGTGTCAGGCTTGCGATATGTGTCGCTGGAGTATACTCCATGTTCCTGGTCAGATTTTTTGTTGCCTTCCGAGGAAGACCATGCATTGATATCAACATTCATAGCTTTGGGCAATAGCACAGGAACGACGTAAGTCTGCGCTACTCAATATATTTAAATTTAGTACCAACACTGCGCAGTGTCCGTCCCCTTCGACCGGGTTGATGGTACATCCTCGGACAAGTTTAACGCACCTCTTTTCATGAACACATGCCAAAGCGTGTTCTGCCTACTCTCCTCCGTTCTCTACCTGCGCATACGAAGTCCGCGAAATCAAACCCTGTCGGAGATACTTGGTATCGCACACGCGTACCCAACTAAGGAAGCTCCTAAGGGGTTGTCCAACGGCGAAGCAAAGACGAACGGGCACTCACATCACGCGAAGCCCGACCGCCGCTACTCGCTTAAGTCGCTCCTCCTCCGCTACCTGCAATGCTCCATCTTCGTGACCTCCGCCGCGCCGTTTGGCTTCGCCGCGCTCTCGTACATCACCTACCCCGCGATGGTGCTCGGCAAGTCCTGCAAGCTCGTACCCGTCATGTTCATGAACGTCCTCCTCTACCGGCGCAAGTTCGCGCCGTACAAATACCTTGTCGTCGCGATGGTCACGCTCGGAATCACGATGTTCATGGGCTTCGGCGCGGAGAAGCCGGGCAAGGCGAAGCACGCCGCGGCGGGCGCGGACACCGGTGGCTTGCCTATGAACAAGCAGCTCATAGGCATCGGTTACCTCCTCATCAACCTCGCAATTGACGGCGCGACAAACTCGACGCAGGACGAGATCTTCGCAAGGTACAAGGTGACTGGCCAGCAAATGATGTTCTGGATCAACCTCTTCTGCACGCTCCTCACCTCGCTCATGTGCATACTCCCCCTGCCGTACATCCCTGTACTGCACCCCGGCGAGAGCGGGACGACAGAACTGCATGGGGCACTCGAGTTCATCCGAACACACACGGATATTGTCAAGGCGCTGTTGCAGTTCTCGTTGACGGGCTCACTCGGGCAGCTGTTCATCTTCGAGACGCTCCAGCATTTTGGCTCGCTGACCCTTGTGTAAGTCGCAATCATGTTGAAGTTTTACCATGACGCTCATAGATGTGGAAGCACTGTCACCCTCACTCGCAAGATGTTCACCATGCTGCTGTCGGTGATGGTATATAATCATACGCTTACGCCTGGCCAATGGCTGGGAACATCTGTCGTGTTCGCTGGGATCTCCGTGGAAGCCTGGGTGAAGCGGAAAGGTGTGCATGTTCAGTGTGCTTATTGAACACCCACTGATGGTCATCGGTCTAGATGTTCACGCAAAGCGCGTCCTCCAAGAGAAAGAGAAGGCCAAGATCAAGAGCCTATGAGCTCGCATCGCGCGTCTACTCCGATCACCGTAAACATTCATCGCAGGATAAACAAAGCGCAGCAGTGGACTATATACACAGTAGCATTAGGACTGGAGGAATGAGGTAACTTATTGTGACATCTTGCCTGAAGTAGAGCCGCAGTGGATTCGAAAGCAGAGGAAGAAAGGGAAGAATGCAAGTGGTCACGTCTGCATGGCATCGTCATGGTCTACGAGAGCCCGTTTGCGCTCTTCGCCTCTGAACGAAGTGGTGCGATGAGCATCCTCCTACGCAGGCGAGTGGCGACCAGAAACCTACCTCTCATCGTCGTCTTCGTCATCCTCGGCCGCGCGCTTGCGGCGCGTGGCTGCGGCCTGGTACTGGGGGAACGAGGCGACAGCGTTGCGCGCCTTGTAGATCGACTCGTATTCCTGCGAAAAACAGAGAGCGTGATTACTTGGTTTGGAGCGAGTGAAGGTCTGGGCATACCTTGAGCTGTGAGATGAATCCACCGTTTGGCGAGATGCAGTACCTCCTGTTCTGCACGAGGTGGAGGGCATCCTCCCAGGATAGGTTGTGTTGCTGCATCACATACATGACTACAAATGCCGGAGAAAGACTGATGCCACCTGCCATGTCAGTGAGCAGGTAAGCAAATGGGCAGCCACACTACGGAGCCTCTGACCATTGCAATGTACCAGCACTCTACCGCCAGCAGATATGGCCTCGTCGATGAATTGCTTAGCCCTACATGCGTGACACGCGTCAGGGTCGGGGTCCTATTGCGACGGACATAGGGTACTCACTGAGGGAAGAGCCGGATGAGGTTCTGCTCCTCGCTGTCTTGTACATCGAGTACCATGTACTGGAACCGTTCAGGGAAGCGGGCTCGAACAGAGAACGCCTCCTTGGCGTCACGGATGCATACTCTTGATAGAGACGCTTGAGCATGGTCGCCGCCACACCCGGGATGCAGGATCGCACACACTTACATATGGGTTACCCCCAAACTCTGCAGGGTCGAGAGAGACTTGGAGACTTGGAGAGGACCAAGAAGCAGGCCGGGCAAGATCTCCTGGCAGTGTCGACGCATCTCGTACCTGGTGGGCAATGTATGAGCGGCGTCCAGGGTTGTGGCCGCTGCCCCTACTTACGCCCACTCGACATCGCTCGGGCCTTGTATCATCTCGCGGATTTGCTCATCCGACATGTGCGGCGGGAGGGTCGCCATGCTGGGTGTCGTGTACCAGATAGCTGAGTGGTGGTGGGTAGGTGCGGGAGGAGATGGTGGTTCAGGGGAGAGGAGGCAAGCGGAACGCGACCGTGACTGTGATCACGGCAGCGCGTCTCACTCGTGCCCACTTTGGGTCCGGACGCGTCTCGCGTGGCCGCCATTGTCTGCCCACACACCCACCGCTATGGCTGATCATGAAGACATTCCGTACGTCGTCTGTCTCAGGGTTCGAGATGGGATTGGGCATTGATTACTGTGATGCACCCAGGACTCTGATTGAGAACGACGCTGCGGAGTCGGTGCCAGTGCTAGAGCCGAGTAAAGAGCACCGAAGTGTGCCATTGACCATCATATGCGGCTTCCTCGGCGCTGGGAAATCTACGCTCGTAAAGTACATCCAATCCAGACATCATTGCTACACCTTTTAAGCCAACTTTCGCCCAGACGAATCTTGACCGAACGACATGGCTACAGAATAGCGGTCATCATGAACGAGTTTGGTGACACTGCTGTACGTCGCTGCAGCCGTCGTCCGGCATGCACGCGCTTATAGGACCTTTAGGACATTGAAGGTTCGCCCGGAATCATGAGAGGATCGGCATAGGCTCATGTGCACGGTTACTCAGCGAAGACGATTAACGTATCCTCCCCCGACGACCCCTCTCAGCAATCCGAAGAGTTCCTTGAGCTTGCGAATGGGTGTTTGTGCTGCAGCATCAAGGACGTAGGTGTAGCGGCCATCGAAAAGCTCATGCAGAGGAAGGGCACGTTCGACCATATCTTACTAGAGACAACGGGCCTCGCTGATCCGGGTGAGCAAACCAACCTACTCGTGAGACTTGATATATGCTCAATAATGTAGGCCCTATTGCATCCATGTTCTGGCAAAATGAGGAGTATGCTATGGGCTTAGGAAGAGACATTCATCTAGATGGCGTTGTCTGCGTGGTGGATGCTGTCTTCGGCAAGCAGGTAATTGCTTGCTTGCTCGAGTTCGCACTCTGTCTCAAGGTAGAACCCATATAGCAAATGGAAGAAGACCACTCCGACGAGGGCATCGGGGAGAGTCTAAGGCAAGTTATGGTACTTGACATCACGTTGTTTCCTGACGTGATCTGTGCGCAGACAAATTGCTGGATCTGATGTTATATTATTGAACAAGGTCGATATCGCACCTCCAGCTCAAGTAGAGAATACCGAGGACATCATTCAAGGCATCAACCCCGCCGCTACGATATACCGGACGGTCAGAGGAGAGATCGACCTCAAGTACATCATGGGCATTGACGCGTATACGTCACGGCCCCTGCTCCACAGAGGTCCTATGCATGCAGTTCACACAACGCATGACGATTGCGACGACCACAATCACAACCACAGCAACCACGAGCACTCAACCCCTCCTACGCATTACGAGATCCGGGGTATATCCAGCCTGCAAGTCGACTGCCCCACTCTCTCGCCATCGCAACACGAGAAGCTAGATGAGTGGATTCGCAGCGTGCTGTGGGAGCGGCAGCTCCCGGGAGAGCCGGTTGTTGATGGCACAACGGACTTGGTCGTCCTACGGTGTAAGGGGATGTTCAAGACCACCGCAGGCAAGGCGTATGTGCTACAGGGCGTGCGCAATCTATACGATATCATAGAGGTGCAGGAAGGCGAGGAGCCGGATACGGGAGTACCGGACCTAGGCAAGGTCGTGCTTATTGGAAAAGGTCTAGACGAACGCGTACGGCGCAGCTTGGAGACTGTTGTACAACGCGAAGAAATAGGGAGAGTGTAAAATATTGTACTTATATCGTGTAACAGAATCCCCCCATCATGGCTAAGTCAGTATCGTAGTGCTGAGCATTGGTACGCTGCCTCCATACATCGCATAGGCGCCCTGGCGGGCCGTAAATCCGCAAACGCCGTCACTCGATCGTCACTCAGTCGGCACCGATCTTCTACCGTCTGAATCCCTGCCCCCTCACCCTGACTCCGTCTGCCGACTCTGCTCCGAACACTAAGTCTGACTTTTATCCAGGCCATAGAGCAGACCTTTGCTCCCTCCGCTTATTTTACGCTGGATGGCATCGGATCCAGAGGCCATAGACGTCCGGAACGTTACTACCATTGGACATGTCGACCATGGCAAGACCACGATGATGGACGCCCTATTAGCCGCAAATAACATCATCTCAACGAGGATGGCAGGGAAAATCCGATACCTTGATAGCAGGCTCGACGAGCAAGAAAGAGGGATCACTATGGAGAGCAGTGCAGTATCTTTGAGATTCAAGGTGATGGAGCGGAACGAAGCAGGAGGTGTGTATGCATCCCTTGTCACGGTATGTCTGTGTGATCAACTCCAATAGAAAATTACCCGAAAATATACGTCGTGAACATGATTGACACGCCC
The DNA here is from genome assembly GCA_022606075.1 of Fomitopsis betulina. Lineage (NCBI taxonomy): Eukaryota > Fungi > Basidiomycota > Agaricomycetes > Polyporales > Fomitopsidaceae > Fomitopsis > Fomitopsis betulina. The sequence continues at coordinate 245,449 of JABYQK010000016.1, forward strand.
GGGCATGTCGACTTCTCCAGTGAAGTCTCGACAGCATCCCGTCTGTGCGACGGTGCTCTCGTCTTGGTTGACGTCGTAGAAGGCGTCTGTACTCAGGTACGTGCGGTGCTGCTACAACATTGCTTCTACAAATTCACTGTCAATCCACGTATCTCCAGACTATCACCGTCCTACGACAAGCATGGCAGGACCGTTTACGGCCCGTCCTGGTCATCAACAAGTTCGACCGTCTCATCACCGAGCTCAAGCTCTCGCCGTTGGAAGCTTACCACCACTTGTCTCAGCTCATCGAGCAGGTCAATGCCGTGATGGGCAGCTTTTTTGCGAGCGAGAGGATGGAGGACGACCTCCGGTGGAGAGAAGAGCGCGAGCGCCGTCTAGCGCAGAAGAAGGAATCTCATGCAGAGGAGATCGACGCTACCATCAACGAGGCGCATGAGTTCCAGGAGAGGGACGACGAGGACATTTACTTCGCGCCGGAGAAAGGCAACGTCATATTCGCATCCGCCATCGCTGGATGGGGCTTCCGTATAGCCAAGTTTGCTCATCTGTATGCGGTCAAACTCGGCATCAAGGAGGCAAACTTGCGTAACGTGCTCTGGGGCGATTTCTACTTGGACCCGAAGACGAAGCGGGTCATCAGTCACAAACACCTGCGTGGGCGCGCGCTCAAGCCATTATTCGTCCAGTTCATCCTCGATAATATCTGGGCGGTCTACGATGCTGTACTTTTGAACCCGTATGTATCACTGCAATCAACGTGGCATTCACACCCCTCAGCCGATATCGCAGGAACTCAGAGAAGGTAACAAAAATTGTGTCCACTCTCAATCTCAAAATCCCGCCGCGCGAGCTGAACTCGAAGGATTCAAAACAACTGCTCACAGTCATCTGTGCGCAATGGCTCTCGCTCTCTTCATGTGTCATACAAGCTATTGTTGATGTCGTCCCGTCACCATCTGTTGCGCAGCGCATACGCGTGCCGAAGATGCTCTACCCGGACATCTACGAGTCCACAGTCGAGCCGAAAAACAAGATGGAGGAGAACCTCTATTCGTGTGACGCGAGGCCTGAGGCGTATGTCGTCGCACTCGTAAGCAAAATGTTCGCGATCCCTGCGAAGGAGCTCCCCGGAAACAAGAGAAAACCACTCACCGCAGATGAGATGCGCGCGAGGGCCAAGGCATCTCGGGAAGCGCGTGTAGCCCAGGCGGAGGCTGCGAACGGAGAGCCTGCCCCGTCGGGGACGTCTTCCACACTCCTCGAGTCAGCGCTGGAGCAGATGTCCGTGGAAGACAAGGAGCCGGAGAGTGCGGGCGAGCCCGTCGAGGCGGACGAAGTGCTGCTCGGTTTCGCGCGAATATACTCTGGCACAATACGCACCGGGACGACTATCAGCTGCGTCCTCCCAAAGTATACCAGTACGCTCGAACCGACGCACCCGCGCAATGCGCCGCACGTCGTCACGACGAAGGTAGAGGCGCTGTACGTGATGATGGGCAGGGAGCTTGTGCCGGTCGATCAGGTCCATGCGGGGAACGTCTTTGCTGTTCAGGGTCTGGAAGGGAAGGTATGGCGGAGTGCAACGTTGTGTGCGCCTGGCGAGCAGGGTCTACCGGGAGGTGGAGGCCTTGGTCAGGGTAAGGACTGCCTTCTCAACCTGGGGGGTGTCTTCCGCTATGTGGGTCGCGAGCTCTCTTGAGATGCACAGCCGTTGACAGAACGCGCTACTCTGCAGGAAGCACCCATTGTTCGAGTTGCGCTGGAGCCGGAGGTCCCTGCGGACATGCCCAAGCTTATCAGAGGCATGAAGCTTCTTAGTCAGGCTGATCCATGTGTCGAGACCTTCCAGCAACAAACTGGGGAGCATGTCATCCTCACCGCGGGCGAATTACATCTGGAGGTATGTGTCCGGACTATCTTCGGAAGGGTAGACACTGATCGTCTGCTTCAGCGATGCCTACGGGATCTGCGTGAACGATTTGCGAAAGTTGAGATCAACCCCTCAGAACCTATCGTGCCCTTCAGAGAAACGGCCGTCAAGGCACCTGGTTGGTGGTCATCGAGCGTTCTCAGCGGCTGTACTCATTGAAGCGTAGACATGGCCCCAGCAAGGACCGGGGGTACCAAACGGGGCACCATCCGAGGAGCAATCACGAATAATCTCATAAAGTACGAAATTAGAGCGACGCCGATACCGACAGACATAGTCGATTTCTTGCGAGACAACCATGCAACACTGAAGCGCATGGAGCAAGAACAAGGCTCGACCGATGGCGGCCCTTCCGCGCTCGTGAACGGCTTTGAAGAGGAGGATTATGACACACAGGGCGAGGTTACCAGGAAACCTAGCATCAAACCAGAGGACTTCTGGAGCGGACTACAAGAAGTATGCCAGAAGGCGAGCGGGGAGTGGGTAGATGTCGTGGACAGGGTATGGGCGTTTGGTCCCCAGAAGGTGGGCAGCTGCATGCTGATCGATGCACGCCCGGGAAGTCAGCCGAACGCGTAAGTCCAGAAGCGAGGACGTTTGCTTGATGTTCACGATGCCTTGTAGTCTGAAAAGAAGACGCGAACGAGCTAAGGCTGGAGAAGAGAGGGACACGCTCTTACGGGATCTTGACAACCATTTGGAAGCAGGATTTCAACTGGCAACCTTCCAAGGGCCCCTCTGTGCCGAGCCGGTAGAGGGTTTGGCTTACTTCGTGGAGTCCGTTGAAGTGGATCGAGAGAGCATCGAGCAGGAGAGGCGTAGGTTTCGTCCTGCGTGCTCGTACAACCTCCCTACTGACTGTATTTTACAGTACACAATCGGATGGCGCAGGTCACGGGCGCGTTGATCACGTCTATAAGAGAGGCGTGTCGGAACGGTCTCTTGGATTGGTCCCCGAGGTTGATGTTGGCCATGTACACTTGTGATATCCAAGCTTCGAGTGCGTTGCTGGGTATCGTCGTGCAGGGGGCGTGGCACTGAATGACAGTTTGCAGCGGATGTCTTGGGTAAGGTGTACGGCGTCGTCGCTAGGCGCCGCGGCCGCATTGTCTCCGAAGAAATGAGAGAAGGGACGGAGTTTTTCACCGTGCGTGCTCTTCTACCGGTCGTAGAGAGCTTTGGATTTGCAGATGGTGAGTTCTGTTCATGTGGCAGAGCGATAGATATCTAACCGTGGGTTCACGATAGACATTCGCAAACGAACTTCGGGGGCAGCGAGCCCACAGCTGATCTTTAGCGGGTAAGTTGCAAACCGTGTCGCCCTATATTGTTCCTCACCAATGGCACCATAAGATATGAGATGCTAGACCTAGATCCTTTCTGGGTCCCAACGACAGAAGAAGAGCTGGAGGATTTGGGCGAGAAGGCCGACCGGTCGAACATCGCAAAGGGATACATGGATACAGTCCGGGAAAGGAAGGGCATGTTTGTTGATAGGAAGATTGTTGAACACGCGGAGAAACAGAGGACTCTCAAGCGGTGAGGGACATGTTTTCGAACGAGCTGTGATTCTCGGTGCATCGATGTTTGTATACATATAGATTGTAGCCCGAAACTTGTCTAGTATCACCCGTAGTGTAGCTATCAATGATGTGGCGGCTGATGAATTATAGCACTGAGTTTGTTACGGCGCGGAATTGAGTGAAACAGCTTCGACATGATAACACGATACAGCGAACTGGATTGCTGCTCAGTGTTGTCTCGTCGAGCATTGCGGGCGTAGGTTCAGCCCTGAGACAGGCAGCACGTGCCGGTGTCCTAGATCTGGCGACCGGTTTGGGATCTATCAGGAGAGCTTTCTCTGTGACGCTGCTCTGCCTCCTTCTCTAGCTCTCGCCGCCCCTTCTTCCTCGGGGCTTGCATGGCGACCATGACCACCGCTGCATACGGCTCACAGCTGGGTATGAGCTCTATGGCAGGCTATGGTGCCCAGCAGGACGCACAACAATACGCCGGCGAGGACCAACTGGAAGAGCTCTCCACCTTCTGGTGCCGTGCGCTCTACGATTACCAGAAGTCCGACAACTCGTCGCTTTCCTTTCGGAAGAACGACATCATCGAGGTGTTGAGTAAACTGGAGTCTGGATGGTGGGACGGCTTGCTGGGCGAGGAGAGAGGATGGTTTCCATCGAATTATGTCACAGTCATCTCAGAGGAAGAGGCAGAGTTGGCTCTCAATGGCGATGCATCCACAGTCCAAGCACCTTCACTCGCAGATGACTCTATGGTGGACATGGCCCATAGCATGGACCGCAGTCTCTCCCAGGACGACGACTGGCTCAATAACGAAATGGACTACGCTAACCAGCCTCCAACTGCGACACCATATCGGAATGGCACAACCGGGAAAGCTACGCAACACAACGACTTCTGGGTGCCACAGGTGTCACAGGATGGCAGGGTCAGAGTATATATCTATCATGCAGTCCTCATGCTAACACTACTTGCGTAGATATTCTACGTCAATACACAGACAGGCCAGCAATCGCGGGATCTCCCGCAGGAAGTTGACTACGATCCTGACGCAGACTTGTCTGCCTTGGGGCCTCAAATCTCCGCTCGCGCGGGATCGAGCACCGGACTCGGTTTGGCGTCGACAAACGGTCCAGAGCAGGGGTATGGAGCTTCTGCTGGCTTCGGCGTACCGAAGCGTTCTCGCACACCGGAACCATGGGTCAGGCGGTTAGCGGATGACGGCCTATCGTACTACTACGTGAACAAGCTGAACGGCGAGGTGTCCTGGACACCTCCCGAGCCCGCACCGATACGGGAGCTACCACGGACACAGCCTATGTCGCGGGAGGGAAGCTTTGGTAGCCGCGAAGGCGCGCCGCCCATGGGCCGCATGCGTTTAGAGTCATCCGCCTCGGCGACAAGAGGACGCAGTGACAGTGTCTCTGATAGGCTCAGCATCAACTCCGACGACTCTGACATATTCCCCATTCGACGAGACCGATCAGGGTCGGCTCTTAGGAATGTCGGGGCTAACGGTGCTCAACCTCAACAGCCCCAGGCGAGGCAATTCTCCCTCACACCTCCCGAGGTTCTCGCCAGAAAGTTGCAGCAAGCACTTTCCCCGCCACTTCCGGAATCACCTATGGACCTATCAAACCAAGTCCGGGAAGCGATCGCTGCCATCGTGGAGCATCTACAGATCACTACACCTCGACATTCAGAGCAGTTCGAAGAGGTTGACCAGCGAGTATTGGAGGTAGTTTCCACGGTGCGGAACCTGCTATACGTGACTGCGACCCCTTCCGGCCATATCCCCAGTAATCTTTATCCCCGAGACGGCCAGGAAGTACGACCATCATCTACCGCCCAGTCACTGCAAACCCATCTCAAGGCGGCGCAACGGAAGGTAGCTGGCACTCTTTCCAAACTCGTTTTGTCTGCACTGGCTATGCAGTACGATCCCGGCTTGCAAACCGGCGACAAGCCGAACCGACTGGAGTCAGATATAGCGGAGCTAGAACGTGCAGTGGTGGCGTTCGTCACAGACATGCACAACTTCCAGGAGAAGCATGCGCAGGGGCGGCCGCTGCCCACTAAGCATCTCTTCGGCGTGTTCCCGCCCACGAATGTTGGTGTAGGCTTGCCTGGAGCAGGCATTGGTGGTACATGGAAGGGCCTCGGATATGTCGCGATGGATGTGACAGGGCAGCCACCCATGCAGATACTGTCGGCAAACCAAGTCTCGGACATGAGGTCGGCAGTCAAGATCCTCACGGAGTCATTGAGCACCGTCATGAAGCTTTTGAAGCGCCATGATCAGCCAATAGGTGTGTAGTACGATGTCGTTTGCCTGGACTTCGCTGAGGGGTGAGTAGAACACATCCGCTCCGAGACTCAGAGTGCGACTGCTCAGTTGCACGCGACACTCGAGCTCGCGAACAACGTCGATATTGCACGGCACGTTGATGTCGACGGCGTCAGTGTGTCTTCGGGCCAGTACCTGTCGCGCGGGCCGTATGCGCAGATGGTGGAGCACGCCCGAATGCTCATGCGCACCCTCGAGGCAGCACTGCAATCGCTCTACGACGATGGCTCTACACTGCTCGTTGCTGTGCAGACTCTCGGACAGCCCTACTCGGCTGAGGACGACCGCGCTGTACGCGACTACATCGACGCGCTCCTCGTTGCGATCATCGCGAATGCGAACGTCTCGGTGCAGAGCCTCGAGTCTCTGCTCGTGGTGGGCTACGATCAAGCCAACTCGGGCCAACAGGATTATCGCAGTTCGATCGACTGGCGATTGTCCCGCCCGCCGGATGTGCTTGATCCTGAAGCACCCCTCGACTTCGAGTCTGCGTTGGTACGGCCCCCGCCGAGAACGCTGCCGTCCGAGTTGACACTCGGGTCGTATGATCATGTGGGACGGATGCGGTCGGACAGCGCGGTGGATACGCCCACCCCGACGTGGAGCCAGCAGTCGGTGCCCGCAACTGAGGAGACCCTGGTGGCACCCTCGCCTGAGCCGTCAGAGATTGAGGAGGACGATGTTGACGGTACGTATTGTTCAAGCGCTGGCGATCATTCGATTGACGATCTCTGTCTGTCTATTTAGGGTTACAACCCAAGTCGCCGCCTCGCGGGAAGCCTGGTGCCTCGAAGATCAAGAAATTCTTCGGGGGCGAAGTACCCTCGCACATCATCGAAAAGCTCAATGCAGACTCGAAGCCTTGGTACCTGCGTCCGAACTATGATCAGTCGGAGATCATGATGGAGCCAGACGGCACTGTGCGGGCAGGTACTCCTGCCGCCCTGGTCGAGCGCCTCACCGCCCACGAGCAAGGAGGTAAGCGGGCCGCCGTCGTCCAGTACCGTGTTTGCTTAGCGCTATCTTCGCAGACACCACGTTCAATCAGAACTTCTTGTTAACGTTCAAGTCGTTCATGACCGTCGACGAGCTCTTCGAGCTCCTCGTGAAGCGATTCTACGTCCAAGCGCCCCCCAACTTATCACCTGCTGAGTTCGAGGACTGGTCCAAGCTCAAGCAGAGTATTATTCGGTTACGGTACGTGAAATATGTTACGTACTCAGTGTCTTTTTCCGAACAAGGCTATATAGGGTGCTCAACATCTTCAAGACGATGGTCACGGACGATGGTATCCTCGAGAAGAGTGATGTCTATATCTTAGGCCGCATGAAGGAGTTCGCGTCAAACGAGGATGTCGTCAACATCGCCGCGGCCAAGCAGTTACTCATTCTGATCGAGCGCAGTGTACGTAGCAAGCCTCTTCTCCCGAGTCAGCTTTACTCACAAAACATTTATAGCAAAAGGGCGGCGAGATGCCGATCAAGATTACTTCAGTCCCCATCGCTCCTCCGGCACCGCTGATCCCCCGGACTAAGAAGATCAAGCTCCTCGACATCGACCCGATTGAGATCGCCCGGCAGCTCACGCTCATGGAGTACTCTATGTACAAGAAGATCAGACCGATGGAATGCTTGTTGCGGTCAAGAGAGTCGAAACCGGGTAAACACAAGGACAGCTTCTCGGAGATCATTCAACTGAGCAACAGGGTGCGCCTCATCTCGTGGGGGTCAATTGACTTTCGCTGAGCCGTCGTAGATTGCAAACTGGGTAGCGGAGTCCGTCCTGGACAAGGAAGACTCGAAGCGGCGTGCTCTGATTGTGAAGCACTTCATCACGGTGGCAGACGTGAGTGGTCGCATCACTAATTATGTACGGTATTTAAAGGCCGTATCTGCAGCGGTGTCGGGCTCTACAGAACTACTCGACCATGACGGCCATTGTCTCCGGATTGGCTACACCACCTATCCGTAGGCTGAAAAGAACCTGGGAGCAGGTCAATGCGCGAGCAATGGGGCTATTGCGGGAATGCGAGTCCACCATCGACACGGCGAAGAACTTCACGAACTATCGGCAAACGCTAGCTCGAATCACGCCGCCTTGTGTACCTTTCATTGGTTAGTTTACTCGCGGGTTGCGTTGTGGCTATGTGTCTCATCTCTCCCGCCAGGCGTGTACCTCACGACGTTGACCTTCATCAACGACGGAGCCGGTGATAGGTTGGGCGACAACATGATCAACTTTCGCAAGCGGCAGAAAGCAGCTGAAGTTATTCAAGACATCAAGCGGTGGCAATCCAAGCCGTACAACTTCCAGACCGTCGCATCTATTCTTTCTTACCTTGAAGAATGCTTTAACAAGTATTCGGACGGCCACGACTACGCCGATCAATTCTGGAATATCAGTCTCGAACGGGAACCTCGAGAGCGGGAGGACGAGAAGATGGCTCGGCTGCTCCAGGAGAGTGGCTTCCTTTAGTTGTGAGTTAGGTGCTGTCGGACATCGGGTGCTCTTGGTTGGTTTCTGCTCACTGCTCTGTAACGTTATACCTCTCTCACTTGACTTATTCCTGCTGTATGATAGTTAGCTATACCTGCTGTGGATATATGGATAGCGTTGGATTCATGTATTGTAGTGCAATACCGTACCACATAATGCTTAGATCCACAATGCTACACCTACCTACACTATTCAATCGAGGGAGTTTGTTTAGTTACCGTGGGAACTGTGATCAAGCGCGTCTGTGGCGTGTGCGATCCGGATTCCGCGCGCAAGCCCTGACTACAAACCTCCATCTCGCCATTTCTCCTACGTCTAGCCATGGACGAAGAGGCATCCTTCTTCGAAAGAGAGCGCGATAGACTTATAAGCGAGATTGCGAGTGTGAGCGAAATCCATTCCGACGCCACGAACGCAGCTGAGGTTAATATAGGGCTTTGAGGAGCTGATGTCGTCGAGCAACAACCTCAATCGTAAACTAGAAGAGGTCCTCGGCATGTCGAGGGAGTACGAGACGATCGCAGCACTATGGCAGAGTTTCCATGAGCTGATGCGCGGGCAGCAAGACGAGGCTGACGAATCGATGGGCGAAGAGGGAATGCCGGGAACAGGGGGCCATGTTGTGTCAGTCAAACAAGGGAGTACAGGACCAGGTCAGCACGATGGGTGACTCGAATGCTACATATGGTCCGGATATATGGGAGACGACGTTACGGGATTCGTTGGAATGCACAACAGGTATCCAATACAGAGTGACGAGTGAGGGATGCAGCAATGCGAAACAGAATAATTAGGGCAAGGGTACATGAGCTGTCATATGTCCGCCCAACTCGCAACCTGGACACGATAGCAATGAGCAGGTGCGGGCATCGCGGATACAATGTTGGACGTACCCATGAGAAGCCGTTGAATTCGGCTTGATCACGGCTAGACAGTTGTGTGTGTACAGGCGTCAGTGTGGGCTGTTCGCGAGTGAACTCTTCGTCAAAGTTGCTGGTATCAGCAGTGCCGTTCTAGAAGAAGAGTTAGCTTATGCAGGTGTGAAGGGGACTGATATCCACGTACAATCGTGGGGAAGTAAGGAGGGGGTATACGCTTGTTCATGACGTCGTCAAAGCTGATGTCCTTGAAGAATGGATGCCTCTTGATCTCTTCGGCATCTGTCTTGCCCGACCCGAGTCGTCGAAGGGGGTCGCGGGTCAACAACTGATACTTCGTTAGCAAAAGTCTTCATGACAAACGCACACGCACCTTCTGCAGAATCGACACGGCATCCCTAGGCATCGTGATGGGGTAGAGCGGTTCGTCTTCAAGGATAGCGTCGAAGATTTCATCTTCGTCGTCGCCGCGGAAGGGGGACTGCCCGAGAAGCATCTCATACATTAACACACCGAACGCCCACCAGTCAACCGCACGGCCGTAACGCTGTTCGAGAAGAATCTACAATAGATGATCATATGTGAATCATAGGGCATGCATGACAGCGGAAACAACACCGACCTCTGGCGCCATGAACTCCGGGGTACCACAGAATGTGCTAGTTGTCTGACCAAACCACATTTCTTCCTTGCAAAGACCGTAGTCGGCAACCTTAACGTGGCCATCGAGGGTCAGGAGGATGTTGTCAAGCTTGAGATCACTACGGTCTATGGTAAATGGCGTTGCCAGACGCGCAGATCGTGCAGACTTACCGGTAGACGATACCGTTTGCGTGGAAGTACTCGAGGGCGAGCAGCACCTCCGCCGCATAGAACTTTGCTTGACGGAGGGAGAACTGCTTGCGCTGGATGTGCAACATGAGATCACCACCGCTCACGTACTCCATAACGAAGTAGACACGGGTCTCTGTCTGGAAACAAGAGTGTAAGCCGAGCAGGAAAGGGTGGCGCTCCTTCGCCGCAGCGAGGAAGACACGCTTCTCGGAACGGGTGCTGCCGCGATGAGCGCAATGTAAGCATGCGTCCCTAGGCCAGAAATGTGTCCTCACCTTTCGACTTCGTCGTTGTCGATGATGAACTCCTTCTTCAGGACCTTGATAGCGTACAGGCTGCTAGTCTTCTTCTCCTCCGCCAGCATGACCTTACCGAAGTTACCCTTACCCAGGACAGCGAGAAAGTTGAAGTCGTCGAGGCCGACCTTGCGTTTACCGGACGGCTTCTGTACAGACTGTTGCTGCATCTGTTGCGCTTGTGCGAGAGACGACTGCCGCTCTGGTGGACGTGCGTAGGCACCTGCTTGCGAGGGAGCCGCCACCGGCTGCTGGGAAGCCGCCTGAAAGAAGACGGAGTATGAGTCAACATCGAGCTTGATGACGCTTGATGCATACCTGATATCCGTATGCCTCCTGTTGCTCGTATGCGGTGGGCGCGGCACGCTGAGATACCGGTTCTGTGGGGAATGCGGGACGAGACGGACTGCGTCCACCTGGAGGCGTCTGCTGCTGGCCTGCATACGCTACTTGGGCGGCTTGCGGACCGAGTGATTCTGGGGGCGGTGTCTGCGTCTGTGGCCGGGCATATTGGGTGTCCTTCTGGGGGAGAGGAGGCTCCGCCATCTTCATTCGTTCGATGTCGGTCGTCAATGTCTCCACAGCGTCCGACTGCGACAATTGTATTCGTGGGGAAGGTTGTTGGTGGAAGTTCGACTGCCGTGACGACTGTGTTGTTGTCCGCCCGCCCCGAGATTGGTTGATGATCCGCCACTGTCGCAGGAGCTGGTTTGCGGTTTCCATAGACATACCACAGAAGTCCGGCACAAGGTGAGCGCAATTAGCATGGCATGTAATGCTGCATTCGGTACACCTCCTAGCATTCTTGCGACCAAGAGGGAGCATGTAGCCGCAATGACAGCACCAATTTGCGCCGATGTTGGTGATAGGCTCGAAACGATGGGGAATGCGGTGGTTGATCTTCTCGGCATCGTCATCCTGTTCAATACGTCGTGAGCACTGTCCTTTCGTATATGCATCGATGCTTACGCCGTTATTAGACTTCGAGATACACTTCGTCACGACCTTCTCGTAGCACTTCTTGTGACACGTGTAGCGACAGTCCTCGCATTGATATCCCACGGCGTTCAAGAGGAACTCGTTGCAAAATGCGCAGAGGATGATCTGGTAGAACTGGCGCTGTATGAACTTATGGCCGTTCATCTCGTGCACTTCATCCTTGCGCTTGCGGACAGCGACCTGACGGGCAAGACCACCAGGAGCGTCGAGAGGGCGCTTGCGCAAGTTCTCCTTGACTAAGGCGGCGTCAATCTTACAGCACAGAAACATGCAAGAGGTGCTCACCGAAGTTAAGATGTAGAGCGAGTGCACCAGCAGGCTCGACCGCAAACCAGGCGTCGATGCCCTCCGGTTGCCCACCCATCGATGGCATGGAAGACGACGGCGGCACCACATGGCCGTCATAGCCCACTGGCGCATCCATACCCCCTGGGTAACCGGGTGCAGCCTGGGCACTGTCACCGTTCATAGCTCCAGCGGTGACCCAGCCACCCTGTCCGCTCTCCAGCATCACCTTCTGTTTGCGTTGCGCATCGACGAGATCGCTAATTTTGATCCACAGAAGGCCAGTCGGGATAGGATACTGATCGCTCGTGGACTTCTCGTAAACCGTAATTTCGACTTCGTTCGCTTTGTCGATGACGATCTCGAACTCTTCCATCCAGCGATCCGTCTTCGTCGGATGAGAGCGAGCACGTTCCTGACCTTCGACTTTGAACGAGACAAATGTCTCACTTTGCTTCGCGGAACGAAACCGAGGGGCGTGTTCCAACTCGCGCGCACCCTTCAACGTGATGTAGAGCTTTCCCGACAGGTTCTTCGAGCGAAGGTCTTTCCGCTCGTCTTCGCCTCCGGGACCGCCCACGCCCGGTGCCCCTTCAACAGTATTGAACGGGTGCGACTGTTGGAGCGTAATGCAGGGAACTCACCGATATCATCGTCCTCTTCAGCATCGTCTAAAATATGAAGGGTCTTATACCGTTTCAACGCCGTCTGCAACAGCGCGATCTTCCGTTCGCTCTCTATTTTCTTGGCTTCGGCATCTTGCTTGGACCTCCGGTCGCCATCAGCTTGGAAGAGCTTCGCCATCTTATCAATTCCTTTCTTCAACTGTATCTCTACCTGGAGTTTGAACTCAAGTTCGTGAAGCATACGCGATATCTTTGCTGTGGTATGCGGCGAGTCCGCCTTGATTAAATCGAGTCTCGTGTAGGTCTTCGGCTTCAGCGGACCATTAGTATCGTCCCCGAGACCCGCCGCACGTAATTCGGGGGACTGCGGGCTGTGCGCACCGCGCCGGGAGTTGTCTGGTGCAGGTGTTTGAGTGTGAGGACTGCCTCCGGATGAACGTCCGCCTCGTTGAGCGTAACCCACACCACCCGGTCCGGGGCTACCTGATCTTGACTGATCGTCTTGCTGAGCCTGCGCCATCTTGCGAGACTGCAGTTGGCGCAGGAGGTCTTCGAAATAGGAGAGCGACCTTTCTGCTTCCCGCATCTTCGCATCGGTGGATCTTAGAACATCGGGATTGGTGGTCGCCTGGCGGACGCGCTGAGTGGCCTCAAGCATCTTGCGCTCGGTCTGAATGCGCCTATAGACATCCTGGATCTTCTGGTCTAGCTCGTGCGCCTTGATAGAGCATGAGGTCGGCGAAACAAGGCAGAGACGGGTCGCGCACCATGGCTTCCTATCCTAAGTCGAGACCGCCCAATGGCGGACACGGAGCGTGTTGTGGTTGGGCGGAAGGAAATTGGAGACTCTGAGGAGATGGAGATGAGACCGAGGGCGGTGGTTGTGTGCGCCTGCTTGTCCGGCCACAATTGACCTTTATGGGTTGGTAAGGGGGTTATTCTTAGTGGATTTTGCCTGTTTATCTCGGCCTCGCACATGTTGTTATCCCGACGATGCCTACCATCTCCTCCACCTCCGCGATCCGCACCAGCAACGGACACTTCAGCCTCGCTCTACGGACCCGACACTTTCTCGTCGCAGGAACAGCATCGGAAAATGCCCGTACCATCAAGGGGCGTCTCCCAGCAGATGTGGACGTCATTCTGACATCCGACCTGGTCCTCACGCTCTCTGGAATAGTCGACTCGGTCAGAATCCCAGGGCATGTCATACAGCAGTCAGCTGTCGCAAAGCACATCCTAGAGCACCTCAGAGCGGTAAGATCATCGTCAGGTTCATACAGTGATTAGTATTGATACGCGCTGCGCGTACAGAACGCGAGTCAGCTGGGCGTAAGTCTAGCCTCGAACATTTATGTTGACCAAGAGGACGGTCGCGCGAAGTGTACGTACGTGATCTGTCTTCTTGAAGGCCTACTGAAGATGGCGCTCCACAGTCTCTCTCAGCTCTTCTCGACCCCTGCGTGCCGCCATCGAACAGGCCTGTTTGCGATTAGTCTCTATAGACGTCGAACTCGTGTGTAAGACTAGCGCGCGAGGCGAGAGGAACTGTGAGGTCATATTGGATATCTCTACTCATGCAACAGCTGAGTTGCGCAGCATCGGAAGCGGCCAGCCTTTTCTCCGGTCAGGTGTATCTCCCTCTCTTCTCAGCACTAGACGGCGTAATGGACAAGTTTGTTTCAAACGACCTGGCTAGGTACGTTGCCAGCATCCCACTAACCTTCATCCGCCTACCTTTTATATACAGGAAGTATCCACTGATTTTCGGGCCATGGCGCGAGGTAAGAGGGCAATGTGCCTCCGTTGCTTTGTCACAACTCGTTGTATGCACAGAAGCTAGACGCGGAGGAACGCTTGTACCCTTCTATCTCATGCTCGCTCCTGAACATTGCCAAGTCTTCGAATGAACCGTCGCTCAAACGGCGGTTGCGGCGAGTAATGACAGTAAGCACTTCGAATCATTCGTGTTGGTACCCACACTATAGATGCGCTTAAGGCATTGGAAAGTCAACGAGCAAGCCACGCTAAACGGATGATGCAATCACTTCATTACTGTCTCGGCGACAGTGAAGATGACACTGAAGTTGGTCTAGAGAACACGCCGATGGACGATCGCGCAGTAGTGAGCTCTTCCCTGGACAGCTTATATAGAAGAGGTGTGCGGCCAGCGGTCTTCAAGGTAAACTGAATGCCTACATCTCAGGCTCTTACTCAGTGGTGCGTTCATAGGCTCGTAGCAGGACTGCCAAGACTGCGCAAGACGAAGACGACGGCGCCCAAATGTTCGACCTCTCGGCACATCCATTGAGATGTGTTACCAACGTCGGGGAGGACCTTGACGATGAGCGAACGCTGGACCTGGGCGCAAGTTCATACGATGAAGCTTCCCTCGAGTTCGTAGATGATCAGCGAGAAAGTGACTTTTGGTCGACGCCACAGCCAATCATGCCCACGAAGCACACGGATGCTGCCGAAGAAGGAGCCTTCGATTCTATCGACCTCTGGGACGAAGACACTGCTGGCTACGAGTCCTCTGCGTCTGATAGCTTCTTCTGCGATGATACGTACTCTTCACAGAGCACTGTTCTAGACTCACTAGGTTTGGATGAAGAGGAAGTGTGCTGGCTGTCGCCGTCCCCCATCACAGTGCTAGAGGAGACCAGGCCTGGAAGTCCAGAACATAGTTTGGAAGTTGATGACGAGGTTAGAGTACGTCTGTCTCATGCCGGTTTTCTCCGTACGGTTTGTTGAAGTTCCTTTAGGCTGTCTACGAGACCGGACTCGGTGTCTGGTCTCCTCCAGCTCTTTCCCATCACCGCCACAATGTCCAGGCCACCAATACCGAGGTAGCCTTGCATGACACCGACCAAGACTTGCTCCTGGATTCAGACGACGACGACGGGTTCTTCTCCAGCGATGCGATGGTGATAAGGAAGACTTGGCGCGACCAATGTCCATCTACGGATCACGGCTGCGAGGACTCTAAACTTGTGGACCTTGATGGAGACGACGACGACGGCTTGTACTACGATGCTATTGACTATGATTTCTTCGACGGACAGAACGCGAAGGGTCGGGCCGACAACCGACGTCTAGAATCACTCTCTATAGCTCGGAACTCCCACACCTATCTTCCCGTGACATCACCAACGGGTTAGGAAATGACGATCTCCACAGCGGCACTCCTGAAATACTATCCGACGGGGAATAGCGAACTTTATTCGTGTCGACTGCATTGCACATTGTCCACAATCAATTCGTAATCTCCATTTTACTTGATACCTACACCTTCGGATCGATAGAGTACGCGTGGATGGAACGAGGCAGGGTTCGCGTTCTGGGCCGTCTTACCCAGCTCTTTAGTGCAGCAGGCAGCAGGGCGATCGGAGAAATTTTTCGTACCGCTTGGGTATGTTCCGGGTAGCGTGTATTGTCCAAGGACCAGGTGCACTTGAGTAAGGAGCCTCGTGAGGGGCGGGTGTTTCAAGTTCGTCATCTGAGCAAGGAACGTGATGACACGTACCGTAGGGGTGTGCACTGCTTACGTCAGACGCCACATACTCCATGATTTAGGTTCCGCCAGACTCCGCAGTTTATTGTGGCAGAGACCGCGGTATCGTTTCCTCTACACCACGACCATCACTTTACGACTGCTATCGCTCTTCCATAAAGTTCCCACTCTTCAGCTTCGCATCCGCTCGACAGGGCGTTGCGCTCTTCTCCTTCAACCGCTCTTTCCTGTGTAACCCACGACTATCACCATGTTGCCCGCTCAGCGTAACAAGGTCGACATCAGCGTGAGTGTCCCTTCCTCGCGACACCGGTTCTGCGCGATCCATTTCCTGGTGCTAATATGGTCTGTTGTAGAAATTGACGGCAGAGGAGCAGAAGCTCTTCCGCTTGTACGGCAAGCTGCCCACCCACAAGAATGTCCTGAACAAGATGCAGAAGGTACGCATACAATCTGCTATCCAATCGATTTAGGTCCTGACACGTTGCCCCATCTGCTAGGATCGCAAATACTTCGATTCGGGAGACTACGCTCTCTCCAAGGCCGGCGTTGCCCCCCAGAACGCCGTCGGGACCGCCATCCCCAATCCCGAGAAGTAAGCTAGGAGGCCCTATTTCTTGAATCTGTCTTGATTGAGTTCTTAGCCTCTCTTCAGCATTCCGCATGCGTCGTCCCCTCCAGTCAACCACAACCCCCTTTCTATCTCGCCCACAAACTCTGGTATAAGCCCAGTGAAGGAGAGCCCGCTTGTGGAGCCTGAGACTGCGGCTTCGGTTTCTGACACGGCAGAAAATACGGACTCTGAGAAGCAACAAGCGGATTCGGCCGAGGAAGAGGTTACGAAACCGGCGGAGGACAAGGTAGAATGAAGGATACAGCCTGGATCATGGTTCCGTTAATAACCATGCACCGGGATCCTGACGACCCTCTGCCCGCCGGTGATGGAATGCAGCTTGTATATACGAGGCCCTCCACTGAATGCGTGTTTCGTCTATCGATTTCCCGGATCATGTTGTATTTGTATATTTGGTGCATTTGATGTGTTGCACTGTCTGCTGGAACGCTATCTGAGTGCTCGACGTCGTCGCAAGGTGTGTACTGGCAATGATGAGTCACATTGATCAACTTGAGCGTGTGAATGTGTGACTGACGCGTGACAAGACGCGTCGAGGTTGTGAGGATGCGTCTGCTCTCTCTCACCTCCTCTCTATTCGCCGCTATCCGAACGCGATGCTCGAAGCAACCCCGCATGCAGAACCGCAGAAACCCATGGCTGAAGATAAGGCGGAAATACTTCGTCGAGAGGTCCATACCCATTTCGAGGGGTTTCTAGACAAGAAACTGATGGAGGAATGTCAGTGACTGTGCGATATATCTTGCTTATTTTCATCCTCCTTTTCCCAGGTACACGGTTGTGCGAGCTGTACAACCTCAGTGGAGAAGATCTCAAATACAAATGGGAGGCTGTCAACTATCAAAAACCGCTGCGCATACAGTACACTATGGACGATATCCTAGAGCTGAAAGCGAGATGCAAGTCTGATCTGGAACAGGCCACTAGATCCACACCTAAAATCAAAGGAAGTCTCGATGGACGGATGTCAAAAAGCTTTGGGGTCTTTCCCGGCAAGATGGGACTTCGACTGGGTATGGTGCAAGCTACGCCGACTCCTGTGAAGAGACGCGATGGGTTTGCCCTGGCGAGGGGCGGAGGGAGGAGACAGCCCATCGCAGGACCGAGTAAAGTTAGGTTCACCGGACCATCCGTTGATGAGGAGTCGAGTAACGCTCGTTCATGTAAGTCGTGTTACCTTGTCAAATCAGGATGGTGCTCAATATCGGATAGACCGGTACATGTACGAGAAGGTGTCTGATCGCAGTGCGGGTAAGCTACCTTCAGACATTCCCTCGAAACGTACACCTATCTAACATTCTTCTACAGCACTTGACACAAGAATCGACGAAATGGGAGAGCTAGTGAGGCTCCATTACAACATCGAGGACCTCGGGGATCCATCCGCCACAACGGAGGCACGTACTGCAGTCTGGTAGGGCTGCATAAGCTTACCTTTCCCTAGGATGAAACGGTTGTAGTAGGTCGCATCACGCACGATTCGGAAACATCTGCAGGCTCTGTCAAGCTTAATGAAGCCTCTCTCACCATGGAGTCATCCCGCCAGATGGGTGCCGGCGCGAGAGTCTCCCTACGCTTCGACCCGCATGTCAAGCTCCGTCAGGGGAAAGAAGGAGTTGGTGGCATCGGCCTATTTCCGGGTGCTATTGCTGCGTTCCGAGGAAAGAACGGGGGTGGAGGGTCTTACCTCGTCAGCGAAATACTTTCAGTGCGTCCTCAAATAGTTCCCTAATCAGTTTCAAAGTGTTGAGGTGCAGCTTAGCTCCCTCCTTTGCACCCGACGACAGCCATCAAAGCCGAGGCTGCGGAGTCATCATTCAGCATTTGCATAGCGTCCGGGCCATTCACCTCAGACGCAGACCTGAAGTTCGAGCCATGGCACAAGCTCGTTGCGAAGCTCAAAGTGGATAGACCTGCTGTTGTCATCCTGGTGAGTCGTTGCCATATTGCGGCTGACTTCGCTAAGACCCTGCCGGCAGGTCGGGCCATTCATCGACAGCGCACATCCCACAATAAAGAATGGCGAGGTTGATGAACTTCCCGTCAATACGTTCCGAGAGCAATTCCTCGCGAATTTGACCGACTTCCTCAGCGGCTCGCCGGACAGTCAGGTCCTGATCGTCCCCAGTGTGCGGGACGTCGTCAGCGATCATGCTGTCCACCCACAAGGCGAGCTTGGCATGGAATATGCTGTGGACCCTGTGCGTGAGCCTCCGTTTCTGCGCTGTCCCTGGTTCTAAGAAGCTTTGATAGCGGATACGACTACTACCAAGTCCGTGCAGATTTACCCTGAACGAGGTAACTTTTGGGGTGACCAGCGTCGATGTTCTTTTCCATCTGAGGAAGGAAGAATTCTTCAAGCGCGCGCAGGCGATTGAGCCTGTGCCGTCTCCGAGTGGGGATGCTTCCGGGGGGGACACGATGGTCAACACATGTCGACATCTATTGCAGCAGCGGAGGTGAGTTCTAGACACCTCGATGCATGCCTGGGCCTTCAAGTTCACATTCGCAGCTTCTACCCTATCTTTCCGGTGCCACTAGACCTTGCCCACGAGGTCAACCTAGATGTCACGCACATAGATAGGCTCAACCTCGACATTGACGGCGCGGATACGAATATGGCGCCAGACGTTCTCATCCTTCCTAGCAGACTCAAACAGTTCTCGAAGGTTCGTGAGCACTTCGTTGTCTCAGCGAGAGACTCAGAGTTTGGTCAGGTGGTCGACTCTACATTGGCAGTGAACCCCTCGTTCCTCTCCAAGGGGCAGTACGCTTCCCTCCTGTGCGCGAACCCTGGTCCTTCTGTAGGGGAACGTATCAAGGCGCAGATTGTACGACTAGAAGACTCCGCATAGCAGCGAGGCCTCATGTTCCACTGTCTTTCTGCCAGAGCTTCCATATCGCGTGACAACAGACAGTGTGCGTGTTCATCCTCACACGTAGCCCAGCTCTCGTACATGTCACTCTCAGATCTTGTTGACCCTCGCTCGAATGAGTACATGCATACAAGTCTTGTTTATTTGGTATCTGGATCCGGCACTTGCAGTGGGTTGCCACTGGCGTGTGCCTAAACTCACTATGCCATTGCGTGTACGAGGTGCGTCGTTTATTGATCATCATTGGAACCTCTTAAGAAGCTCCTTAGCGTGCAAGAGTCGAGGGAAGATTCACACCGTACTCATTGGAAAGATTCAAAATCAAATTCAAGGATGAAAAGATGACGGACTACTGCGATCAAGGTTATGTACAGTTGCAATCAAAATTAGTGCGGCAGGAGTACTGCCAAAAATGCTCGCGCGGCAGAAGGGCGGAGCCCCGCTACCGAATAACATACGACTTCTTGTTGCCTGAGGCTGTTGCTTCCAAAGGCCGCGTCGCTTCGCCACTCCTCGAACCTCTACCGACCACAGTATCTGGCACAGGCTGCCGACTCAAGCCATGTCCCATACTCCATCTCCTCGACCCAGGTCATCTACACTGGTACAGCTGTGCATCGCGCTCCTCTCGAAGTCCTTGAAAGGATTGCTGGCCACGTCGACGATGACGCGTCATTGCCTAGCTGCTCTCGTATGCCGATTTTGGGCTACAGCTACTCGCCGGTGTCGTTTCCGAGTGGTCGAGATATCGTTCGAGTGCCGGCCTCTTGGTAACCCGCCTTTCAAGCACATCCCATTGCTTTGTGACCCTACGTCAACTGTTCTTCCGCTTGTGCAGGAAAGACGTTTGGGGGACATCGAACGCTATCCCGATAGCGACCTACTGTCTTTCAACAACATCCTGCCCGCTATACGGGTGCCCGACCTCACCGTGCTCCAGTCCTTATCCTTTGTGGATTTTCTATGGGCCGAACTCTCTGAGGAGAGTCGATGCTGCCTCAAGCAACTCTGCCAACGGGTCACCTCACTCTCAATACACGTTTTCTGTGCCGCCGAGGGACTTTCCTCCACGGAACTCATCCAATTACTCCTGGCGGGCAAGTCCCTCCGAAAGGTCAGCATTACCAATAGCGGCCTCAGTGGAGGGTACCCACGTCATTCGTCTGAGTCCTACGACTCAGACGGACTGGCCCACCGCACGCGGAAGGTGTCGTCAATCGCAAGCATCAGACTCAGTAACAGCCTGCACGCCTACCTTCCGGCTCTACTTGCAACATTTTCTTTCCCTCATCTCACCGAGGTGATCATTGAAGGCATCACGCTGAGAGAGTTGGATGACGTGATGTCATTTCTGCGTGCATGTTCATCGACCGTAGAGCATCTACGGCTGACGTTCGGCCCGCTTCTCAGGGGACGTGGAGAAGACTCGCCCTGGAAAGACATCGAGGGTACATGACTCATGGCTTACTATGCGGTTGCTTGCTGTGCTCACCGTCGAACTTGTTCATTACAACTAGTCTTCTTTATCTCTCAAGGGGGATTATCCAATCTCACTGCACTACGCAGCGTCAATCTAACCGCCGACTTATACCTCCCTACCATCCTAAAACCCCTTATGCATGTCAGGTGGCATCTCGAGGATCTTACCATAAAAGCCTCACCATATATGCTGCAATACTGTGACCAAGATGCACTCGCACGCAGCATATCCACCCTCGCACGTGCGGCAGTATGCCTGCGTGTTACCTTCCTTTGTGAACATGATCCAGGCAGTTACTGTCATAGTGACCCACTCCGAGCCAAGGACGAGCCCAATCTACTTTGGATGCGCGACACACTGCGCACTAAACTGCCGGAGCTGCGGGGGAAGCTAGGAAAACTACGCTTCTTGCGCATCATCAGGAACTACGATACGAATCGCGCAATCGCAATCAAGGAGTTTTGATTCTCTCCGAGGTGTTGAGACTGTTGATTATGACCGTCCCAGTGTTCGACGCTAGTACTAGTGATCATTGCATTCGGACGTTCACGTTTCTTGTATTCCGGGAATATTGATTATTTCTTGGACTCATTCATACGTACCTACAAATCAACTACTCATCTCAAGCTAGGCCAGTCAGATGATCTCTGGACTTGTTTTGTTGCCTCGATATCTTCCATCGGACGTGTCACGTAGTTAGTGTGTCCACCAGCTGAACTCAGTCTTCGTTCGTCTATGTGATCTATGTAGCTCTATTCCCCACCGACCTTCTGGTCAATTACCGCTGAACTGATTATTATAGATGCGGTGTAGCTTGCCACTACGAGTCGTAGTGAGCAGAATTCACATGAAGACAATACGCAATGAAGGCTGTACTTGCCTATCTTGAACCATTGACCGGGTGCCACGTGGCCCAGAATCGCCAGTGACGAAATGATGGTGGCGCGCCGACCCAACCACCGCGCTCCGCCGCTCATAGTCGTTTGGAGCTCGCCTAGTCTTTCCATACACTGCTGTTCTGCGCGATACCCACGGCACACCGTCATGGTAGAAGCCAAGCGTGCTAAGGACAAGTCAGAGCGAGAGCATAAGCACAAGCGGAAACACAAATCGGACAGAGAAAGCAGCAGCAAGAAAGCGCGGAGGGGAGATGCTGACCGCATGCACATCGTTGATGACACTGCCGACGATGAGATGTGGGAGGAGAAGAACATTGATATGGACGGGGAGAGGGTAAGTCTAGTTTGCCCAACAGTCACAGTGAACCGCTGAACGCATTCTCAGCCTCTTGCGACTGGTATCCCCACCGGGGAGAGTCTGAAATTGACGTCGCATGCTGAAGAGAAGCCGGGCGATCCTCCCCTTCCCCTTCCAACTCGCGTCGAATCGAAGTTGAAGCGGGATGACTGGATGCTTACGCCCTCGTCAACTCCCATCGTTCCCAAGGGCACGAATCGCATGCCCGAGGCTGGGGATGAACCCATGACCGAGGATTATGGGGAGCCCTCGCAGCATACGCGTAATATGTCTGGAAATGTCGACTTCTTTTCAAGCCTTGGGACTGAGCGGAAGAAGAAGCCTCCGCCAGATCGTCCCGACCCCGAGAAGGCTTGTCGATATATAGTATGTTTAACAGTTCAATGCTTACTTATCGTTTGCAGCCTCAAATTAGCTACAGGGAGCTGAACACTGCACTCAAAGAGGGCAAGAGTGTAGACGACATTCCCGCTGCCGCCCCAAAGCCTAACACTCCAGGTGGCCCTGGGTCACAATGGCGCATGATGAAGCTTCGGCGCGTGTACGAGCAAGCAGAAGAGGAGGGCAAGGCAGCGGAAGATGTTGCCCTCGACCGGTTTGAGTCTCTTGACGCCTTCCGAGAGGCTCAGGAGGAGCGTCGGGTCCTTGACGAGCGTGAAGGCCGGCGTACCGGGCGGAGTGGGGGTAGGGACAAGGGCAAGGGAAGGATGGGCAAGGCAGAGTATACCGCCGGGGAGACGCGCCTGATGTTCACGGACGTTGGCGGAAGTGGGAGGGGCTCGTCATTCCGCTGTCCAGACCTGGGCGGTAGCGGTCCGGCGACACCGACCCCAGAAACGAAGGCAAGTCAAGGGAAGTACGACACTCTGCGGTTGTCGTCGCAAGGGACACCTTCTGGTCTTTCACATACACCAATACCCTCTGTCATGACGCCTTCCGCATCACTCAAGGCCTCGCTTACTGGTTCAGGACGCGCACTCTCCCCTTCGTCTCTGAATCGGCTCCAGGCCAAGGTACTGCGCGCCAAGCTCATAGGCTCGTCCGATGCAGTTGTGTTGGAGAAGGAGTACGAAGCAGAACTGCAGAAGGCGAACGGCGGTGGGGACAGCGATAACGTTCGTACGAAGGTTGAGGTCCTACCAACTCTCGATATCCGCGGGAACCTCTACGATGTCGGCGAGGGCAAGGATACACCACCATTACCCTCCGGAAATCGCAAGAAGAAAGAGCAGTTTGAGACCCGTGATCACAAAACGGGCGAGCAGATCCGCTACAATCCAGACGACGACACCATCACGCTCGGTGAGATGCTCAGGCAAGAACGTATGCGCAACGGCCCCGCAGACCAGAAGAATATGGACATGGAGTATGCGAAGCAGATCATGACAGATGGTGGCTTCCAAGTGAGTGCACCGGCGTGGCATGATACTGCGAGCCTGACCAAATGTACAGGCCAATAACGATTACATGGATGATAATGCAGAGAAACTTGGTCGAAAGAAGATGCGCTCAGATGGGATGAAGCGCCAGTTTGCCATCAACGGTGTGTGCCTGTTATCCCTCATCTACGAGGCTGTATGAAGACAGTGTATTAGACTATAAACAAACGCAGAAGGTCCTTGCGACTTGTCCGTTCTGCTTCGGCGAGAACGATGAGATCCCCAAAGCGCCAATCATTGCCATGGGCCCACGGGCATACCTGTCTTGCAATCTGACCGAAGGATTGGTGGATGGCCACTGTCTCATCGTGCCCATACAGCATCACCTCACCATGCTCGAGGGCGATGACGATGTCTGGGACGAAGTGCGGGTACGTACACTGCTGCGTTTCTTGAGAGCCTTGTGACCAAAGACGACGATGTGGACAGAATTTCATGAAGTGCCTCATGAAAATGTATGCGGAAGAAGACAAAGGTGTTGTCTTCTACGAGACAGTCCTCAAGCTCAAGTGGCAAAAACACACATACATCGAGTGTGTACCACTACCATGGGAGCACTACGAACAGCTTCCGGGTTACTTTAAGGTATGCGCGCCCGTATCATTATAGCTCTCAAATCAGATCAATAGTTGTTTGCAGGAATCTATCCTTATGTCAGAAGCGGAATGGTCGCAACACAAGAAGCTCATTGACTTCTCGGCGCGGCCGGGAGGTTTTAGACGTGCTATGGTCCCTAACCTACCCTACTTCATGGTCCAGTTCGACTACAAGGGAGAGAAGGGCTATGGCCACGTTATCGAAGGGACCGGAGATGGAGGCGACCCCGGGGACAATGAGGAGTTGGACGAGGGGGAGAAGGGTGGCGGCGAATTCCCAAGGTTTGTAATTTGCATGGTTGATTCCTGGGCTCGGGCTCACGTATTATATTTATAGGTGGTTCGCTGGAGAGATCATAGGCAACATTCTAGACCTAGCGCCCCGTGTATGGCGCCACCCGCGGCGCATTGACTTCCACCAGAACAAGCAACGAGTCGCAAAGTTCAAGGAAAAGTATGACAAGTACGATTGGACGGGCCTCATCGATAGATCGTAAGAGTTTCGCGGGTTGTACATGTATTGTATACAGTTGTCGTCTCGTACCGCAGCCGCTTGTATGTGCCCGTATTATATGTGTACCCGTTTACTCGATGGTGCACAATATGTATGCGCATGCATTCCGAGCAGCTTCGCCTACATTGTCGCGCGCGGGATGATTGCGGCGGCGGTCAGCTGCTCTGTCTCCGTGAGTGCGCCCATGAAGACAAAGATGCTCTCGTCGGTGATATCAACACCATCTCGTGAGCCAGCTGAGCGGAGCTACTGGAAGTGATGTTGCAATTGCGAGCACTCTGCCTCTCTTTCGCTCGACCATGTTCACCGTCCGGCCTCGCTACCCAAACAAACCATGGCGCCACTCGCACCAGCTCGACGCGACCGCATACCATTTCCAGAGTAGTATCTAGGACACTCTCGACGACGCTCATCGAAAGTCAACGGAAGCAACTGAACAGATCATACCTCTATGGTACGCCCAATTTCCGCTGTTTCAACACTGGTATCTGAGCTCTTCGCAGTGCCCGCAGCGTCGGAGCGCATGCTCCAGAAGTCGTTGACCACCACGTCGGACGTTATCATCTACGACCTGGAAGACAGTGTCCCACCTACCAAGACGGACAAGGAGGGGGCGAGGGAGAGGCTCGCGCGGTTCTTCCAGGTATGCTCGCTGTTGTATGCCTCCGTTACACCGTCCTTACGGTACGTGCAGACCAAGACCAGGACTGAGCTACCCCACCCGGACCGTGTTGCAATCCGACTCAACTCGACCAATACGCCCTTCTTCGAGGACGACCTCGCTGCCGCTGTGAGCTCAAACCCTAGCATCTGCTACGTAACATGCAATCACTCAGACATGCGCGTAGCTGCAAATCCCGTCTATCCGAACACTCGTCCTACCGAAGGTCCATTCAGTCCATGACCTCCATCACGTATCGCGCGCCATTCACTCCCACTCCCAATACAAGAGTACACGCGACCCGACGGAGCAGCCGCTACATATTGTCGCCAGCATTGAGAGCGCGCGGGCACTTGTGAACTTGGCAACGATAGCTGGATGGCAGTCAGAGTTTGGGCCCTCTCTCCGTGTGTCGCTCTCCGCGTTACTGGTGCGTGTACTTACAAGTTACGACATGCGTAGCCAATTGAATGGTGTCTGCAGTTTGCAGCTGAGGATTGTATGTAACACAATTGGGCTCTGGACTCATTTGGTCTGACCGCTTTTATCTATAGACTGCGCGAATACATCGATTATTCGGACAAGGTCTCGTCAAGAATTACTATACACACGGTCCCAGATCGCCATCACGGCGAAGGCGTTTGGTCTAGATGCCGTTGACATGGTACGTTCGGGACAAGGCCAGGAGTTGTGCCATATTAACTCAGCTACTTACTCTCGTAGGTCTGCGTGAACTACAAGGACCTAGACTACCTCAAAGAGGAATGCGAGGACGGCAGGCGTCTTGGCTTCAATGGCAAGGTTAGTCGCCGTCTTAAAAGGGTAGCGGTGTAGAATCGAACGCTTCAACAGCAAGCGATACACCCGGCCCAGGTGGACATCATCCAGTCTACGTTTGTCCCCACGGAGCAAGGTGCGTCTCTAGCCTGAATACCCTCCTCCTACATCAAAACGAGCATGGTCTCTACAGAGATCCTCCGTGCTGCTAGAATCGTCAAGAGGATGGAGCAAGCACATGGTGCCCAAAGGGGCGCTATTGGACTTGAGCTAGAGGGCGGCGGTAAAGAGATGATTGATGCACCTATGCTCTTGCAGGTTGGCTATCCACCCGCCCGGCTGTGAAATTGTAAACCTGACTTTGTTTGGTTCACCGTAGGCACAGAACACCGTTCGCCTAGCCAAGGCTTCCGGGTTGCCCATTCCTGATGTTCAATGATAGAGGGAAGTTGTGTTGATAGTATCGACAAGCGGCGTATATTTCAGTCGTTCCAAGCCTCGTCCCACCCCTGCGCGCTGAAGTCCCATTTCCCCGCAGGTTGCCCATGAGTGACCTAGCCGAGTGTGTCCATCACAACGCCCGCTGCCCTCACGAAGATCGTTCCGTCTGCCTTCGCCATGCCCTCGTGCGTCTCGTCTCCTTCCGTGTCGAAGGCGCCGATCGCTCCTCCAGGTGGCGCGGTCCCGTACCGTTGTGCGGCGAAATACGACGAACGAATTGCCTTTAGCGTGTGCGGGTCCGGCGCGTGAAGCACCGTGGCAATGATATCCGGCCAGGGGTTTACCATTGTCGCGTCGCGACTGTCTCCGATCGCTGTTCCATGCAGTGATTGCTCTTTATCACTGCCCGGAGGTCGCGGTGTGGCAGTGTACGACATGAGGAGCGGTAGATCGATCCTTGGGCGGCCGCGGATTGTAAGGTACATCAACAGCACGGGAACAACGGCATGGAGCAGTGCAGCCCTGCTCTCCTGCGTCGGGATCGCCTTCAATAGCGACGGAAGGAACATAGACATGTTCAGCATGTGCATCATGAAGAAGTCGAGCCGCGGTGTCCTCCCGGGCTTGCCCGTGCCCGCGAGGAGTAGCGTCGCCGCCCAGAGGAGCTCCTCGACTTTCTCGTCGAGTGCAGCCTGCCCGCGACTCGTGTCCCCCTGCCATTGCGCGGAGAGCCGCTTGATCTCATCGACACGCCCTGACGCCTTCAGCGCGTCTTGGATGCGCACGCGGAGTGGTGCGTCGGGATCATAGGGTATAACAGGCTCCATGGCCTTGGATTGGTATGCGTCACGTATGATGGCAAGAAGGCTCTTTCCACGAAATGGATGACGATGCCCGGAGCTCTCCTCGCCTTGATTTATGGGTAAAAGCTTCGGTGTACTGAAGATCTCCGGGACGAAGGGTTGATGGACTACTGTTTGGGCAAGACCTTGATACGGTACGCTGTCAGCAAGGGCTCTAATTTTTTCAGAGGTGCTTTGCTCCGCTCACCTTGAGCGACCATGGCATCGCTGCTGAATTCAACACCATACTAAGAATGGTTCAGCCTGTCGGTCAAACGACTCTTTCCTCGATCATAACACTCACGCCTGTTTGGATCATGGGGTGTACGCTAGCGCGAACAGGTAAGCATGCCCACGCGCGAGGTGCTTGTAGTATGCTGTACTCACGCTCCACCAATGAACCTCAATAGCACCAGCGCACCGTTGTCATTCGCGTCTCGCGAGAACACATATCGCTCTAGCACCTCTCCTACGCCACGCCGCGCGATCTCGTTAGTGAAGAACGCGAGGTAGTTGGCGTAGTACCTGGTCATATTCGGTCAGTGTTGCGAACTGCATTCTCGATCTTAATCACGCGTACTTCTCCTGTCCTAGGTAGTTTTCCCACGTCCGTGATGTGAGCTGGACATTTTGCTGCTCCACTGTTCCCTTCGCGCGATCCGCAAGGTGTATGGGCGATAGCCCGCTCCTCTCCTTGTTATAGATGGCTTGCAAGAGCTGCACTGGCGGACCCATGTCATATGCTGCCAAAAGACTAGGCCGGACTGAGTCTTGAGTAGCCGCACGAAACCACTGAGACTCACTGGTGGCTCAAATGGTTGTGTAGACCAACTGCGCCGAAAAAACAGTGATGAGCTTCTCTGTCTTTCTGGAGTAGATGCTCCACGACCATCTTGGATTGATATGTTGACCCAGGGACATTGAGAGTACCAGGGTGGATTGTCTGTGGCATGGTAGAGGCCACACGGGAATGAAGTGATGCGGAAGGGTAGACGAAGTCTTGACGGCTGGATGAAATCAATCGAAGGGCCCGCGCGCCGCGTACCATTGAAAGTTGCAATAGTCGAGCCGGGTGTTATTACGGACTGCTAAGGTGGACCGCCTACAAAGTGATAAGATGGGATGGGCATTGCAACTTGCGGGACAGTGGTATATAAGCCATTTCCCTACTTCGATGACGTCACCCACGCTACCTACTATCGAAGCGGCATTCGAGTGTCAGAGCCACCTTCATAGAGCAGCATGTCCTGAGCCTGTTCGTACTTCAATGCGAATGGGAGGATACACTGCACACAGCCGCAATCAGAGCCGGATCGCGCACAACGCAAGGTCCAAGCACCCAGTCAAGAATCGGAACAAATTTGTGTTGAGGCCCTATGTACAATGACGATGCACAATATGGCTGTCCGGGCTAAGGCAACCGTGCTTCCAAAAAGCGCAGACCCGTCAACGGATGAAGGACGGAAGAGACATAATATACCTGGTGAGTGCGTGAACTAGAGTTGTACATGCATGCTGCCTACGAGAGGCAAAAAGCGACTTGCGAGCTACACTACGGATGCGGTGGGCCTGGGGAGACGGACGGAAGATGAGCGAACACAGCATAGCAGGACGATCATAGAAAGCAAAACTCGACGGGGTCTAATGTAGCGGGTACGATGAGGAGATATGCGGGGTCAGCGGCGGCGTCCATCAGTGTATGGCACTGGCCATGAGCTGCAAGTGATGCAGCATGCTCAGAGAAGCGCGGAGGGCCTATGCTCCGGGTCCGCCGATACGAAGGCCGCCGGGGGGGCAGGGGCCACAGCGCGAATGCGCAACGGGCCGCTGTACCCAGAGACGAGAACAAAGTCGAGAGCGAGGCTACTCGGACGCTCCCTGGACAGCTCTGAGCTCTGTCACCAGGCGCTGCGAGGGAGGGGGCCGCGTCAGTACACAACGAACACGTCGGCGCGCGGACAGACATACCTGCGCGTCTGCCGCGAGCTGCTCCGCGTCCATGTGGTTCCCCGCGAGGCCCATCTGCAACCCATACCGTAGGAGTTGCTGCATGAAGTGGGGGTTGATCAGTGCCTCGTCGTTCGCGAGCGCGGGCTTTGCGGCAGGCGGGGGTGGCACGGGTTCCGCTGTAACAGTCACGCCGTACGATTAGCATCCACCATATCAACACAACACAACACACGCAGCCCAGCACGTACGTTCGCGCATCGTCAGCCAGTTCTCCTCGAGTAGCTCCGGGATCGTGATCCGCTCCTTCGGGTCGCGTACCAGGCAGCGCCGCATCGTCGCGACCACGCCCGGGGGCACGCGCACTCTCGTCTGCTCGACACGCCGCTGGCTCGCGGGTGAGTCCGAGCCGTTGCGCAGCGTGGGCGGGATGGAGAAGTCCTGGAAGTCGATCACGTGGCGCTGGTCGGGGATCGCGCGCATCTTCTGGTACAGGTCGAGGTGGTGGAACGGCGGGCAGCCGTACACCATTTGGTACAAGATGCATCCGAGACTCCAGACGTCACTCGGGCGCCCGAGCTTGAGCCGGTCCCGGCCTTCGGGCAGCTCGATCGCCTCGGGCGACATGTAGTTCACCGTGCCGATCTGGTGGTCCCGCTGGATGTTCGTCGTGTCGTTTGCGATTGCGTTCGCAATGCCGAAGTCGATGAGCTTGAGCTGGCCCTTGACGAGAACAAAGTTAGCCGGCTTGAGGTCGGAGTGGACGATCTTCTCTTCGTGGATCACTTGGACGGCCTGGAGCATCTGTTTGAAGTAGTAAGCCACCCAGACCAAGTCGAGGGACTCTTTCTGCCTTTCTAGCAGTAGTTTGGCGAGATCTAGCAACTCATCTGTAAGGTACCGCAGGGTGTGACTACCTCACGACTCACCAATCTCGCCAAACTCCAACACAAGCGTCAGGGACCCCTTCCCATTGATCGCCGTCTTGACCTCGCTATCCACCAGGCGAATAATCCGCTGGTTGCCATCTAGCCGCTTTAACAACTGGATCTCGTTGATGTAGCCATCCATCGTCTCCTCTTCCTTGTCATTGATCGTCACGCGCTTGAGCGCGTAGATCTCGTTCGCCTGGTTCATGACACGGTATACACGCGACGAGCCGCCCTTGCCGATCATGTCCAACCTTGTGTAGTGCTTGCGATTGACCAGCAGGGTCCTAGCGCTCGACTTGGGCTCGGGCTGGGGTGGGTGCTGCGGCTGATGCGGAGGGAACGAAGTCTGCCTAGAGCTCGCAGTGGGCGCAGGGGCTTGAGACAGATTCGGCACACTTCGCGATTGCACGACCATATCCGGGGCTGGTTCGCGATCTCGTGCATCGCCGGCTGCCCACGTCTTGCCATTCTGAGGGGGATTCGTCGACGGAGCGATATCGCCGCTTGTCGTCGGAGCTTCTGGGGCGGTCGGACTACGTCTGTGGCGGTAGTTTTGTGCTGCAACCAGCCCCGGAGTTGCCGAGGAGACGTACTGATGTTTTGGAGAGTTGCGTCCGGGAATGTCGACGGCGGTGGGGGATGTCGGAGAAGGCACAGCGCCGACAGAACGGAGGGTATCAGAGTCTTTGCGTTGATGGCCATAGGGGCGATAGCTGGCCTGTGCGACATGTGTGGGTGACGGGGAGTGACGAGAGAAGGCCTGTGCTCTCCCTTGATCGACCGGTCAGCTATGCGCAGCAGATGGCAACGTGTATACTCACTCTGCTCCTCCGCTGCCTCCTCCGCGGCTCTCAGCTGATAGCCTGAAGTAGTATAAGCACCAAACCAATGGGCTGTAACAAATTCTACGCACCCTCTTCCAGTGCAATCACACGCTCCTGACGTATCTTCTCCTCGAGGGTGACCCGTCGGGCACCACGGTCCGCGATGCCCAAGCTAGTACCTGGTCGGAGACTTGAAGGCGTGTAGTGGAAACCACCGTATTGACCTGCAGAGGGCTCGGGAAGGAGAGCATCATGTGAAGACGAACCAGACGCGTCGCTCAGGCTGGCTGAGCGGCGTGGGCGACCGGGCGCGACAGGTGGGTCTGCGGCGGGCTCCTCGATAGACCGTTCCTCTGCAATGGCGCTGATACCTAGTGCTGACTTCTTGGTCATAAGACGCGTCGGTCGCATAGAAATGATGGGGCGGGCGAGCGGCGTGTGACCCTGTGGCATACCGCGCACATTCTCTTTGTCGTCAACGACCTGGGGCTGGGAGCGGAGCAATGCATCTCTCTCCTGGTATTCTTCAATCTTGACACGGCGTGCTCCGCCCTTGCGGGCGGTACCACCTGCAGCTAAGGTACCGATGGCGACACGGGCAAGAGTCGATGAGCCCGGTGTCTTGATGGGACCTGAGGCGACTCGCTGGAACGACCTAATACCGTTCGCAGGCGTGGCTTCAAATGATGCTGAGGGCATACTTTCTGACCGTGCAAGTGCAGACGGACGGGGTGCAGGGATTGGTGACGGCGCCTTTGTGGCCTCCAGAGGCTTCAGCTTGGGTGACTGCTCGGGCGTTGGTGGTGTGAATGATTTGGGCGAGCCCTTGGCGACGCGTATGTAGTTTCCATCCTTGTCGAGTTCGTATGCAAAAGAAAGCTCGGGCAGCTCAGAGTCATCGGACGACGCGGGGGATGGGCGAGCAGCGCCTCCCGCTACGAGGGTGTGCGGGGGTGTGATGGGTGGGGAAGGGCGCGTCGCCGGCGGGGACAAGGACGCGAGCATGGGTGAGCAAGAGAGAAAGAGGAAAAGGGACAAACCTTTGTTGGGAGGTGGTGTGCGTTGCGGGGAAGAGGCGACGACCTTTCAACTTCAACCATAACACGAGGCCGCATAACGCGGTCACGTGCGCCATCCCGACTTCTCAATGACTCTCGACGTTATATTCATCCTAGCAGAGATACAATAGATGTCCGTAAAGTAATCATACAAGCACGTCTTACACCCGCGGCTTCTCTCCTGCACTCCCAACTGCCTTGGGCATCTTCTTGTCTCCCGTCGCTAGCTGCTCCAGATCGGCGGGCTTGAAGTAATGAGGTGCAACTGTGCAGAGTGTTAGTCTAATAAGGTTGAAGCCTGCAATGGCCGGCTCACCTTCCAACAACCACTGTGGCTTGATCTCCATCACTTGCCTATGACAAAAGGCATTAGCCTCACGTTAGCGGCCACATAATACACTAATACTCACCGGAGGTACGACTTGGATGTCATTACCAATTCGTAGTACAACACTGCCTTCACAGGTGGTGTTTGCTGGAACAAGCCCGACGATGGATGAATGTAGACGGTCTGGTTAGTCTTCAGCGTTCGATACGAGTCTCCGCTTTTCTGCAGTTGCGCCTGTTCCTATAATCAGAGACCGCACTCTTTATTCAAAATGATGCGCTGACCGTGTTGTAGAAGTAACCCGCAGTGATAGCCTTCTGCACCGGCGTGATATCGTTCGTATTCGGATTGCTTTCCACGACAATCTCCACGCGCTCACACAAGCCCGCCAGCTGGTCGCGAATATCGCGCGCGCGACTGAGGCTCTTGAACTGTAGGAACTGCTCGTAGCAGAACTGCTGCGAGTAGTTCGTCTCCGCCCACTGCTCCCACACGTTTAGCAGCGTGAAGTGGTCCCCGCCCGCGCGCACAAAATTCTGCCGCGCCTGGTCCGCGTGCAGTTTCTTGTCCTTCGGCCGGTAGAACAGCGACGCCGACTCCTGCAGCATCGAGATGATCGTGAGCACCTCGTCCGTGCAATGGTAGTCCTCGCTCGCGATGATCGCCTTCGACAACATCGGGTCCACCGGAAACTCCGCCATCCGCCGTCCGAGCTTCGTCAGCTCCCCGCGGTCGTTCAGCGCGCCCAGCGCGTACAGCAGCTCCAGTGCACGCATCAGCGTCTCGCCCGGCGGTGGGTCCATAAACTCGAACCCGATTAGATCATTGATTCCTAGCGACTTCAGGAGCAGGACGACCATCCCAAGATTCGTCCGCTGGATCTCGGGTACTGTGTTCTCCTCGAGTTCGTTCGCATACGCCCACTTCGTATAGAGACGGAACGCCTTGCCGGGTCCGACACGCCCCGCACGTCCCGCCCGTTGGTTCGCGGACGCACGCGAGCATGGCACGACGACGAGCGAGGACATGCCCGTCCGCGGGTTGTACGAATTCTGCTTCACGAAGCCCGGATCGATGACAAACACGACACCGTCGATCGTGATCGACGTCTCTGCGATGTTCGTGGCGAGCACGACCTTGCGCGCACCCTCGGGTGTCGGCTCGAAGATCTTTGCCTGCATTTCGCTCGGAAGATTCGCGTAGATTGGGCAGACGATCAGCTCCGCGACCTTGTTCCCCAGAGCGCGTGCCGTCTCCTGCAGGTTCTCCTGTGCAGCCTCAATCTCGTCTTGACCGGTAAAGAATACTAGGATATCACCGCGCGGCTGCGTTGTGTGTATTTGGAAGACGGTAGTGATGGCGGCGTGTAGGTAGTTGGCTTCTGGCTGTGGAGTATAATGAATGTCGACCGGATATCGTCGGCCGGGTACTACGGGAAATGATCAGTCCAAGTCTCGAGAAAAGCGACAGGATATACATACCGTAGAAGACAGGTGCACCATCGAAGTACTCGCTGAACTTGGCGGCGTCCATTGTTGCACTTGAGATCAATAAGCGCAGCTCGGGTCGGAACCTAGCGATATCCTTCACTTCCCATGTCAGCATCTGCGAAACACATTAGGTCATACAACGCACCTTGACGAGAGCAAACAGGATGTCCGTACTCAGCGTGCGTTCGTGGGCCTCGTCGATGATCAACGCAGAGTAGCCCGCTAGGTCCGGCTCCGTCAAGAACTCGCGCAGCAGCATGCCATCTGTCATGTATTTGAGCACCGTCTTGTCGCTCGTGCAGTCTTCGAACCGGATGGAGTACCCAACCTCGTACCCTACCTTCGTCCCCATCTCCTCGGCCACGCGCGCCGCTACCGACATCGCCGCCACACGCCGCGGTTGCGTGCACCCAATTTTCGTCCCGTTTGCAGTGTAGCCTGCTTCATGAAGATATTGGGGCAGCTGCGTCGTCTTCCCTGACCCAGTCTCGGCGACGACGATAAGCACCTGGTGCGCTTTGATAGCCTCCAGGAGTTCTTCTCGGTACTGGAAGATAGGGAGGGATTTCCGGGTCTCGTCAATTGACTGAGCTGTATAATCGTGAGTTTGAGGAACCAACCAGCAGTATATCGCTACGTACCTCGTTTCTCTGCTTCCTCGATCTGCTGTTGAAGAAGCCGGTCTGTTGCAGACATGTTGCCTTCTCCACTCAACGTGCTCTCCATGACGAATTTGATGGTCTGAGACTCGTCGAAGACGTAGTCATAGTCTTCAACCATTTCTTTCTTGTCCATGGCACCCGTCTTGAACGTACTGTGTTTGGTCTGAGCGGCCTCCCACTGATCGACGTCGGTTGTGAACTGGTCATCCTTCGGTTTCGCCTCCTCGTACCGTTGGTACAGCACGCCCTCTTTCCGCTTCTTGTCAATCTTGCCCT
This sequence comes from Fomitopsis betulina, assembly GCA_022606075.1. Classification (NCBI taxonomy): domain Eukaryota; kingdom Fungi; phylum Basidiomycota; class Agaricomycetes; order Polyporales; family Fomitopsidaceae; genus Fomitopsis; species Fomitopsis betulina. The sequence goes on from JABYQK010000016.1 coordinate 280,224, forward strand.
GCTCGGTGATATAGTCCTCCGGGAGCATGTAGCCTTCGTACTTGTCATCAATCTTGAGTCTCTCCTCGACAAGCCTAAGAAGCTCCTTCTTCCGTTCGAGCTCCTGTCGTTCTCGTTTGGAGGTCTTCATGCCCGCAAAGAGATTCTCATCGTCTGCGATCTCGCGACGGAGTAGCTCTATCCGTTGCAGTTCCCTCTTGGACAGGTACTCCTGCCGTGAGTGTTCCCGCAGCTTGGGCATAGCGATTCCTCGTGCTTGCCCGTCATCAGCCAGTCGTCGCCGTTCAGCAGCCTCTGCTGCTGCGCCGACCGCCTTCGAAGACCTGTCCTCCACGACGCGTTTCGTCCGTTCTTTGTCCCGCTGCTTCACCCGCTCCGCGAACTCGTCTCTTTCTTTCAAGTCCTCCAACCGCTGCCGCTCTTTCCTTGCTTCCTCGTCCCCTGGCGTCTCCATGTCCAGGTCTTCCTCCGGCGTGCGTTCGTCATGGTAGTCACCGTCATCCGTCCTTGCCCTCTTCCTCGACTTCTCCTCGTCGTCGCTCTCCCACTCCCTTGCATCGCTCTCTCGCTTCCGCGCATGCCTCTCGCGCTTGTCCTTCGTGCTGCTCCGGCCCGCCTTCACCTTGTCGCTCTTGAGGTCCGACGTGCCCTGGTCGGCGTCGTCGTCGAGAAGGAAGCCAAACTTCTGCGAGTGCAGAAGCTTGTTATGTTCTTCTGCCTGTTTTCGCGCGGAATCTGACAACTTCTTTGTCTTTGCTTTGCGAGGGGCACGCGAATAGACCTCTTGAGCAAAGCGCTGGGCGTCAGCGGTGTCTGGTAAACCGGAAGCGTTGAGTGCGGTGAACAAGGCCTCAGGGGATTTCGAAGATGAGGCTACAGCAGATAGACGTCAGTGCATGGGTCGTAGTGGTCAGCAGAGCACATGCCTGACGCTACAACATAGTCGATGATACTCCGGTCGGAAACACCAAAGAACTAGAAAGCGCAAGTCAAGATATGTTGTGACTGCAGCGAACATGTTTACATACCCTCAACGAGTGGTCACTGATATACCGTTCGAGATCGGATGACATGAATGCTGGTAATGGCTCAGGATGGCGAGAGTGTGTCTTCGTTCAGATCTGAATCATGCACCGCACGGCGAAGTCCAGAGCACAATGCAAAGACGAAGATAATGATCCTGACGCTGTACCGAAGCGGGGGAGTGTAAATGCAAGGAAGTCACAAATGTCGTCGTCGAGCTCAACGGCGAGCGAGCGACTGGCGTCCGCCACAGACAATTACGTAATGGGCTACGTTCAGTGGCCTCGATCGCTTTCATCCATCCATTTCACGAAGTGTTGCTTGTACAGGCAGATTCCAGAAGCAAGTGCTTGCAGTTCGTAGCTTATTTGTTAATTGCTACTCATACGCAGATAGCAACTACAAGCAAGTACTCTGGTTACCCGAAGCTCGAGGCTCGTGACCCACGCCGAGACTACGTCTCGAAGCTGTCGAAGGCCGGCCGTACTTATAAGTCGCGTCCGCCTGCATCGCCTTAGCTACACCCCCTGTTCCTTGAGTATAGTCTTGAGCACACAGGACTTCGAACTGAGCAGTGACAACTGCGGCCCTACATGTAGGTTGTGCTCAGTACTCACACATCAGAACCAACGGTCAGTACTGAACACACATATCGCAGTGTGGTTCCGCGTATAGCATCATTCGCACCCCACACTTCAAGCACACATTCGTCAGCATCGCGCCAGCCTAATACAAAGCACGATGCCTCATCCGCTCATTGGCAAGCCCGCGCCCGTACTCACGCTGCTCAATTACGATGGTGAGACCCACACCGTGACGCCTGGGGCGAATGGGGTGCCCATCGCCTTGTTCTTCTACCCTGAATCCGGTACGATCGCACGCCCTTCAGACCTGTGCGGGAGAGGCTGATGTCGCGACCGCTGTTCAGGGTCATTCGGCTGCACAAAGGAAGCCTGCGATTTCCGAGACGCTCTTGCCGGTAATTCACTGCCCAATCGCGACATGTCAGTGCCCGAACTGACTGCGCCTTGGGAATCGAACTTCCACAGCGAAAGAGCTGTACAAGAGGACGAAGGTGGAGATCGTTGGGGTGAGCAAGGATCCCGTTGAGAAACAGAAGACGTTCGTGGAGAAGCAGAAGCTGACGGTGAGGAAATCACTCGCGCTCCCGTCTTATCTGATTAAATGGAAGACTGCCGTTAGTACCCTGTTCTGAGCGATGCGAAAGGCGAGGCACGAAAGGCGTACCACGTAGGGAAAGGCCTCATGGGTCTCACGGACGCCCGCACCACGTTCTTCATAGACTCCAAGGGTGTCGTACGGTATGAGACATAGTCCTATGAAGGACTTAGCTAACCGACTTTGCTCATGTACAGTGACGTGCTGGACACGACAATCAATTATGGGGCGCACGAGAAGTTCGTCACGAAGTGGCTCGATAAGATTGCCGCAGAGGAGAAGCAGGCTGGGGAGGCAGCTCCCACTCCAGCACCTGCGGCTGGAGAACAGCCGAACGAAGCCAAGGCTGAGGCACCGAGCACTGACGGCGATGCAGCCCAAGCGTAGCACGGTTCCCATCGACCTACACCATTCTCTGTGGGCCACGCACCGAGCCTGACCCAAGCTTGATAAACACATTCCTGACACAGGCTTGGCTTGGAAGCGTTGACACGTTAGTTGTTCTGCGGTTCCCGCGGAATGCGATAGGTAGCGGTGATACCGGCAGTTGTTGAGATTACGGTTCCATTACGAAGATGTACGATACTGCAATACAACGAATGCGAACAAATGCGTCAGCAAAAGACTATTTGCCGGGCGTGCTGTTCACGGTGTCTGTGTCGAGAGGAATGTTAGAGTGCGGCAGCGCTGCATGAATGCTGCCACGCACCAGCATTTTGTTCCGCGAAACGGGCTCCTACACGTTCGGAGTGTTTGAGGAACTTGTCAGTGCAGTGCATCACGCATTGCTCCTATAAGGCAGTGAGCCGCTGTCAACGGTCGAGATGCATCCTGTGGACGAAGGGGCCTCACCTCTTTTGACGACAGTGCCTTGCTTGTGAAATCGTTGCAGCACGAGTTGAAACACCTCTCTACAAGATTAGAATACATCCGCAGGAAGTCTTGCATCTACCGTTTAATGCGCAGAGCACCGATCAGGCCGGACAACGTGTGCATAGCAGACACGACGACGCACCTGCTTCTTCTCGATGACCTTGGACATGTGTGCCTGTTCTGCGGCGTTCATCTGGGAGAAGTCCATGGTGGCGAGGAGTGCAAGAGGTGGACGACGGTGGCAGAGTGTAAGAGACGCGACACGACAGGCCAGTGACGGCGCTGCGCAGCCGCCCGGACGGGATCACGTGGGCTGTTGTACGCGGGGAAACGGCAGACCAGCCACCGAGAAATTGTGCTGGGACCTGCCATCCGATCACTTTGCACGTTTCTTGCCGAGTTTCGCCAGCCTTGGGCCATTCGCATACCGCCTTCTGATCCTTCACACGGACGCTGGGACCCAGATCAGTGACTCGGGCTATCAAATTAGTGGGTATAAAGGAGACCATGGCCTCCACCCTTCATCCCTACAACCCTCCTTCCCCACTTCACTTCGCCTTATTTACACACACGTTCCAGTGAAACAAGGCATGTCCATCACCATCCGCGAAGCTCTCGAAAAGCTGGACGACCGCCGTGTGAGGAATGTCCGCCCGTTGATTCCTCCGCAGATCCTGCAGGAGGATGTTCCCCTGTGAGCCGTGTTTTCCTCATTTCACCGACCACGGGTGCTGAAGATCTACAGCACATTGAACGCTGTTCAGACCGTTCTAGAGGGTCGCAAATCGACGGAAGACATCCTCCATTCGAAGGACGATCGCCTCCTCGTTGTAGTAGGGTAAGTCAGGTCCGTCCTTCAACGGACGCTCCTGTTGACGGCGCTTCAGTCCATGTTCTGTCAACAACGCCGAGGCTGCAATGGAGTACGCACGCCTCTTGCGCGCATACGCTGAGCAGGCAAAGGATGATCTCCACATCATCATGCGTGTGTACTTCGAGAAGCCCCGAACCACCGTCGGCTGGAAAGGCCTCATTAACGATCCCGACATGAACGGCACCTTCCAAATTAACCGTGGACTACGCATTGCACGCACCTTGCTCCTCGATATTGCCAAGCTTGGCCTACCCGCTGGCTGCGAGTTCTTGGATACCATCAGCCCTCAATACACCGCAGATCTTGTATCTTGGGGTGCAATCGGCGCGCGGACGACGGAATCTCAGGTACACCGGGAGCTCACCTCGGTTTTGTCCATGCCCACGGGATTCAAGAACTCAACCGACGGGAGCGTTGGTATCGCTATTGACGCCTGTAGGGCAGCCAGCCAACCGCATGTCTTCCTCAGTGTGGGAAAGGAAGGTCTGAGCAGTATCGTAGAGACGGAGGCAAGTCATCAGAACTTCATTATGCTTCCCGTTCCCTCATCATTTTTGCAGGGCAATCCCGACGTGCATGTCATCTTGCGTGGAGGGGCAAGCGGGCCCAATTACGCTGCCGAGTACGTCCGTGACTGCGGAGCCAAGCTCGCCAAAGCAGGGTTCCCGCAGAAGATCATGGTCAGTCGCAGAGCTCGTCGGGTATACCACTTTCTTCTCACTAACAGATATCTCCTGTCAGATTGACTGCAGCCATGGGAACAGCCAGAAGCAGCACCAACGCCAGATTGATGTCGCAGAGAACATTGTACGTCGTATTCCCGTTGCAACTCTGATCTGTGCTGAACCGTGTCCAGGCGCAACAATTGGAGTCCGGCGACACCTCCGCCATGATCATGGGTGTCATGATTGAGTCCAACCTGGTGGAAGGGCGTCAGGACATCCCTGTGTCAGGACCCGCTGGTCTGATTTACGGCCAATCGGTGACCGGTATGTCGTGCCACGCCTCTCGGGGTGGCTACACGTCCTGATTATTTCCCAGATGCATGCCTTTCATGGGAACAAACGGTCCCAGCCCTTGATCGCCTTCGTGAAGGTGTTCGTGGTCGGCGGGCCCTGCTCCGGAATAAGTCTAGAGGCCTCGCGAAGCTGAATGGCGTCAACGGTGTCAAGGTCAGCGGCATTGTCCAGCCTGAGCCCACTAAGGCGAACGGCGCATAAAAGTGTCGCGCCTACAGAATTGTCAGTGTATGATGTATATTCTCTAGAGTAGTTAGTGTTGTAAGCTATCATGAAGACTTAGACTTCTCAATCATTGGTGACGCGGATAGTCTATGGCATATGGTCCACGTCGGCCTGTAGACTCTGGTCGATCTCGCACCCACGTGCGCAACGCCACAACACAGTCGGACTTTGTGCCGCGATTCGAAGTCCACTACATCAGGAATTTCCCGAAGTACTGATGGCCATCTGAGAGCTGCTGTCATGGCCAACTTGGATGTGGAAAGGCGGGAGCTCGAACCTTGCACGAATCATCCGAGACAGCGACAGAAGCTATACAAGAAGCAGAACCCCGTGGCAAGCTGGAAATATAGCCTGTGCAACGGTTTAGCAAGACCTGAGCAGACGTCGTGTACTTGAAGTACATCGCGAAAGCTGAAACGCTGGGAGCCGCTCACAGCTGCTTGGAGAACTCATACACATTGGCAGTGCCCCCGAATTGCACGAATGCAGCCAAAACGTAGAGTTGAATTGGCCCCCACTTGTCGCGTGCCGCCGTAAGTCTGCAGAGCAACCTTGGATACCACTATCCAATAGCGCTGGAAAGTGTCAGTCCGTCGTCTCTTCCAATCCGAACACCCCAGGCAGAGAGTAGGTGGTTGGTAGCGTGCATGGCACTAGTCCCACGGATACGACGTGGTCCATTCGCATGCTCATGAGAGTCGGCAGGGATCTGTGGAGGGCATGGTGCGCTATGTCCGCCGATTAGGCCGTTTGTGCACGCGCATGCCTTGATGCCAGTGTTGGGTGCTTGGTTCGAACAGACATTCTACTAGAAGCCTTCACACAGTGATCTGGAGCCCTTCCATCGTTTGCGTTGGAAAATGCTGTGCGTGTTCCACCGTACCGCTTCTGCCGTCGGGATCCGCCGTTATACAATGTATACTCACATACGGTATTCTTCAGGCACATTATGTCGACATTTATTGCATACTGCACCTAGTGTGCAAATTCTGCATACCGCCGCTGCGTTCACATGCTTCGCAACGGAAGAATCAATGCAAATCTCGCACCCGCCAACTGGTCTAACGATCTAGTCCTCGGCATCCGTCGTGTCCCACATGTGTCTTTGTACGTACAACCCAACCTGTCCAGCACCATGACATTGACCATGTTCATCCCAAACATCAAAGCGGGTTAGTATACGTCCTGTGCTGATCTTGAACTAGATATATGGGCTAGTAATTGTGCCACGAATTGCACGAGGGTTGCTCGGCGATCGTGCAAAAGGCCATTCTCATGACTGGAGAAGACGGTCAATCACAGGTCGGGACCCTCATTGCACGTCGAGGTCCGCACCACCCCGGGCCGCACGGCTGTACCACTGGAACCCTGTTTGTCGACCCTTCAGTAGGGAGGCGGGGCTAGGAGCGATATGTATGCATTAGAGTGCCTCCGAGCCGACCCTATACAGACAACGGGCTGCAACATGGGAAGGTGCGCACGCTGTCACCGTATACCCGCTTTCTGTTCTCATTCAGATCGGTGCTAGAAGCTCGGTATATCCTTTCGCGCAGAAACGACCGTGTTTCCACCATTTACTATCTTATCTTGGTCTCAGCATCACACAAGTGGGGGTCGGCACCCCATCGTATTGCGGCCTCTGCACCTCTCCCCGTCACGAAGACCACTTGCGTCATAAAAGATCCATATCTTACTAGTCTGCAATGTGCACCCTCCATGCGTAGCCTTCGTCTGCCTTCTAACGAAGGATGACATTTCTTATTTGCATTGAGGAGATCACATCATCCGTGGTCTTGTGCCATATCTATGGTCATCGGAACTCGTCTTGACATTCACTTCTGTCATTAGGGCTCATAGCAAGGGCGAGGTCATACAACGTCCGCACAACGATCTCAAACACTCATAGCGAGAATTCAGGCGACTAGAAGCAAACTCACACAAACCAGTGCCGAGAATGTAGTAGGCAGTCGGTTTTGGTATGTACCAATGCTCTGTATCTACCGCCCACCTAGCACGCGTATCACCCGCACAGCAGGCGTCCAGGTCTTTCTTATACGCCACGACGCGCCGCAAACAATGTGGTGACATTTGACCGTCAGCACATCTAGTGTCGCCGGGCCAGTCCTCGCTCGCGGCCTCTGTCGTTACCCAACCCGTCGCACTGCCGTGGCTTTTACAAGAGTGAGTCATTATTTTCTGATGCCATTCGCTCGTATGTGGTGTTCTGGAATAGGGCCCTGTCCTGCGGTTCCGGAGATAATGCACCGCTGCAACTCCGATGCAGAGTGATCCAACCTCCGCACCAGAAGCTCCCAGTGAATTTCACTCTGAATGTGCGGTGAAGGGAGCTTATATATAGAGAGAAGGATGATACCACTAGCAACTGGCTACACCTGGCTTCACGTGGAGTCTACTAATTCTTCATTCAGGATTTTGTGAACTGCGGGTTGACCACGCCTACTTCGCTCGACGCTGACACAGCCACGACGGTGAGTAATCAGCCAGCACATCGGTCTCGTAGGACGATCATGATCGAGGCTGACTACGTTGTTGGTCGTCTCCATGTTTGCTGTGTATTCTGCAGCTAGTAATATTTGACGGCTGCAGGCAGCGAACAGCCTTGTACCCCCGAATAGGAGTGAGATATTTGAAGTCTGGCTATTAACGACATCAGCTTAAATACTAGGATGCACCGTTTTAATTTGGACAGACTTACAGGTGGCGTTCCAGTCTGAGCCGTTGGTCAAGTGGCTGGCTATATTCGACAATAATACATCCTCCTCGCTAGCGCCGCGGAGGGTTTTGGTATATGGCTACTTCACTGGCCACGGGAAACAAACGTCTGGAACTGGAATATTAGCCAAGTGGCTTTTGAGTTGAACGTTGAGTCCCCCAATGAGTCAGCGGTACAACTTTCAAGCCAATCAAATTGGATCCTTCGGGTTGGGGACAGCGCACGATCGGATCTGTGTGAGGAGGAGTCTGAAGATCATCTACCCAGATGAGCAGCCTCGGCTTCGCAGAGTCAACGGCTCGCCAGTAAAGTTGTCAACGAGATGAGAATCGAACGAACAACAGCGCATTGCACAGCTACTCAGTGTCCGTAATAACATGCCGGTGTCCGCGGCCACCGTGCGTAGTTGAAGACATTGACAGAACGTCACCCCGAGGCATTCCCTCAATCCATCTTGTCAACGTTTGAGCTGTGTTTAGTACAGCCAATCGTAGATCTCCACGCAGACCGCTGGGATGTGGCCTTCTGGGAATGTGGACCAAGTATCTCACTCCGGTTGAACTCCATCTCACTATTGACAGATAGATGGTACAAGGTTTGAGACGCGAACTATGCGCGGTGCGAGATAACTGAGCGGTACCTGCCAGGCATATGATTAGGATGGGCGCCGGCCGGTCGTGCGCATATGTCCTATATCTGCATATCAGCTCGTCGTCGTGCTCGTCACATCGCAACCCCCCTGCATCGACAACCGACATGGCTAGGTGCTGAACGGGGTGGCGAGTGAGGGGAGATGGCGAAAGAGAAGTAGCACTAAAGGAGGGTAGATGGATCGGTGCCGAGCGTCTATAGCACTGCCAATTAGCCGCCCATACACTGGCTAACCTTGTATATACCCGCCATCCATCCCCCTCTCTCCTGGCCACCCCTTCCTCCTTCTTTCGACGACCACCGTCCCATCACATCCATGTCGGCCAATTCAACAAACTCGACTAGTGGTGGAAATGAAACCGTTACCCTCCCGCCGTCGCTCGACCTCTCACCCCATCTGAGCGCGCAGAAGTACTTCTTCGTCTGCACCCTTACCGTCGCGGCCTGGGACGTCCTAGTGCTTACTCCTCGGACATGGCGGCTCATGAAGAGTCGCGGCTGGCCGCTCCTCAAGCTCATCTACTACTTCCTGAGACTTTACGTGCCTATTGAGTTCACTATCGTCGGTATGTCCGTCGGCCACTTCGGTCGCACAAGTGGGCTTATCTTCGGGTTCCAGGTATTGCGTTCTTCGACACCACTTTTTCCCTGGAGGTGGGCATATTTCTTTCAATCCCCTCTCCCGCGCATAATGACATCTGACCCTGTCGCAGCGTTGCTCCAAGTTCTACTTATTCGAGCCGATTTGTACCGCTATCCTCCTGGCGATCACCTCCTTCGTCCATGTTTACCGTATCCATGCCATATACGACAAGGATCGATCCATTCTTTATGGGATGGGCAGCCTTTTCGCTCTTCAGGTTGTAGTGACGGCAATTTGTTGCGGTTTCTACCGAGGTATGCGCCACTCAGATGCTCAGGGACTATAGTGCTGACTTTGGACTACAGTGACACCACTCGAAGAAGGCCAAGGCTGCATTGCTGAGCCGAAGTACATCTGGGTTGGCATTTACTGGCTGTCCGCAACGCTGCTTTATACCGTTTCCGTGAGCTCGGCGATAGTTTTCAATGGAGAGACTTCCAAGCTGATGATATTGTCTCGCCCAGCTTGTTTTGGCCGTCGGGAGGTCAATCCGTTCCTACAAGGCGAAGCCCAGCAACATCTGGAAGCTCATGCTTCGTGATGGTCTCAACCTCTACATGGCAAGTTGTCCGACCGCGTTTCTCCTACATCTAAATGCTAACCACTTGCGCACCTCAGGCTGTCTGGCTTGTCAACATGGTCAACATGTTGTTCTGGTTCATTATCAAGCCAACTGGGCCCGAAGACCCCATTCGCACCATCGTCACCAGGCAAGATCATCACTTTCATCTGTCTACCAGCGTTTGATTGACCGCGTTCTATTCTAGTATGGCCGCAGTGCTCACGGCATCCATGACCATGCGCATCATCCTCGCTGTCCGTGGGCCTCTCACGAACGGTGGCCGCTACGCCGGGTCGAAGCAATCCGCCGCTCGCTCGAACGGCACTGTGCGCTCGCGCGGCCCCACCGGCCCTGGCACTAACCCCGTGCTCTCCGTGCAACAGATGCAGCCGGCAACGTACACCGTACCGCTCGGCACCGAGAGCAAGGGCGCCGAGTGGGCGGGCGAAGACGGCAAGAGCAGCATGAACGAGGGCGAGAAGCCGGCGGGCATTTACCCCATCGAGCCCGCTGTTGCCGAAGACAACGACGCGGTGCGGATCGATATCAGCACCGAGGTCCATGAACAGTTCCCGAGGGAGAAGTAGACCAGCATTGAAACGTGAGCTGATTTGATGCTCGTGATGCTTTCTTGGGTCTGCGGCGGCGTGTTCCTCTAAGCCGGTCGGTGGTTCGTATCTGTTGTTTCATCATATTTCACGTTCACGATCCGTCGTTGTTGATTCACAAACGTGTACGATCTAGGTTGTATTTATCTAATTGCTTCATCTACTTATTCTTGACTATGTCAGTGCTATCTAGCGCACGTCCAGTGTAGGTCACATAGCTATAGAACGTTTCATCTTCCATGGCCACTGCTCGTTGAGGACGTTCTGCTTCCAATTGACCCTTCATCCTTGCTATTGACCGGCGTCGGTGCTATGTGCCTATGTCGGTTTGTACCTGGTCAAGCACTATACATAGGACGGAGTCCTTGCTTCTCACGCCAGGCTCTTCGGCTCAGTGACTTTGCTTGAGGAATAGGTACTGTCGGTATTGGAGGATTGGTCCTATGTACGCCCGGTCCCGCCATATGCATACGCCCCCTCTGGATGTCATGAGACACGCTTGACGAATTCCTGGAATGGGCACGACTCGTGTTGTTTGGGTGCTGTCCATCGTGAGCGCATCGTCCCCGGCACGCGCACGTCCAACCGGCAAGTTCTTCCGGTTCATGTATCAGCAGAGCTTGTACCCATGAAATCGACCTATATATTCCGGCTCTGGGTGTCTCCGTGACCGCAGTGGACGGTGAGTCCTGCAGCAGCCTTGTTCCCCCGCCTTGGAGTAGACAAGCCTGGGATGGTCTTCAAGTCGCCGTTTCCCAATGTGCCGCCCTTGCCTGACCAGAACATCCACGATTTCATCTTCAACAAGGACCGCATTCCCGCGAAGGACTATATCGTCCATATCGATGCTCTGACAGGCGAGAAGCGGACCCGGGACGAGTTCCTGGACCGAGTGGGTGTGGCAGCCACAGCACTGTGCCAACCTCGACCGGAGGGACCTGCAATGGACGGAGGGCGGGATATCGTAGGGATACTGAGCCACAATTCGTTGGTGAGTCCGTCATGTAGCCAGGATACACGAGATGGCCATGGAGGGACATGGGAGATCCTGATTCTGAACTGCAGGACTATATCACCCTTGTGCACTCACTGCTCGCTCTCGCGATCCCGTTTGCGCTTCTGTCAGCATATGCAACAGTGTATGAAGTAGGCAATGCACTCCGCACGTCCAAAGCAACATGCCTATTCGTTGGACCAGACCTGTATCCTATCGCACGCCAGGCAGCCCGCGGGGTCGGGATACCAGAGGAGCGGATATACGTGCTGCAGGGGCGCGTCAAGGACAAGAAGAGCCTGGCGGGCCTCATCAACGATGCACGGGCAAGACGTTTGCCAATCGCACCAACAAAGCCAGCAACGCGTGATACATTAGCCTACCTTGTCTTCTCCAGTGGGACAACCGGGCTTCCTAAAGGCATGTCCTCAGGATAGTCCAGCCCTGCTGAAATCTTACTGCTGCAGCGGTTTGTAGCTGTGATGGTCACGCACGGAAACATCGCTTTTGCACATATGCAGAACATAATCTGCTCAGAGGCAACCGGGACAGTATTGCCGGTGAGTACACTTCCCCATAGTGAGACTGGCGGCGCCTTACAGTCGGTAGGACTACCCCATAGTCTCGTTGGCCTTCCTACCGTTCTACCATACGTATGGTCTGCACTGTCTGTGTCTGCGCGGGTGGTGGACACCGTCCACATTCGTCATCCTTCCCAAGTGGGATCTCGAGCTCACTCTCAAGATCATTCCAAAGTGAGCAGCGTCGTCGCATCTATGACTGAATATACTGAACAGGCGCACAGATACCATATCAACGTTCTCTATATGATCCCTTCTGCACTGCATCAGCTCACTTACAACAAGAAGTTGCGCCCGCAAGATTTCGCTACAGTCATCGGCGTTTATAGCGGCGGAGCGCATCTACCTCCTACCCTCGCAGAGGTTTTTAAGAAGGCAATCAAAGCAGGGCCCGATTTTGCCTGTTCTGACGGTGCACATAGTATCTTTACTTACTTCTATTGAAGAGCCTGACGAGTCTCCCTACTGCATGTAGGTTATGGCATGTCTGAAGTGGTGCGTAGACCCTCCGGTCCGACCGCTTCCACTCCTAGATGCTCAGCCCCTCTAGACCATTAGTGCAACACGTCAACCATCACCGGCCTTATTTGACGGCCGTATCCCTGCTGTGCTCGGGTCCGCGGGTGTTCTCTTACCGGGCATGGAGGGCAAGGTAGTACGGGAAGACGGGACAGAGGCAAGCGTGAATCAACCGGGGGAGCTCTGGCTTCGAGGCGGCAATGTTGTCCCAGGCTATTGGGATAATGAGGAGGCCACGCGGGAGGCGTTCTGCGATGGCTGGGTAAGAACCGGTGACCAATTCAAGGTCGATGAGCTGGGTAGAATGTTGTATGTGCCTCTTTGTCATGTGACTTGCAAGGATATTGATGGTATCATTCTGCCTAGCTTCGTCGAACGGGCGAAAGTAAGCTCGAGATGTCTTCGATCCTCAATATGTTATAATCTCTCTTGCCTAGGATACCTTGAAGGTCTCGGGAATGCAGGTTGCACCGTCAGAGATCGAGGCGATTATGCTTGCCCACCCCGACGGCCTCGTCGTGGATGCTTGTGTGGCAGGTGTCTCCGGCGGCCGGACCTCAGACGAGAAAGTTCCACGCGCATGGGTCGTTCTTAGCGAACGAGGGCACAAGGCAGGGAGGCGCGAGACGATTCGCAAGCTGGATGTGTGGATCAAACAGAACCTGAGCAAGTACAAATGGCTGAGAGGGGGATTTGCCATCGTTGACGAGGTGAGAACTCTACGGCCATCTTTGAGCCTGGTTAATATTCGTTTGGATGTTTAGATCCCGAAGTCGCCTACTGGGAAGGTGCTTCGTCGCACACTGCAAGAGCAATACGAGAGTAAACCTCGCAAGCCTACTGCTAGACTATAGCCAGATAGACGACAAATTTCGTCCCTCAGGCATCGACTTTCATTATGAAAATTAGCAGATGTAGCAATATGGTGCTGTGGCCCGGGAGCAAGTAGGCTCAGGGCGATGGCATTCAATCCGACAGTGTTTTACTACAACTACATAAACTGGACATGTATACTGTATGCTAGTGCTAGGCAGTTGAAATGTTATAGTTCCATGCGGGTCCAAAGACGATAGTCATAGCCTGTCTGCTGGCTAGAGGCTCAGGATTGTGAGCGCCGTACTTCTACAACACAACTTGCCATCTTTGGACCGTCCACTCTAGCCGCCACTGCGACAGTCGGCAGCACCAAGCTCATTCCTTCACGCTCACTTCATTGCCATTCCCCGGCACTTTGTCAACCATGTCGGTCTGTCCACCCTATGCGCCGTTCTTTGGCTTTGCTGGAGTAGCCTCGGCGGTAAGTCGCTCTGGTTACTCGCAGTACCGCAGGCACAGAATGACGTCTTGCTCATGGCATGTCTAAATAGATGATATTCAGCAGTGAGTCTGCTAGACACACAGAGCATCACCTAGATTGACCCCCTTATAGCTGTCGGTGCTGCTTATGGAACCTCAAAGTCAGGCATCGGTATCGCAGGGTTGGGGGCGTTCAAGCCTGAGCTCATCATGAAGGTGCGTCGTAGACTCATGTACAACTGGGCAGTCTGCTTACCCGGATACAGTCCCTCATCCCCGTTGTCATGTCAGGCATCATTGCCGTATACGGCCTTGTTGTGTCTGTGCTTATTGCCGGTGGACGTGAGTCAAGACAGACAGTATCGCAGGACACCCGCTGATACATGGGCACAGTCACACCAACGGACTACTCTCTTTACGCCGGCTTCGTTCACCTGGGCGCCGGACTCTCATGCGGGTTCACAGGCCTGGCAGCAGGATACGCGATCGGATATGTAGGCGACTCGGTGCGTAAGAACGGGTGCGGTCCAGCGGCATTGCTGACACTTGTGGGCAGTGTGTACGTGCATACGTGTATGAGTCCAAGGTCTTCGTGACCATGGTGCTTATCCTCATCTTCGGGGAGGTGTTGGGGCTGTACGGGTACGTGCTCAAAGTTGTCTTGTACACAGGCAGCTATGCTCAAGCATTCCTTAGGTTGATTGTCGCTCTCATCATGAATTCAGCAGCGACAGAGGCTGGAGTGTGTACATACTAATTATCTCGACATTGCGCCATGATATCCGGAATATACTACACTAAACTATCAATGACACGTCTCAGGGGTATTGACCATACAAATCAATGGGGCATGGATTGAAACTAGGGGATCAATCATCAGTCATACCGCCGGCGAACTCGGCTAGGACTCCGACTATCGCTCCTGGCGCGAGGCTTTCTGCCTTTTCTTCCCCTCGACTGGCTGCGAGACGAGTTTGATCCAGAGGAAGCCGAGTCTGAGTCCGAGCCAGAGCTTGAATCGGAATCAGAGCTTGAGTCCGAGTCTGAATCACCGTCTGACGGACTAGACCCCGAGCTAGAGGAAGATCTGAGAGAAGTTAGTAGTCAATGTGGGACAGTTCGTATACCCTACTGAATACTACACACCTACTACGCTTCTTGCCACCCTCGGAATCCTTCGCCCTCTCCTTCTCCTTCGCCTCTAAGATACGGTTCGCTGTCCCAGGCCTACGGAACAGAGTCAATGTCATGAGGCTGAAACGGACATGAGAAAGCGTGCGCACTTGGTCTTGAACTCCTCTGGTACCTCAACGGACGGTTTCCCGTCCCCCTTCAATTTCGCGATCACGCGAGGATTCTCGAGCTGTTGTGTACGTGAAGGGCGCGAGATGTACGGGCGCGAGCCTTTGCACTCGTACGTAAAGTGTCCTAGTCGCCAGATGCTTAGGTCACACATAACCCACAGGCTCTGTGTGTATGTGCGTACCAGTTCCTAGGCATCTCTGGCAGACCGTCGAGGATGTGGCGCGTGGGTTATTCGCCGAACGACGGTGCGGGGCGAACCTCGACATGCTGGAAAGGACTTTCGATATGCAAACAGGAGCTCAAGTGAGCGCTGTGCGAGCGCGTGTAGAATGTATAATGCAGACTGAAGCCCAAGAAGTAGGCGGTCTGCAGAGGGAGGTGGTGGCAGTACTAAGGAGGAGGTATGCAAGCGCCCGCGTCAGGTCTGTCTCCCGCTCTGCGCGTCCTTGGTCTTGAACACTTCACACTGACCAGGTATGGGTGGAAATGCTTTCAACCAGACCCTTCCCCAAGCGTCCTTCCCTAGGATGCCACCAGAGACATACAAGGCTTTGAAGGCCACACTTCTCCCACTCGTCAAACAGTGCTACGATCTGGTGGCCATCCCACCGGAAGCACCAGAGAAACCTGATCACGGTGACCTTGACTTCGTGGTGGCTTACCCTCACTCGGACGATGGGATTGATCGCGTGAAGGCCGCTATCAGAGCAGCACACTATTTGCCCCAGGAGGGCAGAAGCACAAGCAACTTCGCTATCCCCGTCGATGCATTCGATCTGCCTACAGAGGGCGCATTCCCTCCGACAGCACAGGATACGTATATACAGGTCGACGTGAACGTCTGTGCTGACAGAGAGGGCTGGGAGCGCACACTTTTCCTGCATTCCTACGGAGATACTGGGATGATCCTGGGTGTCATTGGGCGCAGCGCGGGCGTGTCCCTCGGCGTGAACGGTCTGAAGGTAAGGAGCTACCGATGCCCGACATCAGTCCGCGAGCCTTACCGTATTTCTTGACATGCAGTTCATCAGCCCGCTGCCCACGAACCCGCCTATCTCCTTCCAGCTTTCCACATCTCTCCCGCACATACTCGAGTTCTTCAATCTCTCGCGCAGCCGACTAGATGATGGCTTCGTCACTCAACGTGAGCTGTTCGAGTGGGTAGCTATCTCGCGGCTCTTCAACGCGCAGAGAGTCGCGCCCGCCGAGCAGTCCCACAATCGCGGCAAGAAGCGGCGCAGTCCGCGCACGATGTACCAGAACTTCCTCGACTACGCGCGCGAGCGTGCGGACGACCCTGCGTACGTGCCGTCGGTGGAGACGATAACGCAGGACGACGTGCTCCGCTTCTTTGGGAAGGAGGCGGAACACGCTGCTCTGATACGCGCGTCCTCCGTCAAGCAGAATGCCAGGGATGTATTCTCGGGCAAGACTGTTGAGGGGTGGATCGGGATGAAGGGCCTCCCGGTCAAGTGGGTGCTAGACGTGGCACGCGAACGTCTGAACGAGCAGCATGCGCGAGAACACTCGGCTGGAGAGGGCGAGCAGCTGACTGCGCTTGCAAGGCAGCCTGGGCATGAGGCCGAGGCTGCACTGCTGTCGATCGCGCCCTGGGAGTTCGTGCTGTTCGACATGACAGTCGAGGAAAGGCAACAATTTGTGGTGAATGTCAAGGCTGAAATGGAGGCCTCTGGGGCCTTTGAAAAGAAGTGGCAGGAGGAAGAAGCGAGGAAGGCAGAGAAACGCAAGATGAAGGCAGAGCAGTAGGTACAAACCCATTGTCACTTGACTTTGTGGGGGACACGTATACCAGAGCCGCCAGGCCACGGAAAGGATCGAGAATGACACCCAGTACTTGCAAGCATGCAGGTCTGGGTCCCTCATGGATGTCTAATAGGAATTCTCTGCGAACAATGTTAGTCAGATATTGCGCCGATTCACGTGTAGACTCACATAGTGCTGCCTTCGGAGAGGGTTCATCGTGTCTCGTCCCTGTATGCCAGATGCCCGTCTTAAGCGTCCTATGCTCAAGCATGTCCAACCATTCCAAGACTGTCGAAACTACCTCATCAGCGCGCTATACATAGTGTTAAAACCATCAGTGACATCATGACAGATATCTAACTGGCTACGCACGCCGGTGAAGTTGTGGTCAGCCTCTTCCACGTACGCAAGGTTGTGAGTACCTGGCGACCTCGCGCCAAGTGCCCTCGCGTATAGCGTCGCGTCATATCTGCCCCGTCATATGAGCACAGGACACTGGCCGTTATGCGCACGCAAAGACTCACGGGGGCACTACAGTGTCCTTCATTCCGTGCAAGGTCAAGACGTCCACCGCCGGTGGGAAGCGATCCCAGATGATTGACGTGTCTTGCCGAGCAAACTCATGGTGGTCATCCACAGTGACTCTACGCCAAGTTATAAGGGCGAATGTCGACTGATGGAAAGACTCACTTCAGGGTGACTGCCTGGCGCGCCACCGTGGCTTTCACCTCGTAATAGCCTTGCTTCTCAATCTGCTCCTTGTTCGCAGGCTTGTTCAGCTGCTCTATCGTGACATAATAAACGCAGTCATGATGAGGTTAAGCATAACCGTTGGGACTGTGCTTACCGAACATTTTCTGTCGAACAGGCGTCAGACGCATTGATGCCACACTACATAGCGACCTTACTCACGCCCATCCTGTACCGGCCGCTCACGTTTACGCATCCCCGTACAGTGCCCGTCTCCTCGGGATATCGGCAGAGCCAAATCAATCCTGCAACGCTGCCCCGCGAGTGCCCGACAAGCAGGTCAATCACATAGCCATACTCTTGCGTGAGATGCTGGACGACGACATGGAGGTCTAGGATGTCGTGCTCAAAGCCGGCGAAGCGTAGCTGTCCTGGTGTCTCAAAGTTGCCTCTATGACTTACGTTCAACAATGCCGCGCGGAGAGGGAAGGTGGACACGTACCGGAAATCGAAGCGGAACGAGTCTAACGGCAATCTGAGGGCGAGACGCTTCTGAAACAGGTAGTCCTTATGTCTTCACTCCGTCAGATATGTTTCCATGGTCCATGCAAGCAAAGTAGTCACCCTAGCGATCCATGGAGAATCTGACCAAGGTAAGACGCGTTGCGGTGGATGCACTGGTCAGACCCACCAGAGCGACACGACGTCCTTGCGTGGGTTGTTCTGGCGCAAGCTGTTCAAGAACGCCGACGATCGAACAGTCCTCCGCGTGTGGCTGTGGGATGTATAGTTTCGTGGTCTTCTTCGTTGTGATCCCTGGACCCTGGTCGCTCATGGCAGTGTGTATACCTTCGACAAGGCAGACTAAGGAAGCCACGAGCCCTACGGGGGATTTCTGAAGTTGCAGGATTTAATGCTTTCCGCGAGGGGCAGAATGCTCATGATTGCTTTACGGTGTGATAAGTAAGTAGTCACCGGAGCACGATAATTAAGCGTGCGAACTTTGCTTGATCCGTTACCGGCTGGTACGCGTCGGGCGTCTGCAGCACGAGAGCAGCATTCACCAGGGACCCGTGCAATGGAGGCTCTATTCTTCAATGTGCGTTTGCATGACCATATACTCTGCGTGAGGCTCGCTTACACCGGGATATGTGGATAGGTAAACACCGGGTTTCTTGAGGGGATTGTCAGGGGCTACAAGGCTGGCCTCCTCACCCAGAGCCAGTACAGCAACCTGACGCAATGCGAGACCATTGAGGGTGCGTCCATGTTGATGTATACCGTCGGCGAGTGATTGAACGAGGGGCGCACTCCAACAGACTTCAGGACACAGCTGTCTGCAACGGACTATGGAAACTTCCTCTCAAACGAGTCGCTGCCCATCTCTACGTCGACCATCGCCGACAGGGCAACGCAGGTGCTCGTCGACCAGTTCAACTACCTGCGCAGCAATGCTGTCGCCCCTCTTTCCAAGTTCTTCGACTATATCACGTACGTATTCTTACTTGTCTCTAGACTGTCCTCTGACGGCGGAACGCTATAGGTACGGTTACATGATCGACAACGTCATCCTCCTCATCACCGGCACGCTGCACGAACGCAATACCCAGGATTTGCTTGAGCGCTGTCACCCACTAGGCGTCTTTGAGACCCTTCCAGCTCTCTGCGTGGCCACAAACGTGGACGAGCTCTACCGCACTGCTCTCATCGAGACACCCCTCGGTACGTCGCCTGACCATAGTTCCTCGGCCCCGCTTCTGACCATCCGTAGCCCCCTATTTCCGCGACTGCTTCAGCGCTGCCGACCTCGACGACCTCAACATCGAGATCATCCGTAACACGCTCTACAAGGCTTACCTCGAGGACTTCTATGCCTTCTGCAGCAGCATCGGCGGACCGACCGCCGAAGTGATGCAGCGCATCCTCGCCTTCGAGGCGGACCGCCGTAGCATTAACATCACCATCAACTCCTTCGGTCCAGGGCTGTCAAAGGAGCAGCGCGCGAAGCTGTTCCCGTCTGTTGGTCGTCTCTTCCCCGCAGGCAACAACGCTCTTGCGCGCGCAGACGACGTGGAGTCGGTGCGGCAGGCATGCGAAGGTGTCGCGGAGTACCGAGCGTTCTTCGAGAGCTCACCAGGGTCGAGCGGCCGTGTGACGAACGGGAACGAAAGCCAGGCGTACCTCCTGGGTGACAACGCGGACGGGCTGGGCGACTCGGGCGGCGCTGCGGAGCTCGAGGATCGCTTCTTTGCGCACGAGGTGCACCTCAACAAGATGGCGTTCCTGCAACAGTTCCAGTATGGGGTGTTCTACGCATACCTGAAGCTGAAGGAGCAGGAGATCCGGAGCTTGACATGGATTGCGGAGTGCATCGCACAGGATGCGAGAGATAGGATACAGGACTACATTCCTACATTCTGAGGATTTTATGACAGTCGCATTGCCGTTATGATCATATCATAGTCCGATGTCATATTGCTGACCTGGATGCACAACACTGCGATAACATGATGAATCCCAAGTCGCCAGACAGGCGAGGTTAGGGTTTGCTGATGTCATGTTGGGAACTGACACAATGACAGGACGGCCATGACACAGATGACAGGCGCGCCGAGCAGGAGGGTCATCCACACGCTCCTCTCCGCCTCAGCTCCCTCTCTGCACTCGCCGAGTCCTCACCTCCTCCCCCATCCATCTCACACCCAAGAATAACCATGATACCGCCCAAGGAGAAGCAGGAAGAGGTACTCGAACAATTCCGCGAGCAGCTCGAGCAGCGCGACCTCATACACGACGGTGATACCATCGGTACCGACGATGCGACCTTGCTGTATGCATTGGTATCCACAGGATATCGTGTAGTGGGTGCTGACGCGATCGTTGTGCAGACGCTTCCTACGTGCGCGACAGTTCGACCTCAAGGCAGCGACCACTATGTGGGAGAACTGCCAGAACTGGCGGAAGAATGTGGAGGGGGTCGGTATCGATGAGCTCTACCGGCGGTTGGACCCGTACGACGTGCGTACACCTCCTCGTATGGGTGGGCCTTTGCGATGCTGACGCATGGTGACAGTACCCCGAGCGCACCGCCGTCTTTGAGTGTTGGCCTCTCTGGTTCCACAAGACTGACAACAAAGGCCGCCCGCTGAATATCCACCACTTCGGCGGAATCAACATGCCCGAGCTGCACAAGCACATCACGCCGGAGAGGTTTTGGCAGACCATCGTCGTCAACGCGGAGTCGCTGACGCGCGAAGTCATGCCCGCGTCCGCGCGTATGGCAGGTCATCATATCGACGGGACGTTCGTCATCGTCGACTTGAAGGGCTTCGGTCTGAGCCAGTTCTGGCAGATGAAGCACTTGGCGCGGGACTCGTTCCAGATCTCGCAGGACTACTTTCCAGAGACGTCCGTCTTGCCCTGTACTACGAGTTCGCGTGAGCTGACACGGTCACAGAATGGCTCAGCTCGCAATCATCAACGCACCAGCGTCATTCACGACCATCTGGGGCTTCATCAAGCCATGGCTGGCCAAGGAGACCCTTGCAAAGATCGACATCCTCGGCACCGACTACAAGGACGTCTTGCTCGAGCAGATTCCTGCCGAGAACCTCCCAGAGAGTTTGGGTGGAACCTGTACCTGTGCGGAGGCAGGGGGCTGTAGGCTTAGCAATGCAGGGCCATGGATGCACAACCGTACATTGCGTCGAGAGAAGTGGCTGCGCAGCGAGCGGAGCCAGTTAGGTCTCGGTATGGAGGGCGAGGACGAAGATGATGAAGATGAGAGCGGCACGCAGGTCAAGGTTACCACGGAGCAACTCAAGAAGCAGTCAGAAGAGGCAACGAGGCATGCTGAAGAGTGCGCAGTCGTATCAAAGTCCGGCGATGAGAAACTACCTGCGGATGTCCCTCCAGAAGCAGTGCAGAATTCAAAAGACCGTCAACGAAGCTTTGCCAAACCCGAGCCCTCGATCCCACCCGCTCCTGCCCTATCAAATCAGCCTGCCCAACTAGCTCCATTTGACGGCACGAGGACGACTGCAGTAGCCACGGGAGATATTGCGCCTTCGCGACCCGTACTAAATCCCTCTATGACTACGTCTACATCCTCTTCCTCCGCATCCTCGTCGTCCTTCCATTCCGCGCTTTCGTCGTTCGAGAGCGCCGAGAGCGTTAAGACTGGGACGAGCGCAACGACTGGCACAAGTGGCACTGCGACGACGGACAATGACATCGCGGACAGCAAGCGTGCGAGCATCCGCAAGAAGCTGCGGAAGCCTCTAGAGAGGCTGGGCCTGGGCACACTCCTCCCTAGTGGGCGCACAGACAGCGACGGGCTCGCTGGGAGTGCGACGTCGTCGATGTTTGGTTCAATCAGCCGCGGGACCTCGAGGTCGTCGGAGGGGACGAAGGCGTCCTTCTGGCGCAACCGTCATGCGAGCGCAGAGCGCGTGAGTCAGGAGGGCAGCCAAGCGTCGTCGCTGGACGCTGGACGGTCACCTGCGAATGGCAACGTCAACGGGCATGGGCTGGAGGCGAATAGTCCGCAAGACGCACCCGTCAATGCTACGTCGCCTGTGGCCAGTCCTGGGGAGTCACCCACGTCGACCAGGGTATCATCCGCAGAGGGTGTCACGTCCGTGAAGGATGACGTATACGAGAACCACACGGAGACGATGCAACTGCACATGGTCAACACCGTCGAGGTATGATGAACGGACACGTCTCGTACCTCATGATGCAGTACCAGAACCCAAGTCGAGATTTTGCATTTACCTTGGGCAGTCATTGTCTTATTTATAGCTTCGAACGCAGTGTCTGGATCTGTAGCATAGATTCTGTATGTAGTACCTGGAATATTATAGCACACTGTGTAATTGCTGCTGGGATGTGGTCTTCTCTCAGCCGCTGTCGCGTTCGCTAGTGCCATTGGCTTGACCCAAGAGTATAAGGACATGCGCATTCAGTGTGAGAGAGCTTCGATCACTAGGAGTTATGTGCAATGACTCCTCAAAGGTATGCAAGACACTGAACATTACTCCAGCAGCATGTACAATGACAAGACAAAGAGTGTAGCAGGAGATCCAGCAGGAAGCATTGCGATAGTCTACTTCTTTTTTATTGACTTCATACGGACACGTTCATTGCCCACGAAGACACCCTGTAAGTCGTCGATGAGCATACGTGCCAGCAGTGCCAGTCGGACACGGAACGTACCTTGCCCTTGTACGGCTCTGGCGGTCTCCACTGCCTAATCTGCGCCGCAAACAGCCCCAGCTTCTGCTTGTCCGTACAGCTCAGTATGATCTTCGTCGGGCTCGGCATCTCCACCTTGATGTGTTCGGGGATAGGGACATAGACCGCATGCGAGAACCCGAGCTTCATGTTCAGCCGCTGCCCGCTCATGCCGTCGGTCTTGCCCTTCGGGTCTGCCTCGAGTGCTGCACGGTACCCGACGCCGACGAGGTACACTGGCGTTGTGAAGCCCTCTGTCATGCCGATGATCGCGTTGTAGATGAGCGTGCGCGTGAGCCCCCACATCGCGCGTTGCTTCCGCTCCGAGGCGTCCTTGACGGTCAGCGCAACAGTCTTCCCTTCGTTGAACGCGAGGGTCATGAATGGCTCGAGCGGGACATCAGTCGTGCCGAGCGGGCCCTTGACAGCGAGGGCGGTTGGGGTCTGCGCGAAGGAGACGGTGGGAGGGTATTCAACAGGCTCCTTGCCTATGCGGGAGGTGCGGACGAGACATCGTGGTGCGGAGGTGCTGAAAGGACGGCCTGCCAGCAGGGCCTGGCGGACAGCTTGTCGCAGGACCATGAATGCGGTGGCGAGAGTACTGACGCAGGAATTTGGCCTCGCGCGTCACACCCTAGGGACCCGCGTGACCAGCGCGTCGGCGTGACACCGACGCGTCTCATAACGCACAGACCTTCACATTTATACAATACAACGTGTCTACATGTCTGCCCCACTACTGCTTGTACGAAATTGCGTCTACGATAAGGACGCTCCGACCAGCGTAGGCGCAAGACAGTAACCACTACTGGTCCGGATACGGTGGACACTCTTCGTGGCGGGGTTGACCCAAGCAGCCTCCCTCGTCTCCAGTGTGGTGAAACCTGTGCCGAAATCAGCGAACCATAATTATGAGCCCCGATTCGGTGTTGCATACCAGGCTGTACGGTCTCGAATATTTTTTTCTTCGGGTTGAGCTGCGGCAACGGTGTCGCGTCTGCAGAGACAGTATATTAGATAATATGCGAGGGATGTCAAGAATATCGACGTACTCTCGAAGTCGGAACCTTCAAAAAAGACACGATCGCCTGGCTTCGAGTTTGGTGGCGGGTCGATCAGTTCAAGGCCAGCTTCCTTGCCATCTTTTGACGTAGCCTTCGACAGTATGGTCGATAATGGAATTTCACTAGTCAGTATGCATCACTCACGCAGAGAACCATGGCAAAACTCTTGATGCCGCGCATGTTTGCAGGCTTGAGATTACACTGCCAGGGTACGTTTGAGTTGAGGCCGGCACTGAGGTACAATATCGTGCACTTACGACGCCAACGAGATACCTGTCGCGCATCTGCTCGATGGGAATGTAGTTCACAAGACCAGAGATCACGGTTCTGGGGCCTTCTGGCTCGCCAAAGTCGATTTGCTAGACACATCATTATAACTTCCATTTTTGAGACGCAGGGAATGAACTACACACCTCAACGTACAAGCCATCTGCGTCGGGGTGTCGCTTGACTAGACGGGTTCGCGTCAATGTCAAACCAGCCTCGCAATAAGTGAGCAGAGCTGACTGTCAACGATGTGACCGACACGAAGATCAATCATAGACGGGACGGGTTCTCCTGCATCCTCAGCGGCGGCCTTGCCACCTCCCGCCGCAGCCTTATCCTTCTTCTTGCCACCGTCAGCGCTCTCAGCAGGCTTTTTCTCCTTCTTCTCCTTCTTGGATGCCTTGGCCTCTGGGGCACTCGCATCAGCCGGCGCCTTGTCCGCGGATGCCACCTCCTTGCCCTTCTTGCCCTTAGCAGCAGGGGCGGCCGAGGAGTCGGCGGGAGCAGCCTCCTTGGGAGCCTTCTCCTTCTTTTGCTTCGGAGGATCGGCCTTGCGCTCTACTTTTGGTGCGTTCTCGAGGTCGAATGACACGGGTGCGAACGCGGGTGCGAGCGAGGATGCTGCTTTCAGAACCTGTGGCCGACTTTGAATGTGGTCGAAGTAACGTGTGAGGGCAGGGTACGAGTAGTACTGCGGAGCTCGGAACTGGGACTGTGATGCTCTCTGGTCAGTCGGACCCAATGCGGGGACTCGGGTCACCCACGAAGACAGGGTGGAGAGCGCCATACAGCGCAACGTCCGCAGCGGTGTAGTAGTTGCTGACCAGGTACGTCCGGAGGGTCAGCTGGTCGTCCAGATCCTGCAAACGAGGTCAGAGCCGAATCGGACGCGTTTGACCGGAGTCTACACCTTCAGGTTCTTCGGCTTCGCGACACTATCCTCCGCGATCTTGTCGATCCACTGAGTCACCTCAGCCGTGTCCTTCTCGGACTTGCCAAAGTCGCTGGGCGCTGCGTTGGCGACGAGATCCCTGAGCGGGGCGGTGAGCTTAGTGAGGGCTGCCGTGGAGGCCATAGTGATAGTGATTGTAGACAGCGGGTCTCGAGTGAATGTGAAAAGCTGGAGCCTTCGCAGGGCAGGCAAAATACGAGACGTGAGGCCCATGGGGGCGATCTCACGTGCAGGACTCAAGGCGCAAGTGACAGACTCGATCGCACAGAGACGCGCCTCTCCGGTCCTCGGCTAAGTACACAAGTCCTATCCCATATGCGATGCACACGATGACAAGACGAAGTTTGTCGCAGCGGCATAGCAATGACACACTGAACTACAGTAAATACAAGTGCATAAGCGGTGGTGGGCGTGGATGCTGCTTCGTGAGTATCGCGGCACTCGTAGGGTATACAAGACATCGTTCACCGGTTGGGCTGCGTCGCCCGTTGTGCAGAGTAGATCGTCCGTCCAGGAGCGTCTGCTATGCTTCTACCACCGCCACCAAACAGCTCCATGAATCCATTCGGATGGCCCCCGTACCCACCTACCGCGCGCACATCGTCCCCAGGTGTCCCTCGGTTGCTCAGGGAAGACGACGGCCCAGGCGGCGCTGGGGGGCCCATACCGCCCCTCGCGGTCGATGGGGTCCCATTCACAGAAGAGGGACTATCAGCAGAAGGGGTGTGCCCTCCCTCCGATGCCCGCGACGCTCGCTCGCGGATGCGGGAGCTTCCCGGTCGCGTGCCAACCGAAGCACGCCGAGAAGAAGGGACGGGTTTATTCCCGTTTGGTGTGGAATCGGGGCTGGGGACGTACCGGCCAGTCGAATCCCGTACGCGCGGTCGGCCGGGAGGTGCTGAGGCAGAGTCGCCGTCTTCTCCGTCCCCATTCATGTATAATTGCCTACTCCGGCTTTTGGTTCGACTGCTGTTGCTGACAGAAGGATGCTCCTCCGCGGCTCTTTCTTCTGATGGTAGGGGGATAGCCCAAGGATCTGTTGATGGCGCAATTGCTGGGTCGGCATCCGCGAGTTCCTTCTCTTTTATTGCTCGCCTCTCAAGGGCTTCGGCAACTGACAGTGGCGCGGGCATCACGTCTACGAAAGGTAAGCGCAGGGTGCATGAGGATGGGGACAGGAACACACACCTTGAGCAAAGTCAAACTCATGGTTCATCTGAGCGGCGATGGCTACAGCAACCGGTCAGAGGGGACAGAGAGAGCAAGAGTTTCCAGACCGACCAACATCGCGGTAGTACACCAGCTGTCGTGCCTCCAGGTCGGCTATGCGCTTCCCAGCACGCGCAAGCCTTTTGATGAATTCTTCCTACGTGGCACCCGTCAGAGCCTCCAGTTAGCACAGTACCTGAGCGCGGACGTACTGTAGCGACAGACAGCATATATAGAGCTTCTTTAGACAAATGTGGCCCGGCCTCTACACACCGAACCTGTGAGCATGCATATGCTACGTACACGGCGGGACGCACCGCTGCCCATTAATATATTCTCCACGCGGGTGGCAGGTAGAATCGTGTGGCCCGGAAGACGTTCCCCTGTTTTCTTTGGGCGGGGTTTATTCACAGGTGCTGAAACCGAAGGGACGGGCGAGGCCTCGTCCAACTCATCCACCTCCTCTTCTGAATCCAAGCCAGAATCCAGCTGGTCAACCTCCTCTTCGTCCACAGACAGCTCGTCGTGGGTTGATTGGCGTAGAGCCGCGATGGAGACTGAGTTCGCACCCAACGCCATGGCTGCGAGTAAGTTTAGGCTACTGGTATGCTCGGGGTTAGCCAGGGGTGGTAAGCGGAGACGTGAGGGAGATGTAGTAAACCGATGTGACGGAGGCGTACCAGATGGACTGAACAAAGAGTCTTTGAAAGAGGGGCCCTTCTATGAACCGGCGGTCACGGTACTGGGCGTCAGCTTGTCCGTGGCGGCCCCCTCGCACAGGGAGGAGGGGCAGCGCACACCCTCGCTTTCGTCCAGCATCTTTTGTGTTCTCCATCCTCATGAACTACCGAGAATGGGGTCGGAGCATGTCGAATGTGGTATTCAACAAAATAGTTCATCGACCGCAATCGCAAAGCGGAACTGGTCAAAACTCTGTACAATCGACGTGTGAGTGGTAATAGGACTAATCATATATTTCGACTAAAGATGTAGATAGGATGCATAGCAATCTGTAGAGTCCATCTGCCAATTGTAACGGAGTGGTTCTGGTGGGCTGCTCTACTCGACATTAATTTGGACGGAAGCAGGATCCTCTGCCTTCGCCACAGTCACCGTCAAAACGCCGTCGGTCAGCTTGGCAGAGACATTGCTCGTGTCCACTGCCCGTGGCAGATAGACGGTGCGAGTGAATGACGTGTTGCTAGTGAACGAACGCTCCGTTGTGAGCTGGTTGGGCCCGGATGTCTGCGCCACGGCTGTGGAGGTCAGTCGGCATTGCGTTCGAGTTCCAGAGCACTGACGGGACATACCTTCAGCTGGCTGTGAAGTCGAATTATTCTCCGAGGTGGTCGTGGATGCTTCTGCAGGCTGAACCTCGCTCCGCCTGCCGACGACCTTGCCCTCGATGGTGATGCTCCTGCCGCCGTCGCCGACCCGGACGTTGACGTCCTCTTTCTTGACGCCCGGGAGTTCAGCCTCGATCAGGTACTTGTTGCCCTCCTCCGTCACATCAACGGCGGGTTGCAGCATGGCTGGTGCACGGAAGAAGGGGTCGTCAAACACCGACCGAGGGCCATAACCGCCGAAGGCGGTAGGTGTGCGGCCGAGGGGCTCCTCGAGCATGCGGAAAAGCGGACGCATCTCGCGGAAGAACTGACGAGTAAGAGACATGGTGAATGACCTAGACGGCAAAGATGTGATAGGTGTGGTTTGCGAGGTATGCGGTATTGAATGTTTGTTCTGAAAGCCCACTGACAGTACTCTTATATACAGTCTGTGCCTACCATGTCCAGGACCGGCCGGAGATGCCTAGAATCTGCTGGACCGACACGTCTGAATCAATGTTGAGCCGAAAGGTCCGTCCGCACGCCGCGAACATGGAAGTGGGCCCTCTGACATAGCAAACGGTCAAGTTGCATTGGCGATGCGCCTCTTGGAAATGTCGAGAAGTAACAGGAAAGTACGGGAACCGAGAGCGAGCACTTAAACGTGGGCACGGCCACAGATCACGTGTTTTGTGACTCGCTAGTCGCTACTGACAGCCATAGACGCGTCACACAATTGAGCGCCCACATCCTCAAACTGCCCATTCTACATTTGTACGGTCTTGACTTGGATGTCTGTTTATGTTTGCATCCAAAACTTATGTGGTACAGGTCTCATCCCCCCCCCACGAAGGACACCAACAGCTTGCTCTCTTACGCTCGAATGGAGCTTCCACCGAGATTACCTGTGAGGGATCCGAGTTCCATCTTTCTTCGTGTCAGTATGTCCCCTGTACTGGGACGTTGGTACATGAACCACCTGCTGGGTATGAAATCCGGGGCAGAACTACGTGTCAACGTCTTCCCTATGTCTGACGGCACGTTTTCGCGCTTTGAACTAGCACACAATAGACAAAGCACTGGATGTGCTACGCATGGTTAATTCCAGTTGTGCCATTAATGTTATTACAACTTCAACAAATAGAATCAATACAAGAACGTGGGAGCGACGCGGGTTCGGGGCTAAGGGAACCACTACATTATCATAGGAGAGTCGGTACTTCGTCAGCCACATGTACGTCTTGTTAAGATCCGCCGGGCCACTCGACGACCCACTGTGCAGACACTAGGTGTTCTTGGTCATCGTCATCCTCGAACTTCAACTTGTAGGTTGGTGTTGCCGATGTGCCACCCTGCGAACCACCGTGAACACCGTGCGCAGACCTCGTTCTGACACTGCCACCTACTCGTGGTGCGGGCTGCATGTCCCGAGGAGAAGCCACTACTTCCGCGCGATAGAAACAGCTTGTGTCAGGGTACAGTGCCATGACTATTGAGCCCGCTGAGAAGGTGGGATATGCGTTTAAATGCGTAGCGCCATCTGGTGGTGCGGATGGATCTGGGAGGGGAATGATGGCGCGCAGCGTTGTATTGTAGCGCCTGTAAAAATGTTTGTCAGCAGGTGTACTTGTCACCTTGGCCAGCGGGCACGTACTGTCCTGGCTGACCATCCTCTTGAGGCTCAGGATCTTGGACTTCATAACTAAAAACGCGTATCAGGGTTGTTATGCAATGCTCGTATCCGGAGAACAAACCGGTTCTTGTCCTGGTTTATGCATCCAATCACCACGGCCAGAATCCATTCTTCGTCCTTGCCTCCAGTAGCGCCATCGGCACCTTTGGAATTCTGGGGTGGGTGGAAGGCTACCTTCCTACCTTCCTGCAAGGGAAGTTGCTTCGCCAAAGCTTCCCTCCTGGCTTTCGGCTCCCTAGAAAATGGTACCGATGCTGAAGGACCAACGGAGTTCCGGGTGGGAAGGTTCAGTGTGACGCTGCGGACTGGAGTCGGTCCCTGAGTAACAGGTGCAGAAGACGCGGGTGAATGAGGTCTGGGTCGCTTGTTACGCTTCTCTGGTAATATTGTCAGCGCAGGAAACATCAATGTAATGTATGTTTCTCGCCTTGTTGAGGGGCAGGTTCAGGTGCCTTGCGGAGTGCAATGAGTACATCGAGCTGCTCGATCGCTTTGTCAATGGCCCTAAAATGACTTGAGCATTCCGAAGAGATAATGTGGCCTTCCGCGTACTCTACATCTCTCTCTGCGGTAGATTTGATTTCGTTCAATCCAGCGGCGAGTTTCTTGTACGTTGACCGTACACTTTCGTACCCGTCTCCTGGCAGATTATCGTCGGTAGGCCACGCCAAAATCAATCGGTTAACTCTTCCAATGGGGTCGCCTGTAGCTGGCTCGTCGTACATCGTCGATGAAATTGTGGATAACGAGGACGCGGCATGAGACCAGAATTCAACCTCTGTGGCCAATGTCAGGTAAGGTTCAAAGGATCGTATAAAATCGCAAAATAACCTTCTGAGGACGCGGGTCGCTTCGATGTTCCTCTCCGAATGGACATTGTTCGACTTCTATGGTCGAGGTTTCCCGACGGGCCGATTACAAGGTTGAGTGAGGGTCGGACGTAAACCGGCGTTTCTTGGTGATTGGTGAAAGCGCTGATTCAGATCTGAGTTAAGATCGGGATGCCAAATCTCATCGAGATCCGCAGTGGACCGTGACACGAATCGGAACTTGTCCTACGATCTGGTATAACATTAACATTATGCACGTTCGTTGGATGTTTTCTGTGTACCATAGCGTGTACTAGAGGAAAACAGATAGTTCTAGGCAACGCGTACGGTATGGTGTAGTACAACAAAACTGTTCTATGCCTTCTCAGACTGAGGAGGTGCAAGCTTCCTCAAAGACACATCGTACACAACTAGGGAGAGGGTAAGATCTTGGATATGTACAGATGTGGACGCGGCATGGGCTGCTCACCTTCTTCTATCTTTTTGATGTCATATTTCAGGCTGTCATACCTTCGGCGCAAAGTGTCGTTTTTGAGATTCAACTAATAATGACGTCAAGTTATGCCGGTGGCGTATAAGACTTTTGGTAACTCACCAAAGCGAATCCAGCAAACAAATCCTTCACGAAAATAGATATTTTGAGAGGCTGCTCGTAGTCCCCCATGGTAACCGAATTGACAGCTAGGCGGGACTGGGAATAGGAGACTCGGATTCAATACCAATACTGGAATATAATACATATCATACACTTACCAGCTCGTTGACCATGGAGATGAGAGCATGCAAGTAGTCTTCTGCGCTGAGAGCAAGCCTGTCCTGCCACTCGTCTTTGACTTGACAGGCGAAGCAAACGAATGAACACCTAAAACAGCCACCAGACCGTATCACGTACTGCCCAATGCATCCGCTGCCCGTGGCAAGGACAACAGGCCACCACTTCGAAGGTATTCCACAAGTACCGCTGCAAACACTGCATTGCGCAGCGATACAGACCACATGTCTTTCCATCGCCAAAATTGGTTCGGTGGAATTAAATCAGCCAGAGCTGCAGTGGTGTCCTTGCAGCTGTCTAGGACAGGAGTGACTGTGGCGATAAGTTGCGGTGCTACTCAAGTAAGCGAGGCTAGTCTACGCATATCATTCTTGACGGATTCACCTTGATTGGGAGGCGTCGAATGTATCTTGTTGAGTAAGCCGATGAGCGTCCGGGTCTTTTTATCGAAGTCAGTTACTTGTTCCTTGATTTTCTGAGTAACCGGGCGGTTTGAGGCGATAGTTCCTCGAAGAGCTGACGGTAAGATACTTCTCTGAGCTCGACATCCTTGTCAAGGAGCTGATTGATGTAGTCCAAGTTTTGTGGGTCCATGACGGTGTCTTGCGAGGAGTGGCGTGTGACTGTGACACGTGTGACGTACGCGTAAGAGAGTGGGCGCTTACGCGTCTGACGCGACTGAATGCTCGTGATCCATCCTCCGCCGCCTTTGTTCTCGCCGCGACGCCGGGCGACGTCTGCTCCTTGCTCCCTCACTTGGTACTTCCTGGCTGATTGCACGGAAGCACTGGGCCGCCTAGAAACTTTCAAGGGGCCAACACCACTGCTACTGCCACTTGCAGAACGCTGCCTTGGGCGTCGAGTATCAAGCGGAACAGAACCATAGGTGTGGAGTGTACGGGTCTTTGGAGTCAACATTGAATGGCACCTCTGGCGAAACACGCGCCAGACCCACCACTCGAGGCACTAGTGAAGGATCTGCGCGATGCACCTGTTACTGCGCCGCCGGATACAGTATTGACGAACCTCACGAATTATCTCATCGGTCCCCCTTCTCAAGCAACTGGAGATAACTCAACACTCCATGAACATTGGTTCTGTTCACGCGCAGAAGACATCACGCGAGAGGTCGCGACATTCCTCATTCGCCTCCACGCTTACGATAGTGACCGAGTCAAGGCATGGAGAAGGCAACTCCAGAGATGTCTTGGAGGATGTTGCGCATGCGTAAGAGGGTTCCAGGAAGTGAAAGAGACCTCCCGGCATACGTGAGTCGCCGTGTTCTCGTACATGCTGCCAAACAATCTGATGGTATGCTGTAGCTACTTTGGAGCCTTCAATGACTCGGTTCTCAAGTCGTTCTACGACAATCTTAGTAACTGGGAGCTCGATGCAGTCATTGCGAGCCTAGCCGACGCTGGCATAACATCACCCTCTGTGGGGTCAAACTCCCGTTCTCTATCCGTTGCTCCGCCCGCCGTCGCGTATCATATCTTTTGCAACCCGCATATCATACGAGACGCACGAATATCCAAGATAGTGCGTTACGGTCTCCCTGGACAGATCATCGGAACCTGGCCTACCGATTACCCTCCACCATGCTTGTTCTACCTATTAGTAGACGAGCGTGAGGACGTCCGCCAGTGGGCTTCGGAGCAGCTCGGATCGTGTAAAGCTGCAGCCATGCCAGCTGATCGGTTTTCACTGAGCTACCGTACCGTTCTCAAGATGATCACGTCTGTCGTTTCAGGTCAAGCCGGGGGCCGCGATGCTGAAGGCCTCGATCCCAATTTCAGCCAAGATTCCTCCGTTCTTTGGTCAGGGTACGCCATCATCCTGCGATACGTGCCAAGCGATTACCTGCGTCCGCAAAAATGTCTCGATCTCGATATCCGACGCGTTGTTACGAGTCATCTACATGACACGGGCAGCAGTCAGTCGCTCCTTACTCTTTGTTGCTCATGGCTGATCATCCCTTCACGTCATTGCATGTATACTTCTCGGGCTCAATGTCTTTGCAGACTTTGTGGACGTACTGAAAGCATTCCTTCTCATCCTCTCCCGGATTGGCCCCAGTGTATGGGAAGACGAAGGGTCGGAATTCCCTCAAGTCATCTTCAGTTCTATCAAGGACAACTTGCGATATCTTGACATGTTACAGAGTCTTGCTGAGGCACGCAGAGACATCTGGGTGCTCAATTGGGTTGAAGCCTACATGAAGAGCATAGGAAACTTGGCGATATGTAGAGATGTCCTGCCCATCGTCATTCACTTCCTGTGCGAGGAGTTACAACACCCGCGCTTTCAAGGGATACGACCTGTGGCTGTCAGCACCGCTACGAAGGTGTGCCAGTACTTTGAGGTGAACATTGCTCAAGGCTGATAGCTT
Source organism: Fomitopsis betulina (assembly GCA_022606075.1). Classification (NCBI taxonomy): domain Eukaryota; kingdom Fungi; phylum Basidiomycota; class Agaricomycetes; order Polyporales; family Fomitopsidaceae; genus Fomitopsis; species Fomitopsis betulina. Next base: position 313,500 of record JABYQK010000016.1, read on the forward strand.
TCCTTAGATTCTCTCGGCAGTGCTAACGCAAGCCGAGCAAGGCAAATCCGTGATTCCATCGAGCTTGGTGTGGGAGATCGTGGACGTGCACAGCAGCACCTTTGTGGCCATCTCTTTCACGAAGATATTCGCAGAAGACTCCTGGACTGAGCCTCGTGCCATCATGCGCAAGTTTTTGAAGTCTGCTCTCGTCGAGGATGGCAGAACCATCAAGTCCGCCATCTCCTATCTGTATGGGACGACGACCGATATCTTATCAACGCCTGTTATCCTGCGGGAGCAGCTCTGGAATGGTATGTATAACAGCATACAGCCGGGTGACTCAGACGCCATGGCCATGATGCTGACCGTACTCTCAAATATCGCGCATATGGATGATCTCAAGGAAGCTGCGTTCGCCGACCGTATGGCCAAATCCCAGGATGTCGAGACAATGAAGACTCTTTTCGGCAGCGTTAATCGCGCTTTCGGCATCATGCGGAATGGTTTCGGCGACGCCGTGACGCGATACCTCGATCTCAGCCTCCCCTCCGTCATTGCAGAGCTTCTACGTCGTTCCGATGTCGCCAAGAACGTCACCATCCTCATGCTCTCCCCCGTCGAGGTGCTTCAAGAGAGCGCGCAGTCACTCGCTGGGCTCGCCTTCGATGTCGAGGTTCGTTCAGACTGCTTCCGCGCCCTGTTAGAGAAAGCGCCGACCCCTACCGTTGCTGGTATAATGCACTCCCTCGATACATTCATCCGATACGCTCCCATGGTACCGGAAGCGTGCAGTCTCTCCAAGGCACTCGCGCGCTGCCTCACGGATGTCATAGACGTCTTATGTTCCAGCCCGGACGGCCTCCTCTTGAAGCACGAGTTCCTCACGAAGGGAATAGGCGCGGACGTCCCGGCACTGCTGCCTAAGTGGTGGAACATGATGACGCAAGCTCTCTCCGTGATCTTTTCGAAGACGCCGAGATGGGCGGTGTATTTCGAGAATGCTGAGATGGTGCTGTGGATGCGGGACGCTCTCATTTTTGGGCGCGATATGCTCGCTCAGCGCAGAGTTATTGAATCCGCCTCTCTCGCGCACTCGCAGCACACTGCCGTCGATGGGAAGCTGTCACGAGTAGGAAGGAGGATGGTGGACGACCTACAGACGGTGTTGTTCGAGCTCGCCCGATGGCTCCGCCTGACGGATGAGGAGCTGCTGCATCAGTCCTTCGCTTTGCTGGAGACGTTGCTGTCGTGCTTCAGGGAGACCGCCATCCCCCCAAAGCCCGAGGCGTTGCAGAAGCTGCAAAAGCACGTCGACGATGGGCGACAGAGGAATAGCAAGCGCCCTGAGACCCGTCTCGACTCCTCCCGCCTCGCACGACTCCAGGACATCATCGGTAGCTTCGACGAGGACGAAGTAGAGATCGTTTCCTACAAGCCTGCCGAGTCACGGAAGGCTCCCCCGGAGACGAAGTTCACTTCTCTGGAGCAGAAGAAGAGAGAAGCAAAGCCGTTTGTATCCTCCAAGGACAAGGGGAAGCTTGTGATACGTGCTGACGATCGCAAGCCCAAACGTCCCTCCATATCGAGCTATTTTTCGGCCGGGGACCAGAAGAAATTGAACGCTGCCCCTACAGCTGTCCCTCAGCTCTCTCGTGGAACAAGTGCGCAAGTCATACCGTCTATCAAGAGAGGTCTATCTCTGCATACACCTGTTATCACCAAGTCGGCGGCGTCTCAGGCAAGTTCAGAGCCGACGACTGAGGTAGATAGCGAGGAGAGCGACGAAGAGGGTGAGGAAGGTCTGGCTTCTCTGTCTAAACTGCAGCGTACTCCGGTCATCAAGAAGCCTGCGGAGCGTAGACAAGTCATGATGATGGATCTGCCAACCAAAGTACGAAATCCGGCCTTGGAGCGCATGAGCAAACGCGAGGATGCCCGACGTACCCAACTCCGACTGAAGCCGGACATGTCGGGACTGCATAGAATGCTGCTCTCGTGGGACTATGACTTCAATGGCCCCGCTCCCCCTGGTCAACCGTTTAAGCTGGAACGCGTTCCGGCCACTTTCTCGGACCCTGACCACTTCCGCCGCGTCTTCGAGCCGATGTTTCTACTGGAGTGCTGGACGCAACTCAGTGAGTCGAAGGAAGGCTCAATGGAGACGTATGATGTCCGCGTCGCGAATCGCCAATTTGTCGATGACTGGCTCGACATCGACATTTCCTTCGTTGGCAGCGTCATCAAGGACTGGAGTCTCAACGATGCAGATGTGGTACTGTTACGTCAACCACAGGGCAAGAAAGGGGTACTTGCTAAGGTACAGAACTACAAGAGTTCACCCTTAGGTATCCAAGCCACCGTCCGTTGCCGTGCGCGGGGTAGTGACCCTGGACTGCAGCCCGGTTCTGTCTGGTCACTGGGCAAAGTACTCAGGTGAGTCCCCATTATATCTATCGACGCAGTTGAGCTGATAGCACGCAGTCTCACCACCCTCTATCGAGAATATGCGGCGTTGATGTCGTTGCCGTACTACGATCTCTGTGGCACAATTTTGGGTGCCAGGTTGAACAGGCCTACAGTTCCGGATGCAAGGGAAGTTCAACGGACGATGTCAGTATACAATGTCAACGAACCGCAGGCTAGAGCCATACTCTACTCCCTTACGGCGGACGGCTTTGCGTTGATACAAGGGTAAGCCCTGCCTAGATGTTGTGCTTTCAGTAGTTCAACTGAGCAACGTGACAGACCTCCGGGTACGGGAAAGACGTCTACCATATGCGGTCTCGTCCATGCGTTCCTTTCCAGACGCCCCAAACCAGGTACTCAGATCTTCACCAATCGCAGTGCTGGTCCAGCAGACAAGGAACCGGTCAAGAAGATACTCTTATGTGCACCTAGTAATGCTGCCATCGACGAGATTGCCTATCGTCTCAAGGAGGGTGTCTCTGGCGCGGGTCGTCAAGAGAATCTTCCAAAGGTGGTCAGGCTCGGTAACGTCAAGACCATGAATGCAAGCGTCAGGGACGTCTCCCTTGAGTATCTCATCGAACAGAGGATGAACGCGAATCCTCAGCTCAACAACCCTAAGGACGCCGGAGGCGAAATCGCGCGACTTCGTGTAGAACTCGAGAATCTGAAGAAGACGCGACAGCAGAAGTTCGACGAACTCTCGCAAATTCATGACAACACGGCGAAGACGTTTGGTTTGGAACAGGAGATAAAGAAGTTGAACAAGGAGAAGACCACCCTCACTCACCAGATTGACAAGCTTCGAGATCAGCAGAAGTCCGACTCCCGCACAATGGACGCTACACGACGACGGTTTCGGTCCGAGGTGCTCCAAGATGCCGATGTCATCTGCAGCACGCTCTCCGGCGCTGCATATGAATACCTGGAACAGCTTGATTTCGAGCTCGTCGTCATCGATGAGGCAGCTCAGGCCATCGAATTGAGTTCACTCATCCCTCTGAAGTACAATTGTAAACATTGTGTCTTGGTCGGAGGTAAGCCATACGATGGTCTCTGTTCCGACGCCGCTAACTAGGTGGAAAGATCCACAGCAGTTGCCCCCCACTGTGAAGTCGCAGGAGGCAAGTGTCCGTTCACCAGATCCAATGTATACTCATATTCGCGATTTAGGCATGCGGTCTTGGTTATGATCAATCCTTGTTCGTGCGATTACAGAGACAGCGTCCGGATGCTGTGCACCTTCTGAGGTAATGCCTCACAACATGTCGGGCTCAGCGGTCTGCTGACGCCGCCGATAGCATACAATATCGTATGCATCCAGACATCAGTAAAGTCCCTAGCCGTCTCTTCTACGACGGTCGTCTTCAGGATGGTCCAGACATGGTGACGAAGACACGCCGACCTTGGCATTTACACGAAAAGTTTGGAACGTACCGGTTTTTCAACGTAACACAGGGCAGAGAGGAAACTGGAGCGGGCCATTCCTACGTCAATCGTGGTGAAATCAATATTGCTGCAGCACTTTTCAGTCGCCTTCGACGAGAGTTCACATCCTTCGACTTCGACTCGAAGATCGGTATCATTTCCATGTATCGGGGTCAGATCGTGGCCATACGGCGCGCTTTTGAAGAGAAGTTTGGCCCGGACATCACCAGTATTGTGGACTTCAACACTGTCGATGGTTTTCAAGGCCAAGAGAAGGATATTGTGATATTATCCTGCGTCCGTGCGGGGCCGAACGTGCAGAGTGTAGGGTTCTTGAGAGGTAAGGGATGGTTGTATGATCGTTGTGGTCGAACTGACAAAACCTGATAGATATTAGGCGAATGAACGTCGCATTGACTCGCGCGAAGTCCTCTATCTTTGTCCTCGGGAACGCTGCGACCCTGGAGCGAAGCGATGACGTATGGCGTAGCATCGTTGTGGATGCACGGGAGAGAAATCGCTTGACTGATGTGAGTTCCTATGCATGTGATGTGTCAGTCGCCTCACCCAGCGTATCCAGGTAGATGGATCTTACTTCACGGCACCAACGACGGCGAAGAGGCCTCCATCTTCTACGCCAAAGGCGCAGACCAAAGTTCGCTCTGCCGAGACATCGCAGCCCGCGGTTCCTGACACCTTGCTCACCCCCCGTGAGATGAAGTCTGCTGGCAAAGGCACGGGTGCTGCTGTTCCTGTTCGAGACATTGCCCAGTCAACATCGACCGATGGTACGGCCGAACAGAGAGAGCAGAAGCCCAATCTAAAGCGAGCCGCTCCGGTAGAGGAGACAGATGATGATGTCACCACAAAAGCGGTATCCGTCGGGACATCGAACGGAGTCCAGGCACCCTCGAAACCACCTCCGAAAAAACGACCAAAAGCTGCTCCATCTTTATTCATACCTAGAAACAAGGTGGGTTTTCAATACCGTATTCCCACCTCTGACGATGCTCAAACCAGAGCAGCGTGCCCCACCATGACATATCGACTGGCGACTCAATCATTCATTGCTTTGCATCAATCTCCTACCATCTAACAATGCATAGATCGACATCTGGCATACAATCCTAACTTATAACCGCTATCATAGTCGCATGTTTTGCAGTCCCGTCTATATACCAATACTACTAATAGTAACGTAATTCTCAAGGATCGATAGGGGGCAGTTCCCAGCCTGCAGGTCCGAAGTGCGGGATAACGGCAACCCGTCCGTCTTTCGTCTTGATTGGCTTGGAGAAGGTGCAAAGAGACTTGCCCAGGCTGGATAGCCAAACGGCATTGACGACCGTAAGACCTACGGGCGTTTCAGTTAGAGGGAGATGTTTCGAAAGTAACAACAAACCTTTCATCCACACGCGACTTGTTCGGACAACTTCGAGGTAGACGACATAGTCTGGCGGCGGGCGGTTGAAGAGTACAGAAGACGGGTGGATATAGACATCATCAGGGATTCCCATGGCTCGATACGGAACACCCTTTGATGTAGTGAACTTGTCACCGGAAGCGGAATCCTTCTCTGCTAGGTCCTTGCGGACGGCGACCTGGTCGATGAATCCTGCAGTAAGGAGCTGCCGAAGTACCTTCAACTACGAGCGCCATCAGCTTGTTATTGGGTGAGCACCGAGTCACTGCCTACCTGTAGGGAGCTTGGAGGCGTAAGATTTGCTACAAACCCGGTCTCGAGATCGGGGAAGTTCGTTTGAACGATGCTACTGATCTGAGCCCGCAATTTGTGAATCTCTTCCATAGCCTGTGCAGGGGCTTAGCATTGGTGCTCAGCGGTCTGAAAAAGTATTTACCTTCGGTCTGACGAAGTGATCTACGCAGAACGAGTGACCACCACCAGCGTACTCATACGCACCAATGACAGATAGCATCTTGAAGACATCACTGGTCGAGTTGCCTAGAGATGCATGGGTCTGCAAAAGGCATGAGTTGACAATACAGGAGCAAGGTGGACCATGCCCTACCTGTTGTGATTGGAAGTAGGCTCGCCTCTTTAAGCGCCTAGCTTCCTTCGCCTTCACGGCCTCGCTACTGAGGTGCGCCAAACCCTCCGGCTCATCGCCGTCAGAGTCACCATCTTCTGCATTGCCTACGACTTCCTCACGAAGGAACGGGTCGCCGACAGAGAGAATGGACACGACGGTGATCACGTAGGGAAGGCACCCGTGCTGCCGCCCACTGACCAGCATCCGCGAATAGCGAGGCGACAGTGGGAACAGCGACATTGCCTTGCCGATATCGGTGATTGGCCCCCAAGAACCATTCGTCCAGCCTGAGCAGGAGCTACAGCACCCAGATGGATCAAGATGGTCTCTGCCTTGTGCAAGCTTATCCGATCTGGCGTCGTCGGGAAGGGGAAGGCGACGACCGTGTCGATGTTCATGCTCTTCATTTGAAGCACCACGCCCTCGATGGGGACACGCAGGATCTCCGGCTTTGCAAACTGCTCGAAGTAGTGCTCGTACAATGCCGAGGAGTAGAGGCGGTAGCAGTGCCCGGGGCCTGTTCTGCCTGCACGACCCGCCCGCTGCGCGGCGGATGCCTTTGAGATCCAGCGGACCTGGAACGCTTGTACACCGTTGGCGATGTCGTACCGGCGCTAGATCCTGGCATGAGTAGATGGCTATGGCGAGGGAGGCTTCGAATCTTACCTCTTTCGCGCGTCCGCTGTCTACGACGTATCGGATATCCGGGATGGTCAGTGAGGTTTCGGCAACGTTCGTAGAGACAACGACGAGTCGATGTCCCGGAGGCGGGGGCTTGAACACAAGCATCTGCTTTTCGCTTGGGAGTAGCGCATATAGCGGTACGATGTGCATGGGTACTAAACACATCATGAGCTTGTCTGCGTGCTACACCAAAGACATGACATACCATCTGACTCAACTGTGTCTATACCTAATTGCGCATCTTCCTCATCGTCGCTCTCGAGAGCCTCCGGATCCTCGTTGATGGCACCGTCTTCGCCATCAACGTCAAGGGCCAGGGTTTCCTGTCCACCCAAGTCGAGGTCCTCTGCCTCAACGTCGGCTACGGGACGTTCATTAATTTAAGTCTTGGACAGACTGGCAACAGTAACAAATCCTACCTTGAGCCGGCGCCACACTCGCGGTCTTCGTATCCTCCCAGACCTCCCGATCTGAAGGCTGCGTCTTCGCTGTCCTCATCTTCCTCCTTTGTTCCAGCGCCTTTGCGCCATACCGCGCCTCCAGTTTCCTGCAGACTCCAGTGATCTCGTTCTGCCCCGTCAGGAAGATGAGGATCCCACCAGGCGGAAGCCGCGCGTGAATCTTGCTGGCTTTCTTGACTGCCTCCGAGACATAGTCAGACGCTGTGCGCCTGCTGAAATGCACTGTGACGGGGTGCTGGCGCGCGGGGATGTCGATGATCGGCGGGCGCGTCGGGAAGAGTCTTTGGTTATCTGCGAAGTCCGAGACGCGGAGGGTTGCGGACATGATGATGAGTCGCAGGGGCTGAAACAAGGCAAGGCGTGAGCAGGGCGATTCGGATGGGAAACGTGTAGATTTCAAACCTTGACGCCGTCCTTTCCCTCCGTCCACATCTCCTCTCGCAGCTTCACGACGCGGCTGAGCACACCGATGAGGATGTCTGTGTTCATGCTGCGCTCGTGGGCCTCGTCGATGATGATGACAGAGTACTTCATGAGCAAGAGGTCCGTGGCGAGCTCGCGCAGGAGAACACCATCGGTCATGAACTTGATCGATGTGGTCGGAGCGACGGTCGCGTCGTACCGGATCTGATACGACACTCGAGAGGGTGGTAGGGAGAGCTCCTGCGCGACGCGCGACGCCATGGCAATCGCAGCGACCCGGCGAGGCTGCGTGACGCCAATCATACCGGGGTTGTCTGCAGTGAATCAACTATCGCATCAGCTTCACCCCATTCAATCGACCAGTAAACGTACCGCTCCCGGGAGAGCCAAACCCAGCCTCATACAAAAACTGCGGCACCTGCGTCGTCTTCCCGCTTCCCGTCTCACCGCATATAACGACAACGCTGTTCAGCAGGATCGCCTCCATGATCGGCTGCTCCTCCGCCACGATCGGGAGCATGAGCCTGCTCTCCTGCACATCCAGCGTGCGCCGCACCTCCACGACCTTCCGCGGAAGCATGCGTTCTCCCTCTTTCCCTGCCCCTACCAACTGCTGAACTGCCCGGGCGAAGGAGGTTGCGGGGAGCTTGAGGTCTTCGCCAAGGGGTCCGTGGTGGAGGCCGTCCCATGGCAGTGGCTCGGTTCTGCGCCTCTTAGCTGGCGGAGGAGTTGCCGCGGTGTCGGCGGGGAGTGGCCTATCGGTCGACTCTGTAGAGGCGGGTACGAGTGCGATGTAGCTCTTCACGCTGCTGAGCTGCTGCAAGGCCCATTCTTTAAACCCGAGTTTCCGCTCAGTAGGCTTGCTTTCAGCTTCGCTAGCAAGAACCGGCTCGTCCTCATCACCGGATGTGTGGTCTTCAATACCTCTATCCAAATCCGAGGACTCTGAAGAGCCGTGTATGCCCGACCATTCTGACATTCCGACGTCGTCTCCTTCGAGGGTGATCCCTGCGTCTGCGCCATCATCATCGCTCTCGTTGGAATCGTATGCAGAGTCAGAGCTGTCAAACGAGGTGTCCGAGCCATCTTCTTCCGCTTGTAGTACATTGGTCTTCATCTTCCATGACGCGAACGCAGTCTTCGATGCAGCATGTCAGTGAACGTCAGTGCAAACCATTGACGCATACCTTCGAGCCCTTAGCTCTCCTCTTCGCTATTTTCGGCCCGACAACAGACCCATCCGCCTTTCGCTTCAGCGCAGAGCCAACCGTTGCACCTGGAGTTGCGGAGGGTGCGGCGCCCCCTTTTGGTTGCAACATAGTCGAGAACCCGTCATCGACGATGACAACAGGGTTCGCCCTAGAGCTGCCAATCTCGTCCGCTGTGCGCACTCCATCCGTTCTGGCATCCACCAACATGCCGTCCTCTCCTTCAGACTCAGAGTCGTTACCGCTATGCACTGGGGCATCTGACGCTTTCCCTCGCTTTCGCTTGCCGTTCCGTGCGGTGCCGTCTATCGCGCGTCGCACCTCCTTGTCCTCTTGTTTGTCCATGAGATCTTTGTGTGTTGAGGCTTTGCCCGTGCCGAGAGTAGCAGAAGACTGTAACTGCAGAGCAGTCGAGAGCCGAGCCTGGCTCTTCCTTGGGCGAATCATGAGGGCGCTGGATGAAGATCGGTGTGGTATGACTTACGATAGCTTTTCAAACAGCTCAACGCGTTCTTCTTGCTTCAGCTTTTTGTCCTGTTATGCCAATATGAGGGCCTCGCGGATCGCATATAGTGTGCGATCCATACTATGTATTTTTCGAGCCTCCTTTTCTTCTTGCTATTAGATTTCGAGTTCTGTTGTGCTAGAAGCTGCGCGCGGAATGAGACAGCGCACCGCATTGAATTGAGCTCGTGTACGACGTACCTCTTCCCTCAGCTTCTCCCTTCGGTCCTGCTCCTTCTGCTCCTCACTCTTCGGGGCAACAATTTCTGCATTGGGATTCACCTCCGGGGCGTCTTGACTCAGTGGCTGCTGTGTCTTTCTTTTCCCTTTCTTCTTATGTGATGAGCCACCAACTGTCGATTGACGGGCTTTGGCGTTGTACCTCTGTCTGATTTCCACAGGCATGGCAAGCGGATGGAACGCGAGTGGTGGGTGAGTGCAGTCCAAATGCAAGGTATTGTGCCAGGATCCTATAGCACAAACGCACAGGATCTGAATGTTGCGCCGGGATGCTCGAGAGGTTGCCTCAGCGTGTTGTGCGAGCGGGCGCCTGCATGCAAAGTGCGAAATCTTGAGGATGGTCGATCGGATCTCAGACTGCGATCTCGATATCCCTGGGGCCCGATTCACGCACTGGTTGCCCGTAAGTAGCGTCCCTTCTGGCCCGCATGATGCCCCCACCATTATTATGGCACAGTACTCTGCTATCAGTATTTACTTCAGGCTGCTAGAACGACCAAAACCAATTCTGGCGGAGGTCTCGGCTCATGAACATTAGCGCTGAAGCGACATGCATGCGTGAATAAGTTGTGTCTCGTCTTGGCCTCATTCCGCAACTTTGGCACTTGGGGGATCCTACCTGCGTAGTTCTGGGAAATGCATAGCTCATATGCAGCGGTACAGCAAGCTCGGTGGATTGCAGGATGCCGGAGAAGCTTGCCCATTCCACGCCAGCTGAGCAGGACTGCCAGCCTGAGTCTGCCCGCGAGGCACACAGTTGCAGGTGCTCAGCCCGTCACGAGAACACAGGCCATCCAGGATCTCTATCTCCATCGATCCAAGCACACGCTCTCGCCCCTGCGCCCGAGGCTGTACTCTACGGCATTCTCTCTCCAGACCACCAACCCTGCCATGGCCTCCCTCACCCCGCCCCAGCCCCCGCCGACGTGGACCCACTCTGCCGACGACGTCCTGAGACTCACGAAGGAAGCAATCCAGAAGGACAAGGCCGCGCTTGACAAGGTAGCTGCTCTGAAGCCTGAGGAATGCACCTTTGATTCTGCAAGTAGCCATATTATACGCGTGTACACCCGGATTTGACCTCTGCTCTCGTTCATATAGGTTTTCGTACGTCCCCCTGATTTCATCAGTGTCCGGCGATTAGTAAAGCGGCACAGGTCGCCCTGGCCGACGCAGAAACCGCGATCGACGAAGTCGTAGAGCCTCTGTCCTTCTACCAGAATGTGTCCACCTCCAAGGAGCTCCGCGACGCTTCCAACGAAGCCGAGGTGCTCGTCCGCGACTACGGCGTAGATGCCTCCATGCGGCTAGACGTATTCCAGGCCAAGGTGGCTGCCGAGAAGACCATCAAAGCAAGCGGCAAGAAGCTTGACGCAGAGGAACAACGTTTGGTGGACAAGATGCTGCTGGACGGAAAGCGTGCGGGACTGGCGCTTCCGGAGGCTCAGCGGACGGAGCTCATGAAGCTGAAGAAGGAGCTCAGCCAGACGTCTCTAGAGTTCAGCGTGAGCATCGTGCGATTGTACAATACCCCTTGCGCATTGAAATATTTGAATGTCAGAAAAACTACAATGAAGAGAATGTCAGCCACCCTAACTCATTCGGAATCGCATGTGTGCTGACAACGATGATAGAGCACAGTGAGCTTCACCCTGGAGGAGCTGAAGGGCGTGCCTTCAGATGTCGTCTCTGGATACACAAAACGTACGGACGGAGGCAAGGAGGTGTACGACGTTACCATGAAAACTCCAGATATCTTCCCCGTTGTAAGTTTGAAACACTGATGCACTTACCGCATCTATATGACCAAACGTACAGTACAGGATGGCTGAGAATCCGGAGACGCGCCGATTGGCTCTGGAGGCATCCGACCGCAAGCTGGAGATCAACGCGCCGCTGCTGGACAGGATGCTCGGTCTGCGCCGCAAGATCGCGGGCATACTGGGCTACGCGACCTGGGCAGACTACGTCACCGAGATCAAGATGGCGAAGAACGCGGAAACCGTTGTCAAGGTGTGTACTTTCCTCCTCCCCCGAGCCGAGGTGACACCGACCTGCGCGTAGTTCCTCGACGACCTCGAGCAGCAGCTGCGCCCAATCAGCGCGCGCGAGCGGACAACGCTGCTCGCGCTCAAGCAAGAGGAGCATGCCGCGAAAGGGTACCCGTTCGACGGCGAGCTCTACATGCACGACTTCTGGTATTACCAGCGCCGTCTGCTCGAGCGTGAGCTTCAGCTCGACGACCAGACGGTCAAGGAGCACTTCCCCGTTAGCACGGTGGTGCCCGCGATCCTCGAGATATACCAGAAGCTACTCGGCGTGCAGTTCATCGAGGTCAAAGACGCAAAGCTATGGCACCCTGGTGCGTGCGGCATCTGTGAGGGCGCGCGCTGATGCTCATCCTCATGATTTCGGCCTAGAGGTGCAGCAATTCGCGGTTTGGGAAAACGGTGCTAAGGACTCGTCTGGCTTCGTCGGGTACTGCTACCTCGACCTCTTCCCGCGAGGTGCGCACACACGTTTGCCCTCCACTGTCTTTGCCGTGCTGACTGTCACGCTCACCTAGAGGCGAAATACTCCCATGCCGCGGTCTGGCCGTTGCTCCCAGGCTACACAAAGCGCGACGGCTCCCGCTCGTACCCGCTCGCTGCGATGGTCGCGAACCTAGCGAAGCCGACCCCGACGGCGCCCGCGCTCATGCAGCATAGCGACGTCGTGACGTTCTTCCATGAGATGGGCCACGTCTTCCACGGGCTGCTCAGCAAGACGCGCTTCGCGCGTTTCCATGGCACTGCGTGCGTAGCCTCGACGGATAGTGTGGATGGGGCGGCGCCTGACACTAATTGGGTTTTAGGGTAGCAAGGGACTTCGTGGAGGCGCCTTCACAGATGTTGGAGAACTGGTGAGTGGTGGCGCAGGCATAACAATTCAGGAGTCTGATATATGACTGCCACAGGTGCTTTGAGCCCGCGGTTCTAGAGAGGATGTCGAGTCACCATGAGACGAAGAAGCCCCTTCCGAGTGACCTCATTGAAAAGATCATCAAGAGGTGTGTATGACATGTCACCCCAACCATTGCCTGCTGTTTCCTGACATTCCGCCCGAACAGTCGGTACGTCAACGTAGGGCTCTATTATCTCCGCCAAGTCTTCTTCGCGAAATACGACATCAAGGTCCACACCGATAAAGGTCTGCTTACAGTCCTACTAGTGCACATTACGGCATACTCATCCGCTCTCGGGCAGAGTCGACCGACCACACCGCGCTATGGAATGACCTCCGCGAGGCGACCACCACGCTCAAGTTCAAGCAGCGCGCGGCCGGGCAGGGCTCGTTCAACCACATAGCGGGAGGGTACGATGCAGGCTACTACGGGTGGGTGATCCCTTTCTGCCATACAAACAGCTGACGGACTGTGGATCTGCCTGTAGATATACGTACTCGCTCGTCTTCGCGGCTGATATGTACGCTACCGTCTTCAAGCCCGACCCCCTCGACCCGGCACGCGGAGCCAAATACCGCAAGGCGATCCTCCAGCCCGGCGGCAGCAGGGAGGAAGACGAGTCGCTCAAGGTAACGTGCTTGTGTCTGCACCCTACGGTAAGCAGCGGTATTGACATGACATGTCTGCAGGAATTCCTCGGGCGGCGGCCGAACTCTGAGGCGTTCGTTCGCGAACTGTTCGGGCACACAGGGTCCAACCTCTAATCTTCATTGCCATGGTCTACTTCCTACTCTCCAGTACATACACTCTGCATCATACGACGACATGTTATCGCTGCATATAATGAATAACCACACTTCATGCCAAACAGAACTTACGAGAAGGTTCCTTATCCGACATTCCGGCGAGTCTCATAGACGATTGTAAGTGTACTACTTAAGTTCAAGACCACAGGAAGACGTAATTGTCGATGCTTATTCTATCACGAACCCTGCCAGCTGACTACGTATCTTTCCGGTTTGAATGACGACCAGTAGGCATGGCGTGCTAGTCTTAGCCCAACCTGCGAAGCCCGCACCATCGGACCGTACGAGTCGTCTCGGTGTGAGCTCACGGAGTATTTCCGCTCGACGTACCTGTGACCGACTCGGAATCCATTGGCAGGCCCGTCACGACTGCTACATAGAAAAGCGTCTGGAAATGTCAAGTCAGCTAATCCGAAACTCGTACGCATTGATCATCAACAGCTGTTTATATTCTCTGCATAAACCAACTCCCGTTTATAACAGAGAGAACGCACATATGACTGCACACAGTAGTAGTAGGTACCAATACCAGACAACAACAATCACAACAGCAGTCACAACAGTGACAGCGACAAGTACACATAACAGGACATAAAGCGGGGGATATCAACGGCCCCGTGAACGAATAATATAAAGCTACAGCGAGCGGGCGCAGAAGGCGCGGTGGTATGCGAAGGTGGAAAGTGGAAGACGGCGAAATGGGAACAGCTTGGGAGAGAAGAGGCAGAATGGAAAATGAAAGAAGCGAACATGCGAAATGCGGGAGAAGGATGGAAGGAGCGTGGATCGTGACATGCATGATTGGATGCGGGCGATACGTGACGGGGGGATGAGCGAGGGGACGCAGAGGTGGCAAAGAAAGCGGGGTGGGGTTCACAGAATTACAGTACAGTAGAGCCAACAGAGCGTCTCACAGCGGGTCGGACAAGAAACAGCTAACTTACATGCAACAAAACCAGACGGGGGATCATCAAGGCACCGGTGCGCCCGTCAGCCCGCCAACGACGAAGCACACGACGACCGCAGCGATCAGCGCGCTCCGGACGACGATCTCCCACTGCGCCCTCGTCACGACCGGGTTCAACACCGGCGTGAGGGGCACCGCGAACGCCGGCACCGCGCGCACCTTCCTGAACCGCACCGTCCACCCCAGCTTCACGTCCGCCTCCTTGTCCACCTTGTCCGCATAGCACTCGGACACGACTGTCGTTGTCGGGGATGCGCCAGTGGATGGAACAAGGTTCGGGAAAGTGAAGGCACTGTGTACGATGGTTCCCGTCGGCGACAACCCTGCCTCGGACGAGTCCTCGGCGACGCCCCAACCGATACCCCACCCCTTCTCCTTCTCGATGTCGGCGATGCACACAGGCACACCATTTTCCTCCCGTTCAATATGCACACGCACAACGTTTCCCGGGCTGCACCGCGTCTGCCAGCGGCTCAGCACACCCTTCGGCCCGAGGCTCACCCACTTGTCGAGCGAGTTCATCGCGCCGCGCAGTTTCCCCGTGTTCTTCGTGTCCTGACCATCCGTTTGCTCGCCAGAGAGGTGGCGGTTGACCTGACCACGGTACCGGGCAGTGGCAAACCTCGGACGTCTTGGCGGTAGGGCGTCGAAGTCAAAGGGATCGACAGGCTGCCGCGAAGCGATGCTACGTCCGGCCTCGACATCATCGCCGACCTCACCCTTGATATCGTAAGAGAACGGATGAATGAAGCTAGCCGTTGCCGTTGCCTCGCCCTCCTCGTAATCAGGCCAGAGCGGAGGGCGGGGGAATGAAGCCGTTGCAGGACCTTCAGGTGCGGGGTGTTCGTCGTAAAAAGCCTCCGAGATCTCGATACAGGGAGTGGAGACCGGGGCACGACGCTGGCTGCACTCATCCCCGTCTTCATAGCCGCTGTCGTGCGCTTCGTCCTCCTCCGTATACTGTACTGAGGCGATTTC
Source organism: Fomitopsis betulina (assembly GCA_022606075.1). Taxonomy (NCBI): domain Eukaryota; kingdom Fungi; phylum Basidiomycota; class Agaricomycetes; order Polyporales; family Fomitopsidaceae; genus Fomitopsis; species Fomitopsis betulina. The sequence continues at coordinate 328,642 of JABYQK010000016.1, forward strand.
GATGTCGCAGTCTTGCGAAACACGCTCAGGGCGAGCAAAGACTCGCTGTGGCATCTGCAAGTCACTATCCTCGGAAAACCTAGAGGCCGGTGTGATGATGGATAACTTGGGTTTCTCCATGGATGTGGTGGTCCGGCCACTAAGGTCCACAGGCTTGACAGGGATGGGGTAGCTGATCTCTGGAACAGAAGACTGCCGACGAGGATAACGGAAAGGAACATTGAACTGTATTGGAATAGGCGCATTAGGGGCGGGGCGTGGTTGGAAGAGTGATGTGACCGAGACAGACGGTGATGGGTGGGGCTGTGGATCTGAGATGGGTGGTCGAACAAGTTCGAATGATCTGAGTTGTCGAAGATCGCCGAAAACGTATATCATCATGCAGACCTGATGATGCAATGCATATCAATTGGATCGACATGCAACAGACAAGCGCATACATACCCCGTACATCGCGGAAACGAAAATGGTCAGGCCGGCCCACATCCCAGGAATAGCAGCCAACCTCCACCAACGGTTGCCATGGACGGCAAAGTTGATGATGAGCGGAATACTGCGCAGCCCTTCAGCCCGAAGTGTAGCAGACTGAAAACAAACCAACATACCTGCCCGCCAGGCCGATGACAATCCCCCCTGCACTTCCACAAACAGCACGGGGGGTGCCTACGTTGTTGTATGTCGCAAGAACGAAGCGCTGTAAGCTTTCCGCGAGCATTTCGCGGACGACCTCCGCGAGCTCATTGAAGACCGCAGGATCGGGCGGGGGGACGCTATTACCTACGCATATATCGACACTCATGCACTATATCTTCACTAGGATATGATTTGGACGCACCTTCAATACCCCATACGCATGTCGACTGACTCCACGACCCGTGTCTAAGATCCCTCTTTCCCTCTGGACTCCCCGCCAAGCTACTCGGTGATGACATGTGGAACGGAGCGAGAACGTCACTCGGAACATCCAACTCGTAATCACCATTGGGGGTGAGGAACGTCCGCTTTGCCCGGGAGTAGGAGTAGGAAAGCTCCGGGTTCGCAGGGGGGTTGGATTGAGGTGTGCGGTACTCACGGCGGGGCGTGCCGTTGTGCGATGCGCGCGCGAGACGACTCTTCCGCACCCATTCCCCGTAGTTCTGGGAGTACTCACGGAGCCACAGGATGAAATACCTAGGCCAGGTAAGGATGCGGGCGCCAAGCTCGGAGCTGAGGGACGTACAAGTTCTCGACATTATGCTCGACGAAGAGGAGCCATTCCTCAAAGTCCTTCAATCCGAGGGGTGGAAGATGCTTGCGATCAAGAATGTCGTCGAGGCTGATCTCAAAACGCGGGATTACACCGAAGGTGGGAAGTTGGCCTCGTGCCGGAGGCGGATTGAACAAGCGCGTCTGCGCGCATATAGTCAGTTTCCTGGACACGGACGGAGGCTGGGCGGACGCACGGGCAGCGATACGAGTGCCTTGAGACTCAGCCTGGTTGTCTTTGGCTGGGACTGGACGGGCGCTGGGAGCGCGGAGAGAACGCCCTGTGCGCGCTGGTTGGACACGAGCACAGGCTTAGGATACGTCGGGGCACCACTCGAGCTCATCGTGTGCGGACAGGAGGGGGACTCTGCAACGCGCGGGTGGATAGCAAGAAGCTAGGGAGAGGCGGCGAGTGGGGGGCGGACGGAGCGCATGGGCTGGCGAATATGAGCCGGGGGCAACTGTAAAAAGGACAATTGTGACGGAGGGTGATCCAGTGGGGAAGCCTCGCGGGGACCCGGCATGCATTGGCAGCTTCTGGCAGGGAACACGCTCCAGCGACAGCTGGGAAGCACGCGCTCTGCCGTTTTCAGCGAACTCGGCGCCTCTTCTCAGTATCCCCTCCAGTGACCTAATCTCTTTCCCGCCCTCATCGTTCGTTCTGCGCCCGCCAGTCCCGCCGCCGTCCTTGTTCGCCTCCCCCATCGACGTCCCACTTGGCGTGACGGCGCATCCCCGACGTCGCTACGTCGCTCTTGCTGGTACGGCCGAGGCTCGGAGCTTCTGGGTGAGTAACGCGGCGAATGGCTGAATCCAAAGTTAGGGTTGGGCCTCCTATCATCGAATGAACCTTCCAGTCTTCCGGAAGGTGTCGGCCGTGACAGCGTTTACCCCGAGATTCTGGCTGACCGCGCTGAAGTGGTTCGTCCGCATACAGGTTCAGGCAGGAAGGACTCTCGTAAGCGGAGGGGACAATCCCAGGCAACATGACAATGACACGCACGAAGTGAGCGCACGATCGGATCTGTGACGAACGGGCTAGCCGCATGGAGCATTCTGCCCCAACTCCTCCCAACTTCCTCCTGCGATGTTCAACATTTATTTCTCAACAGATTACATACCCCGCGACATATGTCACAGCTACGCAGCGCCGCAAAGAGGGTAGAATATCTGCGGGCCCGCTGCTAGGCAGAGCGCAATAAAGCCATGTACGGTATGTGTTCCGCCACAGAAATCCACAACTCGCCTCGAGCCCTGCTGTCACTCTAGCTGAGCATGTTCAAGCAGCCCGCTCCGCACAGGCCATTTCGGGCGAGTCCTCGCGCTGAAGGTCGTTGCTCTTCCATTTTGAGGTGTGAGCACGTCAAGAACTTGGTGGCGCTGCAGTGCACTCGATCACGTCCCGCCGCAGCTCGCGGACGGGTGACATCGCTCGATACACACTATCCTACAGGTACGTTGACTCACTGTCTGCGTCTTCCGGTTAACACATCTGCCCCCGGCGTGCATGTCACCCCTGCTGTGCACCCCCGCGTGGCCAGCGAGCAAACCATCGACGCCACCCGGATCCGAATCAGCATCATTATATTGACTGTTAGTGTGCGCATGGTCTTCATTTTGAATGGAGCACAGGTCAGCCTGCCCTGGCTGCAATCCGAGGCGACAGCTCCTCCGCGCACATTATTGATCCTCTACGACATGCAGTGGAGTAGCGTATACTGACGCGCATTACACTACCGTATAAGGTTAGTTATTGGCTACTTGTGCCCAGGGGCAGACCGTTCGCGGCCCGCGCGACAATTCCTCGCAGAAGCTAGCTGACGGCACCGGGGGCCACCAGCGGATTGTTCCGGACCCCCGTCATCAAGAAGCTGGTGCATCGGCTTCCTCACTCAGTGATACAGTGTCCGCCACGTACTAAATCAACGCTCTGCCACTACCTCTGCAAAGTCGCTGTTCTCAGTGACACTGAGTAGGAGGAACAGCATCGGCTGCGGTGTGCATACAGCCTGATCACTGTTCGTTCTCAAAGGTAGCTGGTCCCTCGTGTGCTTGATCACCGGGTGTGGCCAGACAGCGAGCTTCAAGCCTCTGGTGTCGCGGCTCTGATCTGCGAGCCTCGTAACAGCAGTTGCTGCGCAATTAGAGCTCTAGCTCTGGAAGGCTTGGTGACAGCAATGACTCCCACTTTGCTCCCACTCGTCGGACGAATGAAGGTGTATATGATAGCCGTGCCAATAACGCCGGCAGAACACCGCGGTACTATGACAGCACTTCCTCTTAGCCCATATTAACCCACACATACTTAGGTACGTGGTGTTGATTATCCCGCTGGAACCGCATCGCTGCAGCTACCAGCGCGTCCTCGCGGTCACGGGATCGTTCCTCCGCCAACCGACGGTTGCGTGTATATGCATGATTGTATTGACGCAGTGAAATCCCGTATCGGTTCGCAGCTGTAGCTAACGATCCGCCTTCGTGCAAGAGCCTCACGTAGCTGACCCTATTTCTCGAACGCCACCAACGATGCCTCGTCGCACGGATCCAGTGACGACGGGTGTTCTACTGTGCTTGCCAAGCTCATCTGATGGCAGTCACTTTGGCCAGGGCCTCAGATTGCTTCCGTTAGACCATGCTTCATCCGGCTCGGAGTATTTATGCGCTATGGCCTAGTAGAAGCATCATTATGTTGCCGGTGCCAGTGCTGCCAGGTTGCGCTGGTAGTCGCTACCGTGCACGGCGCGCTCATGATACTAGTGGTGGGGCCAATCTTTATTTGTCCTCTTTACGTTATCCGGTCTTAAGTCAACTGTACGTGGGGGCGCAAGAGCCATCGAACCTCAGCAGCGGCAAGTCCACCTCTCTCTTCCTTGAGGTTCGTGTCTCGCCGCAATGTCACTGTATCGTGTATTGTACTTTTGATTAGACTCCCGCTCAAGAACTCAGACACACCATCCTTCACTTCAACCTGTGAGTGGCAGCAGTCTTATTTCGTGTGTCTTCGCTTACAACTGGCACTATCGGATGTCGCCCCGCTAGGCCTACTATAATGTACTTTGAGATCGATTTTGAGTCACCCTCGGACGCACTTATTGCCCCGGCTCTGCATAATGCGGCTGGCGCGCCTTCGGAGATGAACATGACGACCATCGAGGATCCCCTGGGACGAATCCGCGAAAGCGCCTACATACAATGGGTCCTGACCCGTCTTAAAACTGGTACAAGGCTGGAGCGCGCTTCCCACGGAGTCCAACGCATATTGGCACCTGCTCAACCGCGAGTCCTTCGTGGCATACGTGCAGAAGATCGTGATCCCTCATGTCACCTCCCTCGTGTTCCGGGAGGTGCACCCCAAGTTTGTCATCGCGTCCCTACGCGCATTCCACCTCCCCCACCTCGCCGCGCTTGACCTTGACTACAACATCGACCACAACCAGACCGACCCGCGCGTGCTGCTGCGCATGCTCGTCGCCACCGCGCGGCCGCTGCTCTCGCGCCTCACCGAGTTTCAGACGAGCTACGAGATGCACTGCCACGACCCCGACGCCATCGCGCGGCTCTGCGAGGCGCTCCCCAACGTGACGCACTTCCGGCTGCACTACTGGGGCGACTTGTACGAGTGCGAGGAGTGGTGGGATGTGCTCCGCGTGCAGTGGGAGCACGTCGCTGCCCACCCCGAGGCTCTCTCGCGCCTGTCCCCGTACTTGCCGCGCCTGCGTAGGCTGCATACGTGCGGGCTCAGCGTACCGAGGCTGCGTGGGCTCCTCGACATCGCGCGCGGCTCGGCTGTCCTTTCCTGGAGATCCAGTACGGGATGGGTCTTATTTCGCAGTCTGAGCATGATGGCCTCAAAGAGGAGCTGGACGTGTTCAAGTGCTTCGAGGATATCACCCCGGATCCGGTGGCAAGTCCGCCTGCATGGCATGCAAGGGGCGGTCTCAACGCGTGCTGAGGGGAAACGTGCAGTGATGACTGCGGCGGAGATTGACTGGCATATCCCGGTGTCGATTGCTCACCCAATGACGGCTGATATGTACATATATGTGGTCTGTAGAGTCTTGTGTTACGCACTACCCTTGCCTCCTTACGTTGGCTATAGCCACTGCGTCTGTCACACTGAAAAGGGACAACAACTAGTGAAGCTCAGCACTCGTGTAGAGTAGATGTTATGTGGGATAATTAGGTTCTGGAGTATCAGACGACTCGCGCATGTATGGCACTCATTATTGCCACGTAAACGCACCGTACACCGGCGATTTATACGCTACTCAGTATAGTGCGCTCAATCGGTTCAGCACGTATTGGTGAGCCTTGACAACGACGCCATCAGCATCTGCATGAGCTCCGAGATGTCTAACTTACCGAGATGGGCTCGTACTTCTTGGGATTGGTCTCAGAGTACGTGCCAGGCAGGCAGTCAACCACTCGCGAGAAATCCTATGATGGCCGATCAGTAAGCTAGCCACATACTGTTCTTAATCAGGACACACCGTAGAACAGAACTAGAGTAGGATCGATCAGTCAGTACAGGGAGTATGCGAGCATGGAGGGACATACGTAGGGAATAGAGTAACGCTCCGGTACTATACCATCCTCTGGGCGCTTCTCCGGTGCTCTGACTCGATGCACGGGGCTCTTGATCATATCGTTTGACCCTGCAAGGATGCCAACCGCGTTAGCTCACCTACTTCGTGTAATCTCGCTGTTAGAGACTCACATCGCATCATGAAGTCTCCGGCATTCACGACGATAGCACCCTCCACTGGGGTCGCGGCCTGCGTGGACAGTCAGCTCGAGATATAATATGACGGGTGTATGACTGACGATCCATGTGCCGGGATTCTTAGGATCCTCGGCCTCCAGCCCACCAGCGCCGTCTTGCAGCAGAAGCGTTATGCTTATAAAGTCCGAGTGCGTCCCGATTCTCTCCACTTCGTTCTTCTCGATCTGCTCTATAGGGATGCTTCGGTATTGCGTCAGGCTGATTGATGCCACGCTAGGGTAGGTGGGGCACATACCTCGGATAACGCAAGAGACGCAGTTGATTATCCGACGCAGCGTGACGTTCTCCTAGATAGTCCTCGTCTAGATGAAGTCCTACGGATAAAGCACGCAGGATTGAAAGCTCCACTTTACGAAGGGACTGGATACAGATCACCGTGAGCGAGCATGAATATCGGATAGTGCGATGACGAACCCAAAAGAAATCGAGGGAAGCCTCCTTGAAGCCAGGCAGTATACCGTCGGGTAACCATATATTGGGTATCGGATCATCTTCTCGACCGCAGTCGAAGACCTCCTTGACATCTGGTGCCTGCGCGCGGAGCTTGGCTAGCTCTTCCTTGTCGTACACATGCTGAGACAACTTCTCCTGGCCGGGAGGAGAGTATCCTGAAAGACGCGATTCAACGACACTAGGAAATGCGTGGGTTTGATGAGCATTACTGACCTCGCGGGAGGGGGATGTCTACAGGATGCGGGGCAAGCATCTTGGTTTCCATCGGAAGCGCGAAGAACTTTCTGGACTGCATTGAACGGGGTCACCTCATGTATCAGGACGCATCGAGGAGGGCACGGTACGCACCCAGTCAAACATGCTGTCGACCTTGTCCTTCGGCAACCCATAATTGACCAGGTAGACCAAACCGACAGATTTGAATGAGTCAAGCACGGCGTCGGCCACAGCTTGCTTGTTTGAACCATCTAGAAATGGTGCAAAGTCGACGAAAGATATTCCGTTGACATCTCCTAGCTTGGCGCTGTTGGAGGAAGGGGGCGTGACGGGGGCCGGCATGGCGAGCAGTGTAAGATGGCTAGCTCGAGAGAAGAGGGGGGCGCAAACGAATTTTCGAACATCGTCCTCCGAGTCGCTCCTCCTTTAAGTAGGCTCGACACAGACCCCTCATATTAATGCAAACCCCCAAAGACCCCGTGAGGTCCCTCCTAACACCGGGCTGGCGCAAGGGAGCGGAACAGCCACTCACCCCCATCAGCCCCTGTCAGCGAGCCGAAAAACATATGTTGCGTCGTTGTCCGCATGTATCGGGGTGATTAGTGGGCCGTCCAATTCCTCGATGCTGATGTCGGCCTCATAATGTTCCCAAGTTCATTGGCTGTGCTGATGCGAACAGCCTAACTGATGAACTCGAATGCGCGTCCTCCCACTGCTTCAACTCCCTTCTGGACACTACACGTCGCACGCAGTCGCATAGGTGCAGAAAGAGCTACAAGCAACACGGCAAGAGGGAGGGTGGTAAGAGCGTGCGACGGGCAATTACTGGGAGCTCGAGGCAGGATGACAATGAATTTCGAAACACCCCGGGCGCGTGGAAGGAAACTAGCCGATGCACGAGTACGCGGCCGTTTACCACAATCTGATCTTGGTGCGCATGCGTAGCCCTAGTGGCCGCCAAAGGTGGAGAGGGAGGTAGAGGAGAGAGAAAAGGAAGCAGAGGCGAGTCCAGGCGAAGTGCAATTCAAGGGAGAGCCAGTTCGAGCATACCGTCACTTGCATTCCGTAGATCTCGGGGACATCACATGAAGCTTATAAATGAAGCTAGGCGCCGGCCTAAATAATCCCCTCTCGTCAGTGCCAATCATGGGTTGCCGAAGGACAAGGTCGATAGTATGCCCAACAGTCCGTGCTGCATGAGCCAGATCCGTTCGCAGTCAAGAAGGTTCTTCCAGCTTCCAATGGAAACCAAGATGCACACCCTACAAGCGGTATGCACGCGCGAGAGGAAAGTTCATCACCGTTGCATAGACTGCTCGCGTGCTGATACAAGACCTCCGATAGGATACTCTCCTCCGGGCCAGGAGAAGCTGTCACGGATTTGAACGAGTCAAGCAAGGCATCGGCCACAGCTTGCTTGTTTGAACCATCTATGAATAGTGCAAAGTCGACGATAGATATTCCGTCGACATTTCCTAGCTTGACGCTGTTGGGGGAGGTGGATGTCACGAGAGCCGACTTGAAGCTGGCAGGCAATGATGGGGACCGTTGACTTGGCTTCTGACAGAACTATATATACAAGCACACTGTTAGTTTCCGAGTTTATTCCTCATTGGGAGACTGATAGTTGTCAGCCTCGCAGTGTGTTTAATCACAAGGTATTGAAGTATCGGAAAAATGAATACGCCGACGACACGTACTACGTGGCAGAGTGCGTCCCCCCGAGACATGATACATTGCGGTCAAATGATACGATGTAAGATATCCCGCTAGCTGAAGAGGTTACGCGTGTGCACTCATAACGACATGGTAGTTTGAGCGGGAAACGGACGCCGAGCGGAAAGCAGCACTTACCATACGCGTCAGTGATTGCAGATACAGATCTGATCGACGATTTCTTTCTCTGCCACCGACTCGCGCCACCAAGGCGCACATCCCAGTTGTGCTTGCTTTCACTTGTCATTCCTTGTCTAAGGCGGTTAGATTCGGCTCTTTGGAATACATTATAGGGCGACAGTTATAAACTCTGGTGCGTGCATCGTCACTGATAGCCAACTTCGTCACTGACATGCCGACACGCACTGGGTCATAAGCAGAAGCTCGCTGCTTGAGTGAGGCTCAAACATACGCCCGTCGTGAAAAAGGATCTGGGTATCCTACCAATCATAAACAAGCATGTCAAAGGCGAAGAAGTCCGGAAGACCTCTTGCACATGTTCCTACTCCAAGCACCCTCACTAGCAATCCTTATGTCGCGCCGCAGGATGGCCGCTGTCTCATAAACGACAAACTACCACCGGAGCTACTCGCACAGATATTCATGGCAGGCATAGACCTTGATGACCCAGCCGATGAAATTGACGAGGAGGATGAAGACGACATGGACGAAGACTCTGACTCGGACGACTCGGACGAAGAAACCGAGAAGCCGCCCCTGGAGGTGACCGTCTCACACGTCTGCAAGCTGTGGCGCGACGTCGCGATCAACACGCCTGCACTCTGGAGCACGCTCGACTTCTCCAGAGGACTCTCATTACCCGAGTCTGCGGTCTACCTCGAGCGGTCCAAGGGCGCACCACTGGACATCGCCATCGACATCACAACCGACGACGACGATGAGGGAGACATCGATGACCCTTCCAGCGCAGAGGAGCTTGAGCAAATACTTGACCTGATCATCCCCCACGTCTGGCACTGGCGTCAGCTCGAGCTCATGGTCTCCGACTACCCCCCTATGCACTCCGCGCTCACCCACATGGGCGCATGCGCGAGCGCGCCGCTGCTCGAGGTACTCCAGCTCTACCACTACGAGGACGGCGGTGACGACGACGACGACGAGAAGTTTGCACATGCGCAGTATAAGGAACAGGACTTTGTCCTCTTCCACGGGGACGCGCCGCGGCTCTCGCACGTCGCGCTCTGGGGCGTGCACCTCGACTGGGCGCGCTCCACCTTCCTCTGCGGGCTTGAGGAGCTCGAGCTCGCGTACCACGCGAAGGACGTCCGCCCGCCGTACCGTGACTTCGCGCGGATCCTCCGTGACTCACCCGCTATCGAGACGCTCACGCTCTGCTCGTCCGGGCCCGCCGGCGGGCCCGTTGAGTGGCTGGAAAGCGTGCTCGGCGCGGACGCGATGCAGACGGCAGAGAGCGCCGCGCCCGATGCGAACACTGTGCTCACCGTGCCGTCAATTGAGAACTTGGTCATCGCGTTCCTGGACCCCGAATACACGAAGCAGCTCATCGAGCGCCTCGCGTGCCCCAATCTCTCCTCGCTCGCACTCGACTTCGAGGAGGCGGACGGCACCGCGCTGCTCCAGGCCCTCACTCGGCCGTCGCAGGTGACTGGAAAGTCCATGCTCAGCGGTCTGCGCGCGCTCAAGATCGCGGGCGTGCAGTGCGACGATAGCGCTGTGATCGCGGATGTGTACGCGGCGCTGGTGAACCTACAGGCCTTCAACCTGAACTTCGACTTTGTGTCGTTGCGGTGGCACGAGGTGCTTCTCACGCAGTGGGAGAGCGTTGCGAGCTCGAACAGGGACCCGTTACTACCGAACCTCGACAATATCACGACGACGAGCCTGCCTGGGAAGGACGTGCGGAAGCTCATCGAGGTGCGGAAGGCGATAGGCAAGCCGCTGAAGCGGGTGTATATGAATCAGGACGATGAGCTAGAGCAGGCAGATGAAGACTGGATCAAGGGAAACGTTGAGGAGTTCGATTACTTTGAGGGCTCAGATGATGAGGACGACATCTTGATAGAGATGCCAGATGACGGTGAAGATGACGACGACGAACAGGAAGGCGCCGAATGGGCATACGTAGATTAATCTTGATTATATTGCAGTTCACCGACGCTTTGTCTCGCGAGCTCACTTGAGGAACAGGCTCTGTGGCTGAGACGTGATGACGGCTCATACAAAGAAATGAAGTACAGCGTGGTTATAATACTGATTCACGGCCACTCGTTGCCCTGGACGTTTGCATGATGGGAGGAATAGTCCCTGCAGTGTTCAATCGACTAGGTTATATGATACATACTGTATGCTGGGTTCTGAAATACAACAATGTCCACGGATTATGCAATTCTGAGACGTCGTGAACGAAGGACGCGACGGTGGTATGGGGAAAGTAGAATCATTGCTCCGGCGAAATTGCAGTCCTCTGCGATACCTGCGCCAGACCCAGCGCGACATCCGGTATACCTTCTTCCTCATCCCATTCTCCGTGAACATTCTTCTCCTTACCCTTCAGTGAGATGGACGCAGAGTTGCGCCCGTATGCAGGTCGATGGGGATTCGGCATCATGATCATGACAGCGACCTGCAACTCTTCATCTTCCTGCGATGTTTCTGTGGGTTGATAGGGGGTCGGAGAGGAAATATGAGACGTCGAGGGTGCGCGCCGGCGTGCAAAGGGACGCCGAAGGAGTGTAAGACGGGATGTGAAAGTATCTGGGCTGTCCTCATGAAGGGAGGATGCGCCGTCGCCAGGCTCGCTGGAATTGGGCGCAATCGTCTTTGCTGCTAAGGGCTGAGGGGCAACGAGTCAAAGGTTAGAGCAGCGGCAACAGTCAATGAGTGGGAATATCATCGCGACTGACCAGTGTCTCGCTCCACCCCTCCTTCGATGTAGGCGTAAGGTATACGTCCCATAGCGTCGGCTTCTCGAGGATCCTTCGTGGCCCCGGTGGGGTGCCAAACGGTGGATTTATGTATACACCCGCGGCGATGGCCTCCTCTATCCGTCTCCGGAAGCGCCGGCGGAGGATGAACGAGCGGAGGACGATCGCTGCAGAGACGAAGAGCAGCAGGAAGAGGGTCGCGAGGAACGTGAACCTGGTGGACGTAAAGTCGGAGTCGCCCGAGGACATGACGAGCGCAGACGCAGACGCAGGGCGGGGGTTGTTTAGGTGCGGTTGGGTTCGCAGTCAGCAAGGGCAACGGTTGTTTGTGGGTGTGAGCGCATGGCTATTATTAACAGATAGAAGCGGCCTACAAATAGAGCGAGGACGGCTGGGAGGTGCCGCCGCTCGCAGCTGCGTCAGTCGAGGTCGTGGCCGGGGACGAGGTCGAAGAGGTCGGAGACAACGAAGAGGAGGACGACATGGTGGACGATCATAGAGGTGTGCAGACCGCAGGCGGTGGCGACCCGCCTTGTCATGCTGCCATAAAAGGCAACTAAGGCCAATCAGAGAAAGCGAGTAGCCGTCCGCAACGCGAGTCCTCATGGGGCGGAGGAGCATAGTGCGTGGTGGTCGTGGTCATGAAGGCAGGCGCATGGTGGCACCCCTAACCTCCACACTACCGGCGGGCGATCCGCTCAGCTATCCAAGCCCATTCAAATTGCACAAGAAGCTTGGCACATTTCATACTTCTACTACACGTACACCTACATGCCTGCGCATAGTTCAGACCCTGGTTCCATGGCCCATCGGCCCATGCCTAGCCCACCACATTCCACACACGAGACGAAAGGACATTGTTGACTTCTTCGGCATTATTTCACGCTTGTAAGGGTAATTACATGTCATCGGCAGCGGGTTCATTATCACTACTAGTGCGAGAGAGCAGAGCGAGGGAGGAGAGGGATGGCGTGAGTGAGGAGGAACAAGCGAAGATGAATGGGATAATGCACGGCGAACGGCAAACAACGAGGGTGAGGAGGGTCACCACGGTCTGCGGGGCGGCCAACACGCCCGGCACGAGGTATTCTGCAGACCGCGGGGTGGGGCAGACCTGCAGACGGCGGAGAATGGAAGAAGGCAACAATAAGAATGGAAGAGACTCGGGAAGGGGTCTAGTCCGTGGCGACCGACCGCGGTAGTGCAGCCAAACTCGTGACGGGGGCAGCAGTAGCGGTTTTCATGCTAGTAGCGATGCTGAGAGGGAGGTCTGCAGCAGGTGATTCCCCAAGAAAGGCCGGTTGCGCGTACAGACTGCCGTAGACGTTCAGATGGATGCCCGTCAGTTTTGCGATGCGTTCGCCAAGATTTCGGAGCTCGGGCATGAGCGGTTCGAGCCCGCTCGACGTGTCCCCTCCCTGTGGGTCGTTACGCTTGAGCGCGGGGACAGCAATAGGGAGCGCGGTGCGGAGGACCGCGTCGCGCGCGCGCCGACGCATGAGCCCGCTGAGATGTGACGCAGGGTTCAAGTTTGACTCTGCCCAACTCGACGCGATCCGAGTCAGCTGCGCATCGGGTGTCGCATTCACGACGCTCTGCGCCGACGTCGAAGCGGAAGGTGTGGGGAGCGAGGCACGCGCTTCGCCCGCACGTCGTGTAACTTGCAGGATGACGTCCTCCACTTCCTCTTTCCACCGCTTGATCTCCGCCTCGCCCCGCGGTCCATTATCTCGCGGTGGCCGGAAGCACAGACCAAGGTGAGTGGGCCCGACCTCCCAGATCTCCTTCTTGAGCTTGAGCAGATCGTCGAGGGCGATGCGTACGTGGCCCTGCTGCTGACCAGACAGGACGAGCTGGCGATAGAGCATGAGGACCATGTACAGTGAGGCAAAGTCCGCAGCGTCTTTCGAGTAATTTGACACGCGTGCCTGGTCGAGGTATAGCGTCTCGGGGTATCGGGGCAGCGCGCCGGGCAGCGGGGGTCGTGGGGGGAGGTACGGGTGCGAGCTCGAACTGCGGGGTGGTGGGTTGAACACGAGCTCCACAATCCCCGTGGTCACAACAATGTCGATCTGCGTCCGGCGCGGCAATTTTGGGAAGGGCACTGGTGTGGAGGAGGTGGTCAGAGTGTATAGGTCCGCGTCCTCGGTGAGATCGCGGTGGATGGTGCGTAGCCAGAGGCGGGTCATGTCCATGCAGAGCCGGCCGTTCTCCTTGGTCTCCTGGAAGGTCTTCAGCTCGTACTGCGCAGCGCTCTGCACGAGGTACGGCCGGAGCGTCTGTAACTGGTGGTTCGCAACATCCTGCACAGCACACGCGTAACTTATTAACACCACATGGCACCCGCGAGAAGATGCAGACACACTGACCAGCTTCATGAGCTCCATTATCTCGAAGCACAGCCGGATCGCGCGGACGGCCTCCGCCTTGCTACCGCCACCCCCGGGGGCGCACGACTTGGCGAGGGCAACCATCTGGTCCACTGCACCGTCACGCATCGGCGCGCAATGGCACCGTATGATATCCCCGATGGTCTGGAAGACTCCGGAGGGGTCAAACAAGCCATGAGCTATCTCCTGTTGAATCAGGTCCGCGTCGAGCACGCTCCGGAGCAGCGCCACATGCGCGACGTTCTGCTGATACTGTGGGTGCAGCGCAGTTGGCTGCACGCACAGGCCGGTCGTCTTCGACATGACCGGCTGGATGATCGACACGAGCACTTCGAGTAGCTCGAGTAGAAGCGGCCGGATGCGCGAGGATGTGCGCACAGTGCATCGGCCATCCTGCGTGAACACGCAGAGCGGGCGCCCTGAGGGCAGGGGGAGTGAACCGCACTGGCATATACGCTCGCACGGCCGCCCGTGCGAGTCGACGGTGAAGCAGGTGCACCCACTCTCGAGTTCGCGCACGATGGCAATCCAGTAGTTCTCAGCCATGTCACGCTTTCGCCGGCTCGACGTAGGGCGGAACTGCAACCCGGAGTCGAAGAGCAGGTCGTGACCTGACGGGGGTGTGAGATAACTGGGAAGCACATATATGTACACGTAGGGACGCACGTAGCTGGGGGTTTCGGAGAATAGCTTCCAAATCTAGTTCCTTCAGAGTATCTCGGTTGATGGGAGGCTGGTGGGAGGGTATATGCGGCGAGAATGTCTCTATAGGTGAGACGGGCACGGACGAGGAGGGGCGGGGGGTTGTGGGCAAGGTGCATATTCGGAGGAGAGACCCCCTGCTGGGGCCGGGTTCGGTGGCGGATACGATGCCCATATCTCGGGTTTCGCTCATGCGGGTACGGCGAAGGAACTTACGGGCAGGTGAGGGCAGCGCAGGACTGTAGAATCTCTTACGGACGCGTCGCGGGGAGGAAGGAAGCGGGGGTATATCTATGCGTGGTCGCTTCGGTTTGGAGGGGCCGTCCTTCTGGCTCTCGGCGACAAAGGGGTTGACGGTGGAGGGGGAGGGCAGTGGCTGCTGCCAGGAGGGTACGATGCCGACGTCGGTGTCTGCTAGCAGCCAGGACGCGGTAGAGGCGCGTTCGGGGCTGCTGGCTGGGCAGCGAGGAGTTGCGGCGGGGTCGACAAGCATGGAGTCGCAGGGAGGGGCGGCCTCGACGGAGGGGGAGCCATCCTGGGCCTGGCAGTGGGAGGACTGGCAGTCGTCCTGGTCGGCCTTGCGTTTGCGGTTGAGGGGATGGAAGTCATGGGCAAGGTCGTCCATGGGGGGCGGGGAGGAGGATCAGAGGCCGGGGAAGATGAGGCGCATATTTAGGGGAAGAGGGACGGATGCCAGCAGGCCGCTCGCCCTCCACGCTGCCATAGGCTCCTCCTGCCACAAGGCTCCAGTTCAGACGCCTGCTTATTCTTTCCGCCCGCCAAAAATCAGGCTTCGGCTGCCCGCGCTGCCTCTCGTGTCTGCTGCGCCCTGCTGCCTCCTCCTCGCTGCACACCCCAGCCAGCAGACACCAGCGAGGGCGACACCAGCTGCGATAGCGCACTCTGCGGATCACGCTCGCCCATCTCCGTCTGCTGCATTCGCACGCTTCGCCTGCACCATCGCCACGTTCTCGCCGGGCGTTTTGCTCTGTCCGACTGCGTTCTCCTGCGATGCACCTGTCGTACGTAACGTCCTATCTGATGCTACAGACCCGTTTTGTCGACTTGCACACTACCCTGCTGCCGCGCCGCGTGCTGCCCGGCCGGCTTGGGAGAGTATAATGTCGTGTGCTAGGCGACGACGAGGCGAGCTGGCCCTGAAACGCACCGCCGAAAATGGCTGTCGACGGTCGGGGATGGCCAGTTGTGGGTAACGACTTTGTTGCGGGGCCACGTGTGGACGACACGAGGCTCTGCAGCGCCCGAATCCTATTCCCGCCCTGCCGTTCTAAATGCTCTCTCCACCGCGGACCCACAGCACGGACACCAACTCATGTTCATCATGTCTGTTCTGCACGTCCCAGTGGCCTGCGTGTACTCTCTCGATTGGATGTGCGAACGCGCAAAACATATGTCGAAACGCATGTCTGTCGCAATGGAAACTCGCATTGCCCGGCCATCGATGGCGTCCACTCCGGCACTTACCTGATGCCATACAGGACCCTTTGCTTGTTTGAATCATCTTAGTGCATCACCCACCTGTCAGTTGATACCTGCGATCCAACTTCAACTGCCACCTCCAGCTGCCCCATCAAGCCAGATCAATGCCCGTTCATACCAAACCTGATCTCGTAGGTGAAGGCTGACATCACACAGGTAAGAGGCAATTGCCTCGACCGGGCTGCCATTGTGATCCAAGCCTGAAGCACGTCACCAACCCCTGCTTGCTACTGCCCGAACGTTCGAACCAACATCGCGCAATCGCCTCCTGTGCTCTATCGCTCCTCCTGTCCGTTCTCCCTCGG
Organism: Fomitopsis betulina; assembly: GCA_022606075.1. Lineage (NCBI taxonomy): Eukaryota > Fungi > Basidiomycota > Agaricomycetes > Polyporales > Fomitopsidaceae > Fomitopsis > Fomitopsis betulina. Next base: position 344,858 of record JABYQK010000016.1, read on the forward strand.
AAGTGACCGTAGACGCGCCTCCTAGCCCCGCCTGCAGCCCAAACCCGCACGCCCATGCCCAGATAGCACTCGAGCCTCCGTGTCGTTCGACTCCTGCCGTATCCGCTCCCCTCTCCGCTGCACTCTTCATTCCGCACGCTCTACGAGCATATACGCTTCCACATCGCCGCGACTACAATAGGCCGGCCATATGATCCCCCGGAGCCAGCTGCAGCCAAATGCCCCCGCGCGTGGTCCGGACGAGCCCTGCGTCTTTGGACCGCGCAACCCAGGGACACTGCCATTCTGTGGAGCCACTTCCCCCGAGCCTGCCGTTCGTCGCGTCGTTCCCGTGTCGTCCCCCCTCGTGTCCCCTGGTCGATCCCGCGAGCCCCTCTGCTGGTGCACAGTACCCTGTCTTCCTCGCCACCTCCCCGGCTCACCCGCCAGCTTATCTCATTGTTCGCTGCCGCTGGTTCTCATTCGCACCTGCGCTTCCCTGCTTCCAGTACCCACCCGCACGCTAGTCTCCTCGTCCTGGACCGGTGCAGCCCCTCTTGACACTGGGCCCGCGCACGCCCAGCAGCCAGGATGACAGTACGGGGTCCGCACCTTGACACGGCCGACTCACACGTCCGAGAGCTCTCCGGTGTTCTATCACGTCATGCTCACGTCCGCGCAAGCCCCACTGTCGCTCATGTATGGTTGGCCGGCAGCGCGGGCAAGCGGGCGCGCATCCAGGCTTTTCAGACTTGCTGGCTCTCACGCAGACGGTGTGACTTTGACATTACTGTTTCTGGCAACCATCCTCGAAGGGGCCCGAAGATCCCGCGCGTGGGGTGCGCCGAGCAGGACTGCAGGTAAGCCGTATTAAATGGCTGCCCTGCTTCATCCTCGCGCGTGGGTCTCCCGGCCGCTTCGGAGGGAGATAGCCGGGCGCGGGGGACCCTGGCTGGGGCGCCATGATAGCCCTTCATAGTAGCACTGCGCCTGCATGGCAATGTACATTGACGTCACAGAGCGTACCATCTCAATCCTCGTACATCGGACGCCCTGAGCATGGGAGCTGCTGACATGCCCGTCCTCTCCGTTCCGCCACCTGTGCCGTACCCCCACCTTCGCACAAGCACGTTGGAATGTCATGCAGGTCATGCAATTGCAAGGTACCAAGACTGCGGGATGTACATGAAGGCGTCGAGCGTCCCATCACAGCCATCCTTAAGCTTCCGTCGTTTACGCATCGTCAACGAGCTTCCCTCCCGTCTGCCCGCCCGGTTGTAGCCCGTCTTCTGTGGCCTTCTTCGTCGCCTTACGCCCGTAGAACTCTGCGATGATCTTCGGGTTGATGCGGTTCAGTTGCTCCTTGGGGAAGATACGAAGCAGGTTCCATGCAAGATCGAGCGATTCGAAGATAGTGCGCGACTCGTATGGCCCTAGGGGTGAGAACGTTGAGTCAGGCATGTGTAGTGCCACGATCGGTGTGTCCTCGTACCTTGGCCGACGAACTGTCGCTCGAACTTGTCCAGGAACTCAAGAGCCAACTTGTCTTCGGGTGACAAGGCCTCTTCACCAACTACAGCCTTCATGGCCGCGGCGTCACGACCAATGGCGTATTTCGCATACTGCAGCGGTATGGTGAGAACACTCCAGCATGGCCTAGATCTTTGTCAAACAGATAAGGCTCACCAGCTGGTTTGAGACATCGCCGTGGTCCTTTCTCGTCAGCTCATCACCAATAGCGCTCTTCATCAACCGCGAAAGCGATGGGAGCACATTAATGGGAGGATAAATCTGTCGGTTGTGCAAGTTCCTGTCAACGAAGATTTGGCCCTCGGTGATATATCCTGTCAAGTCCGGAATCGGGTGTGTAATATCTAACAGTGGCAGATCGAACATCAAAGATCGGTACACGGTGGTCAGCTGGTATATTGGCCGGAGGCCTCAACGGAAGAACACACCATCATTAGGCATGGTCAAGATGGGAATCTGCGTGATGGACCCGTTGCGGCCTTCGACACGGCCAGCACGTTCGTAGATGGTGGACAGATCCGTGTACATGTAACCAGGATAACCACGACGACCGGGCACCTCCTCACGGGCGGCCGATACCTGTGCGACACAGCATGAGTTTCATTAATCAAGCTCAGTAACGCCGCTATGCTTGCCTCGCGCAGCGCGTCCGCGTATGACGACATGTCCGTCAAGATGACCAGGACATGTTTCTCAAGCTGGTACGCGTAGTACTCCGCGGTCGTCAGCGCGAGACGCGGCGTGATGATTCGCTCGATCGTTGGGTCGTTTGCAAGGTTCAGGAACAGCGTTACACGGTCCAGACTGCCGTTCTCTTCGAAGTCCTGCTTAAAGAACCGTGCTGTCTCCATGTTGACACCCATGGCAGCGAAGACAACCGAGAAGTTGTCCTCGTGCCCGTCGTGGACGTCCTTGGTGGGCCTCTTCACCAACCCGGCTTGCCGCACGATCTGGGCAGCAATCTGCGGGACAATGGCAAGAAGAGAGGAGGATGTAAGAAGACATGAGTTACGGTCGTGTTTCAGACGTACTTCATTGTGCGGCAGACCAGCTGCAGAGAAGATTGGAATCTTCTGCCCACGAGCAATAGAGTTCATGGTGTCAATGGTCGAGATACCTGTTTGGATCATCTCTTCGGGGTATATACGAGAATATGGGTTAATGGGGGAGCCTACGGATACCCGTCAGATACGCCATCAACGAGTGAATCGAAGTAACGGTTCACCGTTAATGTCCAGGTAATCCTCCGCAAACACTTTAGGGCCCTGGTCAATGGGCAAGCCGGAACCATTGAATATCCGCCCCAGCATGTCCTCCGAGACGGGCAGCTTCATACTGCTTCCAGTGAACTCGACATGCGTGGCCTTGACGTCGACTCCTGACGTCCCTTCGAACACCTGCACGATGGCCTTCTTTCCTTGCACCTCCAGCACTTGTCCGCCACGTTTCGTGCCATCCGGAAGCGTGAGCTGGACAATCTCATTGTAGGACGGGAACTGCGGGCGAAAGTGAGGGGTTCTAGGTGCTTAACACTCATCTCGCTAAAATACATACCTTGACGTTATCTAGTACGACCAAGGGGCTGGAGATAGATTAGTCTAGACTTCCCATACACGCGTGCATGGCACTCACCCGTTAATAGCAGAGACGGTACGGTAGTCTACAGAACACTCCCAGGCTCAGCACGGCTTCCTGCAAGTCATCTGGACTCTCCTCACCCAGGTGTGGTTGGACACTGTACTCCCGTGTCACCGCTGCAGCATTGATTGCTGCCAGCTCCTTGTCGCTTATTCTCGGGTCTGCAACCATCCTCGCGAGCGGCAGTGGTGGAAATGGCGAGGATGATAGAACAACGCACATTGTGCCTGCCTGACGCAAGTGTATAGATCTAATGTCCGATTTTCTCACGCATACTGCGATGTCAATACAATGTTGATAAGGGTAAGTACTACAATTACAGACGTCATGCTGCGGCTTCCACTGCATCCTACTCGCAGACTATCATCCCGCCGAAAGAAGCCCTACACAACGGCGTGCTGCTTCCTCCACCGCAGCAATCTCAGTGGTTGACCTGGTCAAATCCGCCGTGAGTTATGTAGTCATAACACGCAGATATCAATCACACTGACCATTCGGTAGTGAGCAATATCTCCTCCGCTTCATCAGTCTCGAAGCCCAGATCCTTTGTTTGCAGCACGAGGTAAAGATGCTCTGCGGTGTCCGCGCGGACCTATGCGAGACTATTAACATGCAGAACTCGTCGAGCATCAGCGTCTCACCTTCGGGTATTGATGAGCCAGGAAGCTTGCTAAGTGTACCACACACTCCGCTCGTAATGACTCCATCGACAGAAGGTTAACAACTCTGATCCGCAATGAGGACGCGTGGAGGGCATACGGAGTAGAAGAGTCTTACATCCGCATGGACATCACGATGCGCTGATGGTTCTTCAAGCGAGCCACGTTTCTCGTGGCTATCGAAAGCAGGGACCGGAGACTGAGGTAGCATGTTCAGTACCTGGCGATCGGCGAGGGGCACCTTACGTACCTTGCAAGTCCCGTGGGGTCCTCCGGTAATGCGTCAAAGACATCCGACTCAAGGAGCACGCTAAACGTTTGCAATACGGGGACAACAACGTTGTTCGAGCTGAGATTGCGGCTAGCCTGTTTCACGAGATCCTGCACAAGGCTGCGTTGATTGTGTGCGCCCGGCTTTGCAGTATTGACGGGGAGGTCGCGGACATACGCAACGAGGCTAGCTGTGACGGGACGTTGCTGCGTGTAACCACTAGTCAGCTTGCAAGAGAGGCCAGGTCATTGGGACCAACCGTGCTGTCCGTTTTCGTACTGGCACTCAACACAAGGCCTGCTAGGACAGCGCCTCGATACCTCTCGATCTCCAGCAGTTGGACGGCTTTAGGGAACAACTTGTCTCCCTCATTCCAATTGAGGGTCTCGGCGTCACTGGGATCAATGCAAGTAAGCCATGTATTAGAGGGAAGGTACACTGTCTGGACCAACCTCTGGAATAGCGACTTCATCAGCTCATGGCCGTGTATAGCCCACTGCTCAACGCCAGGAATAGCCGGCAGTGGTAAAACAAGGAGGCGCATGAAGCATTCACCGGCCAACTGTCGAACGTTGTCCAGACGCTCTACGCCTTGTTTCAATATCCCGCCAATGGTGTCGTGGTATTTGACAGAGGGTAAGTAATCGGTGAGGCTGTCCAAATTCGAGGCTGCTGGGAGCAGAATCTCCGAAAAGACTGTCAGGCCTTTGATGCACGCTATGCGGACCCATGAACCGACGTCTCCCCGTTCATCAGATGTGTAGTCTGTCAGGCCGTCCAGCATGGCATCCGTCATCTGATTCACAGTTTCCGGTGACAGATCTGAAAAAGAGTTAGCGTATTTGAGATTAAGGGAAATGCATCGACGTACGGTCGCTTAGCTTGGCGACAACGCTTGAGAGGATCTGGGGCATCGACTCGAATGCATTCCGCCGGGCTTCAATGTTCACAACTGCCGAAGGATTCTACACGCTGCAATCAGCTCTGCAGTTACACACAAGACGGTGATCGTACCGATCGATCTACGCATTTCAGCAAACAGCCGATGACATTGAGGATACCGTGTGGGTAGGCCGCATAGTCGAGGACACCGAGCACCCGGCACAGGCTCTGTTGCATAGGAGGTGATCCATTGCTGAACTCTCTGATAAGCCTATTTCAAAAAAAAAGGAATCAGCATCAAGTCGACTAATTGATTGGTTAAAGCACCTGTCCACAACAGCAGAACAGTCAACTAGCTTGCTCACAGCCGCCATTGCACCGGCCGCGGCTTCCTGTACGCTCATGTTCTTGCTCTTCAGCCCAATATTCACGATCTTGCGCCAATGCGGGACCGAGGTGTCATCGAAGTTCATATCTAATGCACTTATGCCATTGGCGATGAGGTTGCATGCAGTAGTTGTCACCAGATCATGGCGCGGGCTTTCGATAATATCGGTAGGTACTTGTACGAGATAGGTGAAGACCTGCACACATCGTTTCAGTATCCCAGGTTTCGGTACCGCGGTTCAGCTAACCTTCCGTCGTTCGCCTTCGAGGTCCTGATCGGAGTCACGATACGCAGCAGCAAGCTCCGTCAAGGCCGCTAGAGCTCCATGAATATCCCCGATGTCCGGGCCTTGAAGAAATTGTGCCTAGTATCTCATTGAGCCAGCATATTGGAGTACACGTATTTCGGCTCACGACTCTGGCAGCGCTTTCAGGGCCGAGCTGAGGTAGGTCGAGCTCGCAAACAGCGCGCAAAGACTGTGCCCCGAGTTGTCTCATCTGTGGATCCCAGTGTCGCAAAGTGACCGAAAGTAGATGGTCAATTAGGAAGGGACGATACACCACATGCCTAGATTATTAGTGAGAACGGTGTCCTCGCGTAAGTCAAGAAACGGACGCACTCAGCGACTTCGGGTGTGGCAACCAAGAAGGCGTTCCGTCGGATACCCACGGAATAGAAGTCCGTCTTGCGGAGGACATCAATACCGTGCGCAAAAAGGCTCTACATAAACTCCAGATGAGCAGCACTCAGAAGAGCTATCGCGCAACATACCGTTCGACCAACGTATTCTTGGAAAGTTGCGCTAGCTGCCCTCCTGATGTGTATCTCTCGATCGAAGAGGGCTGCTGTGACGAGTCTCCGCGACAAGTTGTCCGCGAATGGAGACAATACCGTAGGGCACTGCGCGCGAGCAAGGGACCACAGAACGTAGCAGGCCGCGTCCCGCACGTTGGAGCCAACTGAATGCGCGCCTTTACGAATATCAAAGTAGAGGGCCTGCAACGCGATTATCAATGTGAACTTCACGGACAGGCCATAATTGCATGGCTACCTTGCACTGCCAGTCTATGAGATTTGCAAGCGCATCATCCGCGACCAGCCCTCTCCGGGCCATCTCTGCGCAAGCGAGGCAGGCGCCATGCCATGTGCCCTCTGCAATGGAGGGCATGTCGTAGATGGTGGCCGCTGCTATGGAATGGATGCTGAAGAGGTTGATAAGATTCTCCAAGACTTGTCGCGCAAAGTCAGGCGGGAGACGCTCTGATATCCGTGCTATGGCTTTTGCCGCAGACCAACGGACGAGAGTGTCCTATTGTTGAATCGTCAGTGCACGAAGGGGCTTTGCATCGCGAGACAAAGAGACCTTATCCTGAAGAGAGGTGAAGAGGTCCTCGAGGACGCTTTCGAGCTGATCCGGTACGTCGAAATCGTAGTCTGCTTCAATTAGCTTCTCATCCTCGGTACTAGAGGTCAATGCTCTGCCTAAGAATTGTGGTCAATCTTGCGCGGCCCTGGCAAGGATTGGCACTCACCCTTGCTGCGAGTAACTAGAGGGGTGGCAGGGAGTAGGCGGAGTACAGTGCGGGAGACCAATTTTGTGCGGTATTTCCTGATCAAGGTATTTTGGAGCAGAGAAGGATTCGCCTCTACAGCGTTCGCAACGTCAAGTATTGTTGGGGCATGCGCAGTTACGACCTCTACCGATCCTGATTTAGTTAACTCGCACAGGACTTGTAGCAGCCCCATTGTCTGTTGAGATTGTGATGAAGCGAGGACCGACCCTCAGAGCACAGCGAGTGACATACAAGGAAGGGTTCCATCGGAGCTCTCACGACTTCCGCCGCCCATGCGGTGAAGCCCGGTAACCTCACGCTCGTGTCTTGCCTGCATAAATCAGCTTCTACCGGCTGGGATACATATCACGATGCATACCTCACGTATAACCTAGCAAGAAGGATAGCAGCGGCATCCCGCTCCAACCCTGCGTTGTTCAGATGCTTTCTACCCAAGGACTCCAGTTTTTCCGCTGTCTCTCCCGCACGATCGGTCTCGTCAAACTGCTCGAGATCGAACGGGATCATGCAAACAAGAGACAACCAAAGCAGGACAACGTATCGGATGGGCCAGTTGAAATGGTTGGCGAGAGCAGGGCTATTGGGAAGAAGCATGTACTCCAGTGCGATCGTGAGGTCAGCGATTTCGTGAGGGAAGAACCTCGCTAGGACATGTTTTTCAGGCAACGTCTACTCATCCCAGTTGGCGAAACTAACATATCGTCTTGTAGCCGCGAAACTTGATGTATTGGTACATGTGTTCCGCTACCCATTTAAGGCGTGTAGTATCTTCCGGGGTCTGCTTCGTCTCCACAAATGTTTTGACCTGATTCCTCAGACATTCTATGACAGGAGTGACCAAGGACTCCAGAAACGGATCGAGCAGATATGGTTGCTCTTGATATTCGAGTAGCTGCGGAGCGTCTCAGTGCCTTATCAGCTCCCAGACTACAGGATGTACAACCCACCGTCACTTTGAGCTTCTCCAGAATATGCCATTCGCGGGATCCCTCCTCTTGGCTCGGTTTTGCTGCAAGATCCAAGGACAACAAGATGCGCTGCGTAGCCAGAAACTCGTCGTATTTTTCAAACCTCGCAAAGAACTTGTCGTCGCGTAGTTCGTCCTCCATCTGCTAGACCCAAACCTGTGTCTTCGGTGTTTATACAGCAGATTACTATCTGCGGAAAGTTATGTGTAGCACGATTTGAAGCTAGATGGGTCCGTGGAGAGTGAACTTGAAACGACCACCAAGGCGCTCAGGATGAGGCGCCAGGTGCCAGAATAGTCGCGGTCATATGACCGTGACACCGTGCATACCGTCCCGGCCCTGACTCCGACACTCTCCGCTAGCGCACCAAGTTCGAACTTTGTTACACATACTCACAAGACCGTCACCAGCGGAAGTCTCGCCCATTCCGATGCATGTGGCCGAGATAAGCTGGGCTTGCCACCGCCTGGAGGCTACTTATCTACCACTACTACCGAAGAGCTTACTAGGCGACCGTGGAGACGGCGGGTCCGCCCATCTCAGTCTGCTCATGCGTTCGGCGGGGCTGACAATTTCAACCCATAAAAGGTGGTACAGACAACCGTGCATTCGGCTCTTACAGCGACTCTCTCGCCGCGATCGCCTGTATTGCCACTCTACGCGGACCCCCTTGATTCTTTGAATTGTCATGGCGCACAAAGTGCACAAGGGCGACGTGAACGGCATCCCTGTCATTAGCCTTGCTCCCTTCATTGATGGCTCGAACAAGCCAGCGGTTGCCGATGCTATGCTCGACTCCTTCAAGACGATTGGCTTCGTGTACTTGGTCGATCATGGCCTACCCAAGGACAAGATAGCTGGAATGTTTGAATGGGTACGTGTACGCTTCCCGGCCGGCAGTCATACCGGATGTGATGATGTCTCTTCTAGTCTAAGAGATTTTTTGCTTTGCCAATGGAGAGCAAGATGCTGGCACCGCACCCTCCGTCCGGCACCCACCACCGAGGTACGTGAGGAAAAATATAGAACTTGGGGGTAGATAACTGATTTGAGCGCTGCAGGTTACTCCCCGCCCGGTAAGGAGAAAGTTGTACAGCACATCTACGACGAGAAAGAGCTCGCCAAGGTTCGTGCCAAGGCCCCAGACGTGAAGGAAAGTTTTGAGGTCGGCCGCGAAGAAGACCCTGCGATGTGCAACATCTGGCTACCTGAGGGTATATTACCGGGATTCAAGGAGACCTGCCTCGACTTCTTCTGGGTGCGCAAAGTTACTTGACTTGAAGTAACTGCTGTTCTCTAAACACAACGACGACAGGCATGTCGCGAAGTTGAGCTGACTCTCCTACATGCCTTGTCGCTTGGCCTGCACCTCGAGGAAGACTTCTTGGAGAAGTTCCACACCGCGCCTGATAATCAGCTTCGGTTGCTGCACTACCCAAGGTATCGTACCATGGATTTTATGCAACATGCATCGTTAACATATAAACCGCAGTGTGAACGTGAAGCAGTTAGAGAACGATGAAGTTGCCCGGATCGGTGCCCATTCCGACTTCGGCAGCCTCACGATGCTGATGCAAGACGATGTGGGCGGTCTAGAGGTGGAGAACCCCCACAATCCCGGCGAGTTCTCGGTGCGTACGCGCATAAGATGCACCAAGAATCAACAGATGCCTACGGTATTATAGCCCGCGACGCCGGTGGAGGGTGCAATCATTGTGAACGCTGGTGACTTCCTCATGAGATGTGAGCTTTGATGTCACCAGACACCCGTCCTTGCTTGCTTACGAGCCATATCTAATGGTAGGGTCGAATGATATGATCAAAAGTACGATCCACCGCGTCCGTGCCCCTCCACAAGCGTCTAAGGATGGCATTACCCCGGAGCGTTACTCTATTCCCTACGTGGGTCGTTCATCTCTGTTTGCTGAACACATGCTCACAAAATGATACGCAGTTCTGTGCAGCTGTACGTACACCAATCTCATAACACTAGCGCCAGGTCTGACGAGATGTCAGGACTACTCACGTACTGTGGACTGCCTGCCCGGTACTTTCTCAGAGAAGCATCCGAAGAAGTATGAACCTATCTCGGTTCGTCTTTCGCCCCATTGCAGCTAACATGCACACCCTAACTGCAAATTCAGTCTGGAAAGTATATCATGTCTCGACTGGTGGCGACCTATTGAAGTAGCAGGTATACTTCAAGTTGTGAGTGAAGTTCTGATTTGGAGGATCTATTCGCCGTATATATGTAACGGATATCTTGGCTTGAAGATCTGGGAATCATGCTATCCATTACTACATCAGTGTACTTGTAAATATGGGATCCGGGCTACAAATGATGTCACAGCTCATTCTCTGCGGTGAAAGTTCAACGGAGGACTGGGAGGTCGACACATGACCGTGACCATCCCGATCGATCTGGAGTGCACTCATTCAACAACCACCACACCTCCGACTTCGCTTGCTGCAGCATTTTGCAATCTCACCTTCGGGTATGTCAACGTCTCCGTCTGCCGACGTTCCCCACTCTGGGTTTCGTGGGGTGAAGAGGAAGAGAGGCAAGGTACGATTGCTAGGTTATCATACGCAGAACCACGACTCAATTCTCTTTAGGTATTGCCTGCCGACCCCGGGGCAAAGATTAGGGGGAAACTGGTGCGTTGTGCTTGGTATCTTTTCGAAAACGGTGCACCTATACATCTAGCTCTCGTAGCATCATGGCCTCAAGGTGATTCACAAAGTCGCCAAGAGGGAGAAAACGTTCGAGATCCAGAGACTTGTGAAAAAGAAGAAGAATGTAGGAGTGAAGCCGCAGGATACCGCGAGCTACAACGAACAGTTGGCTATCTTGAAGGTACGCGGCGATTGGGCATAATGCATGCACCTTTTTTGAGAATCACGGCATGGACAGGCACTCGACCCCGACGATGCCGCGAATACGGCGACGAAAACGAGACTAAGCAAAGACAAGTTCCTTTCCCGGAATGATCTAGTCAAGGCCGCAATGGAGGCTGAGCTGTCATCTGGTGTGCTTGTGCTCTCTGAGCCTGGCACGGCAGCAAGGATCGTCGAGAGCCGATTCCTGAGCTCAAAGCGGATCGCAGCCGAGATTCAGACTGTGCTGCAAGCTATCAGAAACGAAATAACAGGCGTGTCTGGGAGTAAGGCTCCGAAAGCCAGCGGAACGGAAGATACGAGCGGTCCGATTGTCCGCGCGCAGAGCACGTCTCGCGGCGTGGGTAGCAGCGATGAAGAGGGAGAGGATGAAGGGGCCATCGGACCGGAGGGTGAGGATGGTAGGAAGGGTGATGGGTGGGAGTCGGGTACTGTAGCAGACGAGGAGCCTGAGGACGGATGGGAGTCGGGCTCGGTGGACGACACAGCGATTGGGCGTGCGGCCGGGCAGGGTCGGCTTTCATCAGACGACAACGACAGTGATTCTGAAGCGAGTGAAGCCTCCGACGCATCCGCTCCACCCGCGGCGAAACGGAAGAAGCTGCCAGAGCCTAAGCCTTCTGCGGTGCAGGCGGCAGCGAAGAGCACGAAGAGCAAGCTCAAAACATCCGCCGCCGAGTCCACTTTCTTGCCTTCGTTGTCCGTTGGCTTCATTCGGGGCGATTCAGAAGCGTCGGACTGGAGCGATGCAGAGACCAATGTCGCGGATCCCCGGAAGAACAGGCGAGGCCAAAGGGCGAGACGGGCGTGCGTGCTCCTTTTGAACTTCCCCTCACTCACCCACTCATGTTCGTTTAGCATTTGGGAGAAGAAGTACGGGCAGAACGCGAACCACGTGAAGAAGATTCAGGAAGTCTCACATAGAGACGGTCAGCAGTCCTTCAATCGTGCGTACCCGCGCACGATGGGGGGACCTAGGCGTGACGGCAATGGTCCAGGTGCCAGACCTAATCGCTCAGGTGCCCCTCCGGCATTTCGTACGCCTGGCAATGGCAGCGGTCCGCGCGATACAGTGCCAGCAGCTTCTCGGCACCCACCAGCGCACTCTCAACCCAAGGAAGACAAACCACTGCATCCGTCATGGGAAGCGAAGAAACGCCTCAAGGAGAAGCAGAACCCTGTCATCTTGCCCGCTCAGGGAAAGAAAATCACTTTCAACTAACGGGCTGTTGCGTATATGGTTGTTCTATGCCATTCACAATTTGCAAACACGTCAAATCCTTGAGTGTGATGCGGCGCGGTACACATTCCATGCATACTTATCGATGTCCTTCTGAGACTGCTAGCGCAATACTCCATGGAGTGCGCTTTCAAATAAGAACAGTCATGTCAATCACATACATAGTGATGATATCTAAAGGTAACACGAAGGCAAGACAACGATATATGCACGAATCTAAGCAAGCAAGTGACCACAGTAAGTAAAAATGTACGAAACTCTGACAATCATCGACGCATTATAGATTAGTTCTTCCTGCACGTATGCCTCTTCCCGCCATTGCTCTGCATTCTACAGTCCCGCGAGCACCACATCTCCCCACACCTCGGGCAGCAAGGGAAATTATTTCCCACCTTGCGACAATGAGCGCAGGCCGTTCTTACGCAGAACTTCGACTGATCCTCGAGCATCTCTAGAACTGGGTGTAGCGGCAGCGGCTTGTGCCCGGGAAAGGGTGACGGTGAGAAGTCGCGTGCAGGAGTTGCCGGTCCGGCAGACGAGGGCGCAGTAGGAAAATAGTCGGAGCCTGTGTCAGAAGAAGGGGTGCGGCATATAGACGGAATGTCTGGGGAGTCCGGAGGTGGCGGTGAATGGCGTGGGTCGGAGCCAGAGTCTTCGCCAAGCAAGGTTTCGTCATCCGGGGAATCTGGACGCGAGCGACCAAATGCCCGCATGACGAGGGGTAGGGAGGGCTGGGGTTGGAGCAGGGTTCGCAATCTGAGGCGGGGTGGATTTGTCGGGGCGAATGACCCTAACGTCTCCGCCTCATCCTGAGGTACATATAAGACCGCCGGAGCGAGGGATGGCGTAGAGACAAGAGATGCCAGTCGTGAACGCCTAGGCAACCGCGGAAGTTCTGCGGTGGACGCTGCGCGGGTCCGAGACTTGGTATGTGGACTCGCTTCAGCGCTCGGCAATGTCTCTGAGCGAGCGCGAACGTGGTAGGGGAGTGTGGACCGGAGGCGCGACATTTGGCGGGTGGCGAAGGCAGGGGCGGCGCTCGATGAACTATTTTCGCTCGAGGGGAAGGGCTGGCACGGTGCAGAGGGTGTGATAGACATGTTCGCCTGACGCAAGCCAGACACTAAGCCGGTAGGGACACTCACGTTGTGCTTGCCCAAGTCTGCTCGGCCTGCCTATATAACCGTCAGTACACCGGGTTAGTCGCCGTGGTAAGGCGGCGACGTACCTCCGACAGAGAACTTGGACGAATTGTGGGGAAGACAGTGGTCATGGTAGTATATGAGGTTGTTGTGAATGGCTGTGGCAGCTAGTCAGACAACGTCTTTTGTACGTCTGAGCGAAATTGGTGATGGAGAGGACATCAAAGGGGTGTCACACGACCAACACTTACAGGCGTCTCGTCGTCTACTTCTACGAAGCAAACGAACGTTGTGTTAGTCCTTTACGAGAGAATAGAAAAGAACTAGACCGCGGCCCGCGTCTTAATAGGCTACCGGGCTTGTCTGTTCTTCGGAGGTATAGTGTGTTATCTACTAGGGGGTGGTTGGCAACAGAATTATCTCTGAACCGTTATCAGTCGTGTTATTACGTACCTGGGGCTCCACTCCGCGTGCTTTGCTGTGTGTAGCGTTGAAACGGTGGTGCGTCCGCTCAGAATGATGGATTGAGGAGAGGCAGATAGACAAAGGACTGGTTAAGAATCGAATAGAGAAGAAACCAAATGGCACAGATCCCGAGCGGCGCGGGATATTTGAAATTCCTGTGGAACTTCTGTGCCACTGCGGCCTCGACCGGGGCGCCTAACTGTAATTAGACGCGGGCCGCCTTCAAATCTTATCACATGGTTTCTCCGCATCGCCGGGACCAACCGTCAACCTGCGCTCTGGGGGAGTAGAAGAGAGATATCTAGACGGTGCGTATGCATTGTAGCTACACTGCAGGTGCCGTTCTAATATTATTTGTACGTGATGCGTGTGCAACCGGCGTGGCCGAAGCTACGCTATGAAACATAATGCGTATCGTACGAGAATAACACACTTGCGTGTGATGATGCCGAAGTGACGGATTATGCGACAACCAGCGTTGGGTATGAAGATCAGACATCGACATACCTCTCCTAACAATGGTGCCTAGTCCCATTGCTGCTCTTCAGCCTGCATCCTCTCGAACACCACGTTTCTCCGCATCTCGGGCAGCTGGGGAAATTGGCTCCGCTTCTCCTGCACGCCACACATACAGATGGCGACCTGAAGTGTGAACGGTGCTCTAGGTCAACCAGGGTTGGTTGGTCGTGCCCCAAAAGCGGAGATTGGTTCCTGGGCGTGGTCGGCGCCTCAGAAGAAGAGGCCGTCGACAGCGAATCGGTGGAGTTTATGCGACGGAGGTGCCTATTAGATACGACGGAGTGATCTGGTTCCGCAGGTGTGGACGTTGTATCGTCGGATATGGTAGGTAGCATGGCAGCAGCATCAAGGCCCGTGGTCCAAGGCTGCTGACTAGTGGCCGCATTGCCCGAGAGGGCACGAAGGGTGTCTTCAGCGGTATGCGAGAAGGGTCGATGATTATCGGGTGACAAGTGGGTTCTCGAAGTAAGAAGATCCACAACCAATACCGGATCGCCCTTCAATGAGACCGCGGGCTCGAGTGTGCGGGAAAATAGACTTGCTCTTCTCGTACGTGTGGAGACTGTTGTGGCACCTTGCGGTGAGGTCTGCGTCCGTGGCGAGCGGGCGATGGTAACCTCTTTTGTGGTCAGCCGGCCTCTGTTCGTCTAACACACACTCAGTATGGCCCCAGGCTTGCACGACATTATTACTCACCGGCAGAATGGGTAAATCTGATGTACTGTGTGCGTGACGCGGGCGTACCGGCCCGTGATGTATAGGGAGACACGCTGAGACAGTCCAAAAGATCTAGTCAGCTGACGCTTAACAGAAGGGTCAAGGACCCAGTACCTTGCTGGGGATTACAGCATAAATGATGGACTTCTGCACTCTCTCCGATTTCGTGTAGAAAGTCCTCGAAGTGGGTGCGAGACTTGGACATTGTCGGCCATGTGTGGTAGGCCTTCTGTAGCGTGGTGAGCCTAATGCATATGATTTCAAGTATAACTGCGAACCTTGGCTACCGGACGCTTGCTTGACGAACTCGCTGCCATCGACACAGGTGGAGTCGCGAGCGTTCTGGAGGAGGGACAAGTTGGTGAGGTAGCCGGGCGTATGTCTCTGAAGCGAGACGTCGACAACACTGCTCTGTTGGTTGCATGTTTCGTTATATCCTGCCTGCGCGGACAGAGTGCCTTTCTGTATGTACGGTCACACGAGCAACCTAAGCTCAGACTCGTGTCGGAGTCGCCGGCGAAGCCGACAGAATGACGGTGCTACTCGGGCTAATTGCGGACGGTCAGATAGATAAGAGAAGATCTACCCGCATACGCTTCACTGCGCATCGGCGCAATACATGCGGCAGTCTAGATGCGCGAGAATGCATCACCTTTTACATACGTAAAACATGCTTGTAGTTGGTCGCCTGCGTTCGTAAAAGTGGCCCAAACGGAGGACTGCATCGTCGATACGCGGGGCCCGAGCAATTGGGGTACCTCTGGTGTGATACGTTGGGATACGATTGGAATCCGGATGTGAACAGAGAATCATGAGTGGCCAAAGACGTGGAGGTGTAAGGCAAGTGGGTTGTTGTACAGCCTGGAAACGAACGCCTGTGGCGGGCGCGCCGGCATTCGCCGATGGAACTTCTGCATAAGGAGAGGTTCACCATCATCTTACGCTTTTACTCGCAGCAGCCCCACTCATTCTGACTACTCTGTTTAAGACCAAACCCCGTCCCGTGTCATTGCATGAACGCCGTGCTACTTTTAGGTCCGCCCAATGCGTATGTGACTTTCCCCCTAACGAATACCGGTGGGCTGTGTTCCTCGAGGTCCAGAGTCTCGCTGGGCCACGGGTTCGTGTTCTTCCCCACTCTTGTTGGGATGCACATGCTACACGCCCCCAGTACCAAGAAGATCCACGATCGTATAAGGCACGTCAACCTTCGCTAGTTATCACCCTCGGGGGAGATTCACTGAGTATTTTGACCTTGTCATGGACTCTTTAGGGCCAGCATCGATGGCAGCACCAATCCAAAGTCGGAAGGGACTGGATGAGATGGCAGATTTCATTCCCGTGTAGCTTGGTCGCCTATTTGGTGGTGAGGTTACCTCTGATCGCTGCCAGGGAGCAACTCTAGCGACATTAACACGAACCCCGAGGCCACATGAGTCCACGGCGAAGCGTCAGAGGAGGCTAAAGTTAGGTTCAAGCCACGAAATGGATCATCGCATGAAGTGCAGGGATTTGGCTTCCGACTAATGGGATACTGGATACGAGCAGAATTTCATGTGTTGTGGACTACATCTGTAAACGGGCACCCGCACCACAAATTCACACTTGCGCGTCCTCACAACGTTACATGGGGAGTATCGTGTCGTGCTAGCTGCGGGTGCGGCAAGACTCGGCTCCACTTGGTATGCTTCTTGTATTCAGCATACGGCATGCATACTTGGTCGGGACCGACTACGACGATCCCCGTTTGCAACGAGGTTGTGCGACGAATGCACGACCCCCTCCTGGCGTCGCTACGGACCTGCGCTCATTTTTCAGTATCAGATAAACCACTTCACCCGCCTGTGATTACGCCTTCTGTTCCACAGGCTCGCCTGATGCATCAATGCCATCGACATGGCGGAGCCGTCATCCACTCCACTCCACGGCACGGGACATGGATTGCAGAACCTTCGTTTACGGCACCAACGGCGTGTAGGACCCCTGACAATTAGTGGGGAGGCCTGATCCTCGTCCGGACAAAAATGGCAATGGACGGAGGCCTCAGGCCTCATCCTATCCGGACAACAGTAGGGGCGGGGCAGGCAGAGGCCTGATGCACGTCCGGACGTCGCGGAGCAGGCGATGTGCGTCTAGCCGCCCAGCTTGGTCGCGGAGCACTTCAGAGGGTGTATGCTGTGAGGCCTCACCCCAGTCGGGACATCCGGCAGCACGTCCAAGGTCAGAGGCCTGCTGCCATCCGGACACGGCGGGGGCTGGCGCGTCCGGACAAAAAGTCGAGCTCGGGATCAGGCCTCCCCACCAAATGTCAGGGGTCCTCGGTGTGTGCGGAAAACCATTACGTTCTTCTCCCTTACGGACTGGCCTCGAACTCCAGCTCCAGTTCTCATGCGAGTATCTCTTCACGATAACTGTGATGTCAGATGAACGTCATGCCCGGTGATCTCATTGGAGGGACGTCCGACGCTCTTTATCGCCTCCGCTGTTTATCGATGATAGGTGAGTAATGCAACATAGGACGTGCATACTTGTCTAGGTCGATGGATGTGAAGCCTTTGTCCACGACGCGCGCGACTGGCGTCCCGCCGCTCGGCAATTCAGCGCTACTGACGATATGGGCGTGCCGCGCAACACCCATTGCCCTAGGCCTGAGGCTTCTATTGAAGTTATGTAGACGGTTTCTACAAAGGGTGTGTATCTGATTTCTTCGCGCTGCGGGATGACGAACGTAACGCGTATACATTCTATCCCGAGAAAGCTGTCTAGGCCTGCGTTCTGACGTCTCTCTCGTCCTCGTGTGTGACGCACGTCCGAGACCCAAGTATACACACTGTTCAATGTCATTGGCAAGCTCTGAAATAACTAGGAAAGCCGGCGTTATGAACTCTGCGCAGAGAGCCCGTTGACTCTACGTGTTTAGCCAGGAGCTGGGCTTATGTAGGAGCAATGTGGTGCCACTCGGTGGCGACGACGGAGACTGAGCGGCTCGGGATATCAATAGCATCACGTGCGCGTTGCAGGTGGCCGGTTGAACGGCGAGAAAGAGATTCCACCACCATCGCCATGGACGGCAAAGAGAGCGTCCCCCAACCCCAGGAGGGACCACCACGACCTGCTCTCATCACCCCGTCTGCCTCGCCCCCCACCTTGCGTTCTCTTGCTTTGCTGACCTCGCGCATATCTCTGGATCGGTCACCGCCTCCGAAGCGTCGGCGACTTGCCTCGACGCCCTCCAGTCCTTTCTCTCTCTCTACGCCCACAGCATCTAGTGCAGATCCATTCGACATTCACGAGATTAGACACGCTTCCTTCCAGCGTCTGATCAATACCTGGTCTTCCTTAGCTGAGCGGTACAATCGCCCGCTAGACCAGGACGACATCATCGACCTACGCGACGGGAGCATCATTAAGGACCGCGGCGTTCTGCGCAATGCAGGGAAGAAGTTCGACTTCGCCAGCGATGACGTCCCCTCCGACGTGAACGACGCGAGTAGCGACTATGGGGGCGTGCAGACGGACGACGACGAGTTGGATGCTTTTGCACCGGGTGCTGATATATCCGGTGGGTTAGAGCTCGAGCGAGAAAAGCTTGCTTTTCCGCCCATGCAGGAGAGGGACCCAGCCGATGCAAAGGATCTGCGTGACTTTTTGGAAGAGGAGCGGCTCCGGAAAGAGCAGTATGGTGATGATGAAGATGAAGAAGAGGTCGTCAACCTGATGACCATAGCCAGTTCCCGCAGTTCCACCAGTAGCTCACTCAGGCGACCTTCGTCGGAGACTAGCATGCGAGGTCGCGACAACCGTATGGACGAAGTTCCGGTTGATGAAGACGACATGGACGAAAAGGATGACATACTGCACTACTCTACGTCAGCATCATCCACTAAACCCTTACCGGGCGACGACTCATCCGACGATGAATTTGCCACTTGGGACTTCGATACCACAACGCCTGTCAAACCGACCAAGCCGCAGCGACCTGCTACACCTGACGATGTCATTGACTTGACTGAATCACCTCTATCCTCCCCGTCCCGCGCGCCTAGCCCATGTGGCAATTCACAGAACCCGTTGTGTGAGACCAGCGGTGGTACCCAACCGCAGAGCCTACCAAGAGGAAGGTCCAAAACCCCTGCAAAGCTCGTCTCTGTAACGAAGGGCCCGCCTCAACCGAAGATGCTTGCTGGAGGGAAGACCCCTCCTCGCCCGAAGACTCCTAATCGACCGAAGACTCCTTCGCGTCAGAAGAACAGCATGCCACCGCCCCCGGTTCCCTCAGCCTCGGCCAGTCAACTAGCCACGCCTCCACCATCCTCCTCCTCTCTTATAGGCAGCATAGTCGAATCGGCAACAAACCTTATCACCAGGAGCCCTTCTCCGTCCCCTCCTCCGTTACCTCGACCGAAACCTCGACCACGATTCAAAGCCGCACTTCAGGCACCCGGCAGCTCGAGCGCAGAGAACCTCCGACCGGCGCCCGGCCCACAGAGCACGGCGCCGGAGGCAAATGCGAAGACCCCAAAATCCTCGTGCTCCAGGCTTGTACCAGAAGTGGTTATTACTACCAGAGCTCGTATGCCCGCGGTACCCTCACGAGCATTATCGTCTCGGTCTAATGCCGACAAACCTATCTTGGAGCAGACAAACGCCGGGCAGCCACCCAATCACGATGACAAGTCTAAGAAAGACAACGCGAAGGCCACAAAGGGCTCGGACGATCGTCGCCACCCAAAACCGGACGAAGGTGCCCACAAGGGTGTACGTGTAGCCCCTAAGCAGGCATCTTCTACACAGAGAGCAGCCGCGAAGGACACTGCCCCCGTTGTCGACCAAGAGGAATCTGAAGATGATACTCCTTTGCGGGCGAAGTCGCGCAAGCGCAAGCGCGTTCTGTCGTCATCGCCTCCTGAAATGTCCGACAAAGATGAAGTCTTTCCGACGATCACACCAATTGTCCCGTCACGAGCTCACTCTAAGGCACCCCCCAAAGACGCACCCGGCCCGTCGTCTAGCAGTCGCACACCCAAGCCAACGCGTAGGACAGCAGTCTACGATGACGATAGTGGTACGCTACCCTATTTTCAAGTGATCATGGACAGTATCTTGATCATGATTTGCGCTTCACAGACGACGCACGGCCTGAACCTCCTCCCCCTCTCCCTCCTCCACGGAACCGGACACCGTATAAGCCGATACCGCCTAAGCCGAAGGAGTACCACCACGCAACCCCTCCGCCAGCACCACATACACCGCAACATCACAATGCTTACATTCCCTACCCTCCTGGAGGAGGAGGCGATCCACACGCACAGATAAGATTTGCGCAGGCGGCGCATTATTTATCATATATTATGAATGCGGCGGCCAGTCTACCGCATCCACCCGGATACCCACCTGGCTACTCGCCGCTTCCCTTCCCCGTTCAGATGCCCCAGTGGCCGCCTTGGACACCAGAGCATCGATCGCAACAGGATCGACCATCAGGCCTCTCATCTCCATACGTGGGACCGTCAGGGTCATCGTCATACAACACCCCGTCTCACTCGCACCCCTACCCATTTACCTTCGACCCCGCTTATTCGAGTGCCTCGTTGCCACCTTCGTCGCCTCCAGCGTCATCGGAACCGTCTTCACCACTCGTGCGCTCGTCGTCGCTCGCAAGGGGTCGTAGCAAGTCGAGGGGCCGCCGAGTGTCCTTCAAGCTCGACAGCAGTGACAGACCTATCCTGCAATCTCCACCGCGCTTTGATCACGATGCCGTATCAGACGACGCAGCAGCCGACGGATATCGTCGGGGCCAGGCTCGCGGGTCTGATACGAGCGGACAATCTGCTACTCGGCCCAAAGCACAGGGCAGGGTTGCCCGTGCTGGCACTCCTGCTGTGAAGCCTGATAAAGGCAAAGCTAGAGCTGAGTACGCGGAAGACTCCGACGGATCCGATAGAGGCCGCGGCAGACGTGGTCGCACGCCGGGGCCTGCGCATTCTGAGCGGAGTGCATCTGCTCGCGCTGCCGGGAGAAAGACGTAAAGACACGATTCTCGTATGTGATGTAGGATATCGGACGTGTGCTTGCAACTATTCGCTTCTGGCCGTACACAACATGTAGCCATTGTGTGCTGTAGTTATTACGATCGAGGGATGTACGGCAGCCGGGGATCGAAGGGGAGAATATTATAAGCAGAGATCGGTTGTGCTTGGGGTCGAGGGCAGACGCCGTCACTTGCCTTTTGCAGAACTCACCACCAAACCTCACCTTGCGATTTTCGCCGCAAATAACCGTCAACAGCGTCTTGCCTCCCCCACACGACCATCCACTCCCGCTGCCGTCGGCTTTTTCGTCTTCTCTTCCCTTGTTACGAACCTTGACCTGCACGAGCAATTTCACGTCGCATCCGTGGTCCACTTTCACTGATATCACTGCCTACGCGTCCGATATCAAGAGCCAAAGATGGTCAGTCCTCTTGCGCTCGTTCAGTGTCAGAGGCACGAGCACTCATATTATGGTGGCGCGTGCTTAGGGACAAACACTGTCTATGCCCGGTCAGTAGACTGCGATGGAGTATCGTCTTGGCCTATGGTTTACATCCTTTTCAGCGACCGACAAGTCGACGGACCATGGTGGTAATGAGCAGTTCCACTATGGTATCTCTGAAATGCAGGGATGGCGATTCTGTGAGTTCCGTCACTCACCTCGTGCTGTCGTGTTCTGCGGCGCGAGAACACTGCCTGACGCTGTCTGCGGGGGGCAGAGCGACCTGTTATCAGGCGAACCTGACATACTTTAATCTAAGCCATGGAGGACGCGCATACGATTGCCTTGAGCCTCGACGAAGGCAAGGATAACTCGAACACATTCTTCGCTGTGTACGACGGTCACGGTGGTATGTCCTATGTCCTATTTTGCCATACCCTTGACCCAGACTGTCTGCTCTCGAAGGTGCTGCGGCAGCAAAGTACGCTGGCGAGCAGGTGCACAAGAAACTGTTAACCGAGGAAGCATACCAACGTAAGGAGTATCGCGTCGCTCTCAAGAACGCGTTTTTGCACACCGACGCCGATATGCGCCATGGTGAGTCCACTTTTTCAGATCAGGTCGGCACCATACCGACGCGGTAATCTCGTCAGCGCCAGACATGGCGAGAGATAACTCAGGGTGCACAGCAGTTGCGGCACTCATCACAAATGATCGCAAAGTATTCGTGGTGCGTATATGCAGACCCTACCATCGACCGACTCTCCTCACAGAACATGGTAGGCCAACGCGGGCGACTCGCGGTCAGTTATCAGCGTGAAGGGGGTGGCAAAACCTCTTAGCTTTGATCACAAACCTCAGAATGAAGGTGCGGTATATCAATCTATGCGCAGCGACATGGCCGTTGACATTGCTGCGCTTCAGTGGAGAAGACGCGTATCGCTGCAGCCGGTGGCTATATATCATTTGGTCGTGTCAATGGCGAGCATTTAAACACTGTCTCCCCATTGTTCCTACGTCTAATTCTCACAGTGATGTAGGGAACCTCGCTCTCGCTCGCGCTTTGGGAGATTTCGATTACAAGCGGAACGAGGCGCTCTCACCGGAAGCCCAGATCATAACATGTGATCCGGAAATCACTGAGCACGAATTGACTGACGAAGACGAATTCTTGATAATCGCATGTGATGGTGAGGCGATCTCTTCCTCGGCATATGGACATCGGCGTTGATGCGCGCGTCATGTCTTAAGGCATCTGGGATTGCCTGACCTCGCAACAATGTGTGGACGTTATCCGCCTCATGATATCCCAAGGAAAGGACTTGGCTCAGGTGGGCGAGGACATCTGCGAGCTGTGTCTTGCGCCCGACACGAATTCCGGCGCGGGTATCGGTTGCGACAACATGACCATTCTCATTGTCGCCATCCTCCACGGTCGGACGATCGAGGAATGGTACAAATGGGTCACCGAGCGGACACAGCAGAAGTACGGTCACCCAACGCCGGAAGAGCTTCCGCAGCTCTACTCCCCGAGCAGGCTCGCTTCCTTCCGGGCACGGCGTGAGGCATGGAGCACGCGACGGGCTCAACGGGATGCCCAGAACGCGTCCTCGAGCACCTCAGCTGACAAGGATCAGCACTTTGGTGACGGCGATGACGAGAGCCTCAGTGGGCCTGGGATGTTCGGCGGCTTCGCACGGGTGCTGGGAAGCACTGGCGGGATCTCCTTCCACCCCAGCACGGGGATCACCATTGGGGCACCGCTGATGTTCGACAACGACGACAGCGACGATAATGACAGCGACGAGGCTGACATGGAGGACGCCATGGGGATCTACCCCTCGAGCGAGGGCAATCAGGAGTTCGACACGTTCCGGCGGGATGCGACGAAGAGCCTGAAGGAGCAGCTGGACGAGCTCGAGCGGGACGACGGGCTCGACGGGGAAGGGGACATTGACATGCATAATCAATCGTCGCGGCAGGGCGAGGCCCCGCTGCCGCCGCCCGAACCGAAGGTGAACGGGAATGCGACGCTGCTGCAACAACATTCGACGCTACCATGCGGGGACAAGGCGAGCCCGGCGGTGAAGGCGGAAGGTCTGTTGGACAAGAGCGAGGACCCACTCAAGGTGTAGCATAAGGATATCGTACTTTCTGTTGTGTTTCTCGTTCCCTCTGTACTGTGTGTGACTCAGCTATATCTATGCGTCAGCGTCTGACTGTGTCTAATGTCTCGTACCTCACCCCATACATGCCCAATATCGTTCACGTGTATCGCTCAGCTACCCATTCATGGTTACGCGTACGACCGGAGTTAATACATACATGTCCTCATGGTCTCTTTGTGTACAGTTGGAGCAACTTCTTTGGTTGGTCTAGCACTGCACTACAGCACGTTTCGCAAGAGTATGAGCTCTCCTTCGCAGAGACATAGGATGACGGATTCTGCGTTTGGGCCCACTGTCACCAAGCCGACGCCGAGCAGCGATCCTGCAGGCCCGCCGCCCACCTTGAGCACCACTTGCTTTGCCCATTTCTCCTTCGTCGGTGATCCGCGATAGATGTATACATTACCACCGAGGTCCCTCGCGCCGCTCTCGAATGCGAGGACAGCCTGGGAGGAGACATGGAAGGTGAACCGCGTGTCGCGTTTGCTCGCGAGCACGAACGCTAGGGCAGAGTAGGTGGACGTATGTTTCCATTCGGACTTCTGCTCGGGGCTGCTCGCTGGGCTGAGCTCGTAGACGACGCCGTCCAGCCCGTTCTTGACCACCAGGCTCGGGGCGCCATCCGCACCAGGGAAGGGCGTCGAGAGCACCTGCAGCGGCGCGTCGTCATCATGTACCACCGCCCCGCTCGCGTCGACGTTAACCCACGTCACGCACGCCGTACGGCCAACGTTCACGTCCAGCTCATCGTCCAGCTCATCCTTCGCCAGGCTTGGCACGCCGCGCCCGAGCCCGAGCCCGCTCGTGTCCTCCCCGGTCTGCAGGGCGGACGTGTACTTCTCGAGGGCTTCCCCTATCGCGTGGAGCTCCGACGGGTCGAGCGTCTCCGCAACGTCCTCGTCCGCGTCCGGCGCGCGAGCCTGGAGACCGGAGGGTGCGGTGGCACCGAGGGCGGCGAACACCTGTGGCCAGCGCGTGCCCTCGTGCGCCTTGTCGAGATGCAGCGTGAGCACGCCGTAGCGTCGCTCTGCCGCACGGTCGAACGTCCACATGCTCGTCGCCGTGGAGATGTGGTCCCAGAGCGGCTTCATGTCGTAGTAGGGGAGGGGCACGGGGGGCTGGTCCGCCCCGGAGCCGGTGTCCTTGATGAAGACGGTGAGCGTGCGGAGAGAAAAGGCGACTTTGATTGCGTCGGTGGGCGTGCTCGAAGGCAGGGGGATTGCAATGGTCACGCTGTCGGATGTTTGCGTCCACGAGTAGGGAGGCGGTTTTGGTGGTGCATTGGGAGTTTGCGAAGGGGTCCCATCGAGATTCTCGTTTGCACGTGGAATGGGGGCAAGCTCGTCGGGTGTAGGGGTGTAAGCGGAGGATGGATCAACGTTGAAAGCGTTGTAGGGCGCGCCGACAAGCCCATAGGACCGTCTATCTGCGTCGTAGAACGTATGGATCGGAACATCGTCACCCCGCCGATGCCAGATAATGTCGAGTGGGCGTGATTGATCAGGCAGAGGCGATATAGGCAGCGTAAATCGAACAGCCCAGATGTCAAACGTTGGCCCCTTGGCCTGAGTATGGCCGCCGTTTGAGGTGCCATTAATGGTGTCCTTCGGGTAGTGCTTGGACGAGAGGACAAGGACCGCTTCCTCCTGCGCTGTTTGGGCGACGTGATGAATTCTGAATGGAACGGCACCTCTGGAGGATCCATACGCGGCAGGTATCGCGAGTTCGAATGTGCCGACGAGCTCTGCGGGACCGGTTCCGGGTATGAGGAAGGCATACAGAGTCCCGTAGCCGTCAGATACAAAGAGGGATGTGGTAGCCAAAACTCCGGCAGACGGATACTCGCGTTGAGGTGCATCCACGTCCGGAGATATGATCGGCTTTGGGAGCTCGTATAACAGACGAAGGCTGGGTTCGGGGGTAGCCTACTTTGGTTCGCTTGCTGTGAATAGATCTGTGAGACCGCGAAAGGCTCAGCAGTGCTCACCTCACTGAGTTTAACGGACACGACCCTCAATTCTCCATCAACATACACGGCATCTCCTCCCTCCTTGGACAGTGCAAGATGATTGTGGGAGATCCTGCTCTGGACCTCTTGGAATGAAACATGTGAACGTCCCGAAACGTTCAACTGTGAAGGCTTGTACTCGAGGCTGTAGTGGGATACAGCTTGTTCTTGAGGAATTGGTGAAAGCTTGTAGCCTTCGAATCGAGGATTGAGTAAGGCTCGGTCTACTTTGAAGGCAGCCATGCAGAGAGCGATGGTACTCAATACAAGGTGGGATGGTCTAAGGCGCTACTAGGACTGCTTCAGCTTGCGAGCGATATTGTATCTCGCCTGCGTAGCTGTGACCACCGTGACTACAACCATATATATATGACGCAAAGTCTCAGTGAACGATAATTATTACACAAGACAAAACCCTAAGCCCAAGTACAAGGTAAATATACATGGCACCATATCATATAGTACAAAGTCCACAGAACGCGACACAATGTACGCACATTGCGACTAAGAGTACATCCCTGAGAATTCGGTTTCTCGATCGTCCTCTTGTGTGCGTGCGCCTTGGATAGCTTGCAAGAAGAACGCCTCTGGATCGAGGCCCATGTCGCGCAGGTTCTCCATTGCGCCCCTTAATATATCCGCCGAGTTGACGAGGTGCTCCAAGGGGTTGGCTGTGGTGGGAGGTGGCTGTTGCCCGTCGGCGAGCGGGGTGTCGTTGGGTAGTTCTATGAATGGGCGACGACATGTGGGGCAGGTTATGCGCTGCCGAAGAATGCATCATGAGTATTGGGCTCCTATCATCGCGCGAGTGAACGAATTCCGCGGGAGAGCTATATGATGCAATGAATACTCACCCCTTGCCTCATCCAGCTGAGTGCACTGGGTACCATACGAGTCACACTCGGTAAGTGGCTCTGTTCTGCAGTTACAGTGGTTGTGCTCACTCCTTCCGGCAGAATATGTGTCTGCATGTGTCCTTGAAGCGAGTGACGCCGAGTTGCTCAACCGGATGCGCTGGCGTGTCCATCGCCAGAGCCATCTCCTCCTCGGCTATAATGGCCGCGAATGGTGTCAAGCAAATCGGGCACGGCGAGTCCATCTCGCCGGCTGCAGCGAGGTCTTGCTCTGTCAGTCTGGGGAGGCCCTCGGAGAGCTCCTGGAGCTTTCTGTTGGTACATGGAGACGACTTTAGTAACGCCGCAGGCGTCGTGAAATGCGACACGTACTGCTGATGTGCGAGGTCGTTCTGCAAGTGCGAGAAAATCTCGTTGAACATCCGGTCGGAGCCGGCTCTGCCGCGCTGGGCCTGCATTATGAGGAAGTCAGACATGCTCCGGCGCCGCTGAAGAGATTCAGATGGTTGTGCCATGGCTATTTGCCCCTAACACAAAGGTGGGAGTGGAGGGTAATGCGATCGAAGCCGTGTTCTGCGAGTGCGCACTCCTGACGCGTCCTGGGAACGCGCAATCCCCGGTCACGTGTGACGCCACTGCCAGGCACTCGGCCTCCGAGTCCCTCAGGCTTCCGAGGTACCTCGGGGTCCGGGATACACAGCCTGAGTATAACGGTCTCTCAGTGTCAACAACATGGTTTCCTACGAGCGAGCGGGATCCTATGACCTTCTTTCAACAGGTCGCAGGCCATGGGTACCGCGGACGAGACGAGTGCCCAATCATAGCTGGTGAAGAAGTTCACTCCGATATTGAACCCTACTCACTTAACCTATGCAGTACAAGTCCTTGAATTGGTCTTGCATCAGCTAGTATCCGAATGGAAGACAACCGCATATAGAGCCCACGATGGGTATATCAGTAGCGTCTGCGTCTCACTCGCAGGTGTCCGACTCTACTACGCTGGTGTCCATGCATACAGGACGCTGCTGCCGCTTCGCTGCACTGCTTGCCAGTGCAGTGACTCTGGTAACCCACATCCGCTCCTTGACCTCGAACCACCACCATCTCCGGTAGGCGCCCGCTTATCGGAGCCCATCTATCTACCCTCCCCCCTCTAATTCACCCTCGTTTCCTCGCGTCAAGGCCGTCCAACTCGGCCCCCACTTTCACTACTGTCGACCAACTTGACACCGCGACATAATCCCTCTTTCCCCTGGGTTTGAGGACCACAAAACACCTCACCTCGCTGTCGCCAACCAAGTGTCATCGATCGCAACCGTCGACTCCCACGTCCCACTTTAGGCTCCACGGCCTCGCCTCTCCTTCCCCCTCTTGCCTGTCGCAGTAACGTGCCCTAGACCCCGGTGGCGAAACGCACGGGAGACTCCCTTGTGTGAGTCCGTTGCGCGAAGTCGGGAAGCAAGCTCCGGGGTGCCTTTGGCCCCTGGGATAAATCTGTATTCTGTGAGGCACCATAGGGAGGTGGAAGTGGAGGAGTTGCATGCGGAGGGAGGCTCGGGTCCAACTGTGGAGGTGGGGAACCTAACACGAACAACACCAGCACCCTCGCCCTTGCTGGAAGGTGCTACGCACCGCCCATAGGTTCGCCCCCTGCTTTTCATTCTGGTAGCGGAGAAACAACAGACAAAGAAGAGAAGTGCCAGAAGTGGCCTGGATGATACGATGACGAGGAGGGCACATATCCATTATTCCTATGACATTCATTTCCTATGTGGCATAAGCCCCTCACCCCACCGGTCCCCGAGGGGGGCCTACGAGTCGAAAACGAGGACCTGGACCAGGAGTGTCCGTACCTACGAAGGAGGAAGCCTAGTTCGCCCACCAGGGCATCAAGTGAACAGCGGGTGGATGCTGGAGCAGGGAGCCACAAGGCGTAGAATAGGTCCTGACTGATTTTCCTTGTAGTTATGGTCTCTGCATGTACTTCGAGTACGGAGCGTAAACAATCAGAATTTAAAAAAAAAGAAAAAAAAAAGACTCTGGTAACCCACGCTCTCCCGAACCCGATCGAACGTGATGCAGCGACTAACAAGCTGGTGGTTGCTCACCACATCATTGGCTACACGTATCCCTACAACCTGTCTACATGGGAGTCTGACATACGGCTGGCGTACCGATCCGGACTCGACGGGTTTGCGCTAAATGTCGGCAGCGATTCCTGGGAGATAGACCAAGTCGCGAGCGCGTGAGTACCCTTCTGGCATCCTGATTGTGTGCATCTCTCTGCAAGGAACTCACGCGTCTCCGCTAGATATCAGGCGGCCGAAAACCTGGGATATGACTTCAGGCTGTTCATCTCTCTTGATATGTCATCCTTCCCGTGCAGCGGCGCTACCAACGCGACACTCTTGCGTCAATATGTTGCAAACTACTCGTCGCATCCTAACCAACTGAGGTGGGGCGGCAATGTGTTCGTGTCGACATTCTCTGGCTCCGATTGCACCTTCGGGCAGAACACATCCGCTGAAGGTTGGAAAGCCGAGTTCGTCGACAAGCTTACGGGAGAAAACGCGGTGCACTTCGTGCCTTCATTCTTCGTGGATCCGAGCACATTCAACGACTACGACGGGGTGATGAATGGGGACTTCAATGTAGGTTGCAATTGGGGCTTCAGCCAATGCGGTCATTGATCGTGTGATATGGTAGTGGAATGGTGGTTGGCCCATCGACCTCACATACTCCGAAGCCGCATCTAACCTCGGATTGGGCGCATTGTCCTTGAACTTCTCTACATTCCCGCCCCCGGTAGAGTACGCACTCGAGAGTAACGTCGGGGTCTTCACGACCGACGAACAGTACATAGCAGGGCTGAGTGAAGTCAATGGTACGGACAAAACGTACATGGCTGCAGTCAGCCCCTGGTTCTTCACGCACTACTCACCCGAAACGTACGACAAGAATGTGAGTGGTGTCGTCGCTGTTGGCCGCAGAATCTTTGACTCATGTGCATCCTGTCTGCAAGTGGGTGTACCTCGCAGACTACTGGTCCTATGAGCAGCGGTGGACGACGCTTATAGAGAACAGAGACGTGGTCGATCTCGTGGAGATCATCACTTGGAACGACTATAGCGAGTCGCACTACATCGGCCCCATCGAAGGCGCTCAATCTAATTCTCAAGGTTGGACGAATGGCATGCCGCATCTTGGTAGGCCCCGATAATTCGAGTATATAGTAAGATATTGATTATATGCAATGTTTGCGTAGGATGGCTCGCCATGACAGATTACTACGCAACTGCTTTCAGAACAGGCTTCTATCCGCGCATCACGCAGGACCAGATCTTTATGTGGGCACGCCCGCATCCCAAAGACGCGATTGCATGAAACGATACAGTTGGCAAGCCCACCTCGTATGAACTTGTGCGTGTTGTCAAGTCCATGCAATCGTGCTTTTGCTGCTGGCTGATACCGGGCCGTAATATAAAGACCGAGGACAAATTATGGGCCGTCATTTTTGCGCAAGCACCGGCCATCGTAGAGATCACGACAACACCTTGGATCTGGCAGACTACCGCCGTTGCACCCGGGGTGACGCGGCTATCTGTGGACCTGGTACCGGGCTTCGGTATGTCTGCTGTCATGACGCGTCTCGGGGAGGTGGTAGTCAAGGTCGACCCTGGGTTGGATTTCGTATTCAATCTGCTCCCGGAGACTTACAACTACAACGCATTTGTCTGTTACGCATCAGGGTGGACTGATTGACATGGTGACTGGAAGTGTGTTTGTGATCTTATTCACGCCGCGGAAGTCACCAAATGCTGGTGTATCGTGCTGCAGGGGCAGTGTAGTGGCGAGACTATACATGCAATGCATTAAGAGTTGTATGCATATTTGTAATGTGTATAGTGTTCTCCGGACCCGGTGAACTTCTTGCCATAGAGCGCAACTGCCACATCGGCCAGATACACAGGAACACCGGGCAATGCTAACCAAGTCTGGCTACCGCGAGCTCGGCCTGTCTCGATCAGACGGTGTGGTGGCGGAGAGTGCCGGGCGGAGTTCGTAAATCTTATATCCGAGGGTGTAGGGGTGTCCACGTTATGAGTTTTACGACGTCTGGCGCGTCGCTAAGATAGGCCGCAGCCATACCCTGTCCATCACGTGCGGCGGCGTATGTCACGCTGGCGCCGAGTACAGCCCGAGTACACCATTTTGGGTGATGGAAATTGAAGACCATGTATCTCTGTAGTGTAGAGCAAACGCACAAAGAAAATTTCCGCGAAGGACTGATTGCATGCATGAATGTGATCGAAGCTCGCGTCAGAATATCTATTTTCAGCCTCATTGCAAAGTAGTGGCCTGAATACAATCACAGTTGACGGGCGGCTAGCTTGCTTAGCAGTTGCCCAAACAAGATGAGGTGCAAGCGCCGTCGCAAGCCACTCAGTGAAAACCACCCGAAATGCCCATGAAAAAACGACAACTGCGTCAGGCGATAGCAAATCTAGGTGATTGGATCCCCAAAAAACGAGCTAAGTTGAGCAAGCCTAGTGGAAACCATGTATGTGCCACTACAGGTGTCATAGAGCACGGGAATGACAGGCCCTCCCTAACTACCACTAGAGTCCCAGTTCGAGTCCCCATGCACAATCCCCTCTGCTCGAAGAGCCCACCCTATTGGAGCCAGAGGTCACTCCGAGGAGAAGGCGGATCAATGCAACCCTTGTGCAGGCCAAGGATCGCCTCGCGTCACTTGCGGGCAGTATGGGATCTGTCTTCTCGGAAATCACGCGGCCTACATGGCAGCCCGAGAACCATCAGTACGCTGCTTCCCCATCCAGCTCTGACATAGGAACAGAACCAACGACTCACGGCATGGACGTTGACACCGAGCTGTCCGAGTCGAGGCTGCCATCCCACCATGCCACTGTCGAAGACGTGCCTGACATTGATGACACCTGTCAAATGCCGAACTCTGAGTCAAACTTGGAAGATGTACACTGCCCGGATCCGAGTCGCTCGACTCACCCTGGTATGTTTGTCCCCGCGCCGCGCCTTGCTGAAGCGGAGGCAGCATGGCGCGATGTCCGGCGACTTCTCAGGCCGTGTCGGAAGGGCGGAATAGGCTTCAAACCATTCAATGGTGACGAAACCTTCAAACACCGCCTGCAGATGATGCGCGCGACGTTATGGAACTACTCACGTCCCATTGGGTCGATGCCATGGAAGAAAGCATCGATCGAGGCTGTGCAGGCCCATGACAGTGGGTCTGGAACGGCGGACTCTGTCAGGCAGTGGTGCAGGGCATACATTGCTGACCGGGACGACTTACCCTACAATCGATACGGCACGTGGAACGAATCAATTCTTGAGGACGACGAGCTTGTGAGCGAGATACACTTGCATCTCCAGGGGGTTGGCAAAGAGCGGAAGGCCAAGGACGTTGTAGACTTCTTCAAGTCAGCGGAGGTCCAAGAGAAGTACGAACTTGATGACTATGCGCCGTGCCTCTCTACAGCACAGCGGTGGATGCATCGTATGGACTATCGGTGGGGTAGAGGCCCAAAGGGTCAGTACATTGATGGTCATGAGCGCGAGGATGTGGTTGCATACCGCCAGGAGATCTTTCTCCCTACCCTAGCCAATCACGAGGATCGCATCCGGACGTATGATCGTGACGGCAACACAATCCCATACTCAGGTCCACGCCCTGTTACGCGACGACTCGCGCTAACTCGGCTAGGGTCGACTCTGGAGACCACTGACCTATTACACAAATAGTCAGTCAACCTAACCCCTAGGACTTACCTACCTGGGCCTAGCGAGTTACACGAAGGAAACTCTGTCCTTCGATGAGAGTGACGATGGATGCCTGGGAGCACAATGCTACCACCAGGATCGAGCGAGCTTGAGTCTGGTGTCGGCTAACTCAGAGGCTTCACTGCAGGGGATGCGAGTGAAGGTTGAGTATAGATTAAACCAGGTCGAAGTTGGGACTTCGACCATCTACAGACTGCAGTATATATACAGGAGAGGCCTAGGGCGTCTCTAGGGGTCAGGACAGGAGTCACAGAGACAGAACTCGGTAAGGAGCCAATGGGAGACATACTGGAGAAAGGTAGGGGAAACCCTGGGGTCATGGGAGTGGGGATGAGTCAGAGTCCGGAGGAATGAGTCATGGGAAGCATGAGGGATATAGTGAATGGCCAATGGGAAGTGTCCTCGGTGTGAGTACCACACCAGTCCCTATCTAAGTATAGTACAGGCTCGAGTCATGAAGGGGAATGACCTAGCCTTGGGAGTCATGAGAACAAAGAGGTGCGGAGCCGGGCCGAGGGATCGGGCCGGGCTCCAGTCATGTGGGACGCGATGGCGGCAAGGGGAAGGGAACCGGTCCGAGAGAGTGGTAGGGTTAGGTGTATGTCACGTGTTCCAGGATGCAGTAGCGCGCATCCTGATATTCGTAACATCAGCTCCCTCCTATGGTCGACGTCCTCGACGACCTAGACCTTCGGAGAGGGTTCGCGGTGGGGAGGGTTCGTACGCCGCTTCTTGCGCGTCCGTGTCTTGTCAGCCCGTCCAGTGGTTTGCGTCCCGGTTGGGTTGGCCGAGTTAGGGGTTGGCGTTTGAGCAGGCATGCGCGAGGGTCCTGCTACTGCGTTGGCGCAGGATCGGGGTGTTGGCAGCGGAGTCGAGGGCCAGATTCTCATCATGGGACTCGACGATGAGGGTGGGTTGAATGGGGTCAAGGGCCATACCTTGCGCAATGGGTTCGACGGGGAAGGTGGATGAAATGGGGCTTCTTGGGGAAATGTGATGGTGGGTACTCGATCTCGGTATACCGTTATTCTGACTGCCCTTTTGAGGCGAGGGAGGGGTGCTGGGACTTCTCGGATCTGTGCCTTTCGTTCCTTCGCAAGGAGGTAGTTGGCGAGGAGGCCGCAGAACGCTCCGTTGTCGAATAGAAGGTTGTTGGCAAAGGTTACCAAAGCCTTCTGTCGGTTCATGTGTGCTGTAAGGATGGGTCCTAGTCCCGGCTTATTCGGAGAGCCGAACAGGAGGGCTTCGGCGAGGTCAAGGAGCTGGTGCTTGGATTGGATATCGTAGTCGACGTCGACGATCTCGGCGATGTACCGTTGACGGGTGCGGATGCAGGCTCGGCATGCGTTATACCAGGTTCCATCGCATACGTGAGCTCCTGGTTGACATCGGCAACGCCGTTGTTGCCCATGGCGAACATAGATTGTGTGTTCGGCGAAAGGTCGCACCTTCCGTCCCGTGGTTGAGCAAAGGTTTCCGGTTCGACAGGAAGGCATATCGCATTCTGGCCATATCGGATACCAGGAGGGGTAGCCTTCGTAGTTGTTGGGGAGGGGAAAGTCGCGGGAGGTCTCGGTAGGGTCGATGCGGGGACTAGTTGCACGTGCATACTGTCTGTAGGCATTCTCGATGGTCATGCAGATAGAGGGGGAGTTCGTTGGGATAAGGGACATCGTGAGCGGTCTTGTCAGGAGGAATGGGGGTTCGTTTGGGGAGGTCAGTACCGAGCGGTTTACTTGCGAGAGGGTCGTTTGGAACTGGGTTTGAGCGGAAGTTTCTTGCTCCTTTTATACTCTGTGAGCAATTCGTCTGCCGTTCCGATGATGTTCCGTTCAGGTTCCCAGGTAGAGTCTGCTGTGGAATAGCC
Source organism: Fomitopsis betulina (assembly GCA_022606075.1). Lineage (NCBI taxonomy): Eukaryota > Fungi > Basidiomycota > Agaricomycetes > Polyporales > Fomitopsidaceae > Fomitopsis > Fomitopsis betulina. Next base: position 378,919 of record JABYQK010000016.1, read on the forward strand.
CTTCCACAGGATGCGGTATTCCGTTGTTCCGTTTGCCTTGCGGCGATGTCCAAGAATAGACTCGACTTCGTAGTTGTCTTCTCCTTCTATCTCGTCAGGAGGTGGCCTCGGGTAGTTTTCTCCGTGTTCGTCAGTCTTCGTGTACGGGGATAGAAGGCCTGCGTGGAATACCGGGTGAATTCTCCACGAATCAGGGAGCTTCAATTCGTAGGTGACTGGACCCATGACCTTGGTGATTCGGAAGGGTCCTTCTCGTTTCGGAGCTAGTTTCCTTGTAGGGTATGGAAGTCTCAGGTTGGTCGATTCAAGCCATACCTCCTGATCCTTGCGGAAAGCGGGAGTCCGTTGCTTCACGCGTCGTTCCACGACCTTCTGTGCTTGTTCCATGGCAGCTGCGGCCTCTTCTCGGTTCCGCGCTATCTCCGATATTCTTTCGGCTGTGGCAGGGGCCTTAGATATCTCCGTTACATGTGGGAATGCTCGGGGGTTGTACCCCATCATGGCGTAGAATGGCGACATCTTGATGGTAGAATGTTCTCGGGAGTTGTGAGTGAATTCGGCGTCCGTGAGCATCTCTGACCATTTGTCCGGGTTGTTCGCGCAGAAGATCCGTAGGAATACCTCGAGTGACTGGTTGGCTCGTTCCGTTTGGCCATCGGTTTGAGGATGGTAAGCTGTTGACATTCGTTGTTCGACTCCTCCTAGACGGAGTGCCTCCTGCATGACGTGGGAAGCGAACTGCGGACCACGGTCGGAGATGATCTTGTCTGGCATCCCGAATCGTCGGTAAACTGAGTCATGAATGATCCGTGCCGTCCCGAGTGCGTCCGTGGTTTTGAAACCAGGAGCAAAGATTACCCCCTTTGTACAGTCGTGGTCCACCATGACACAAATAGAATCGAATTTCTCCCGACCGGATGGTGGGAGGTCCGTGATCCAATCGATGGTTGTACAAGACCAGGGTACGGCGGGTAGTTGCGCTGGGATTGGGATGATGGGGACGGTGGTTGGGTGCGTGTTGGGCTTCATCTGTTGGCATGCCGCACATCCCTTCACGTATCGGGAGATGAACGCAGCCATGCCCGGCCACCAGAAATCTCGTTGTACGGCTGTTGTTGTTTTCGCTATGCCCGGGTGTCCGGCAGATGGCAGGTCGTGGTAGAGTTTCACCACGTCTCGTCGCAGATCCTTGTTCGGCGGGACGTAGGCTTTGCCGCGATAGTATACGAGTTCTCCGTCTTCCATCCAATCCGTGAGCGCTGTGCGTGCCGGGGCGGGTCCTTTGTCATAGAGTGCGGTGATGGCGTCCCGTACTATGGGTTCTCTGATGTGACAATCGCGAATTCGTTCGCGAAGCTCCAGGTTGACGGTCCTGACATAGCTGGGGTCGTCAACCGTGAGGACAGTGTCTTCTTCGAAAGTCTCGGTCATCATCGTCCGGTAGACGGATAGGTTTCTAGCGAAGCGTGCATCGGGTAGGACCAGCATGTCCTCATTGTCGTTATCTCCTGGGTCGTGATCAGATCGCCGTGACAGAGCGTCGGATTGAACCATCTTTGTCCCCGGGACGTGGATGAGTTCGTAGTCGAATTCCGATAGGAAGAGGGCCCATCTCGCTTGCCGGCGATTAAGTTTCTGCGCAGTTCGCCAGTATCCAAGATTCTTGTGGTCGCAAAGAATTTGGATCGGGTGAGGAGCACCCAGGAGTAGATGTCTCCAAGCTTCCAATGCTCGAATGATGGCGAGCAGTTCTCGGTCGTAAATCTCGTAGTTTCGTTCGGCAGGGTTGAGCGACTGGGAAATGAATCCGCAGGGGTGCCAGTCTCCGTTTTCATCCCGTTGTCGGAGGACTCCACCGGTCGCAAACTTCGAGGCGTCGGTTTCGAGCGAGAATGGCTTGCCGTCCTGGGGCATGAGTAATACTGGGGCGCGGGTGAACTCTGCCTTGATGTCTTCGAATGCCTTCTGCTGTTCATTGTCCCAGTGCCACCGGACATCTTTCTTGGTTAGGTCGACTAGGGGTCGAGCACGTTCCGAAAAGTGGGAGATAAACCGGCGGTAGAAGTTGGCGAAACCCAGAAATGAACGAGTCTCCTTGAGACACGTCGGGGGTTTCCAGCCCGTAACTCCTTCTACCTTTACAGGGTCCATGGCGATAGCGTTGGGTCGGAGGATGAGTCCCAGAAATTCCACTTCAGTGACGTCGAAGTAACATTTCTCTGGTTTGAGGTACAGGTCATGTTCGCGGAGTCGTTCGATTACTCGGCGTGTTCGCTGCTGATGTTCCTTCAAGTCTGCAGAGAAGATTAGGATGTCATCCATGTAAATGACCATCCATCCTTCTTGCATCATATCCGCGAAGATCGTGTTCATCATTCGCTGGAATGTGGCGGGCGAGTTGCAGAGTCCGAAGAACATGACCGTAGGCTCGTAGAGACGCGGTGGACCATGGTCGGTGCCAGGAACGATGAAAGCGGCTTTCCATTCATCCCCTTCCTTGATTCGGACGTTGTTGTATCCGGCGCGAAGATCCATCTTCGTGAAGTATCGTGCCCCCTTCATCTTCTCCATGAGATCCGTGATGAGAGGGAGGGGGTATCGGTCCTTGATGGTGTTTGCGTTCAACGTGCGATAGTCCTGACAGGGTCGATACGAGCCGTCCTTCTTTCCTACAAAGAAGAACGGGGAAGCGACGGGGGATTTCGACGGTCGGATATAGCCTTTCGACTCGTTTTCCTGGATGAACTTCTCGAGTTCGGTACGTTGTGCCGGTGCCAAGGGGTAAACCTGTGCTTTCATTGACTCAAAGCCTGGTTTCAGCTTGATCTCGTGGTCATACTCCGTGTGCATCGGGAGTCGAGATGCCGTGCCTTTGTCGAAAGCGGGAAGGAGATCGTGGAGGTAGGGGGGAATCATTTCCTCCAGTGTCTTCTCCTTATCCTTGGCGTGCGCGGCTTGCGCAAGCTCGGTGGACGTGGTGATTTTTCCGAATGAGAACGCCATGGGAATCAACTTCCCACTGCGCGTTTTCAGGTAGCGATTGACCGGTGTCGATGGATTGGTACCGTGGTGAAGAGACGTCTCTTCCTTCGTAAGGGGTGGTTCGATGTGGGAATAAGCAGTGAGGAGGTCCCCTTCTTCTTCATACGAGAAGAGTCTCTCATCTTCTTCAAGATCAGAGATAATCCGCTCCAGGAGAATCTCTTGAGGCTCTTCATCGTCATCATTGGGATCCATTGCTAGCGGTGGTGGTGGATCTTCTCGGTCCAATACGGGTTCTGGGGTCTGTCCTGGGGTCACGGTGCGAGAGGTCCTTAGCGGCAGATCGTCTTGATCTGGCACTTCCTCTACCGTTGCGCGAGGAGTTCTCTTCTGTTGGTTGGTTGGTCCCATCACTGGGTGGGAGGGTGGCTCGGGTACGGGATCATCCAATAGATCCTGTGGGGTTCGTTTGCGCGGCTTCTTCTTCTTCTTCTTCAATGATGGTGGCTGAAGTAGAGACGTCGGCCAGGGTGTTGGCCTGGGTGGTTCTGGGTCTGGCTTCTGATAAGCGGGCGATGGTGAACGTTGAAGACGTTCCAGCGTGCCCCTCCAAGACGGAGGAGGTGGTTCAGGTTTCGGTGTGGCGCCAATGCGTCGTACGATGAGGTTCCCGGTCTTCCAATCGACCGCGGGGTTTTCCTTCTGAAGCCAGGTCATCCCGAGGATGACTTCGTGTCGTCCGATCGATGCCACGTAGGCCTTCTGTACTCGTAGTCGAGTAGCTCCTCTCCAGCGGTACTTCAGTGCGACGTAGTGAGTGATTCGTCCTTGGGAATTTTCAGTTTCATCGGCATTCCGAAGGATGATGGATCGTTCAAGAGGAATGAGGGTCATCCCAACTCGCTTGACGAGTTCGGGGCTAACGAGGCACTCCATTGCTCCACTGTCAATGAGGGCTTCGATTTCTGCGGCTTTCTCTCGTCGTCCGTGCACAGTGATAGGTAGAAAAAGTGATTGCGATTCTATGCTACCATACACTGTGCGGGAGAGAGAGATGATTCGGGGTCCGACCTGCGCAGGCTCGGGGGACCCTAGGTAAAATCCAGCATGACTTTGTCCCAATCTGCATCACTCATCTGGAGTCGAAGTGCCTTGATTTGGGATCGGGCATCGATGGGAGGTGTAACAGGAAGTGGAACATCGTCGTTGATGTCTACGATCCGTGCACGAGGTTGCTGTTGGTAAGGTCGTCCTTGACCTTGTTGTTCGGGTTGCTGTTGACGAGACCCTCCTTGGGTTCGTCGTTCGAATTGCTGAGGTCGAGGTCCTCCTTGGCCTCGTCGTTGTTGGAATCCATCGCGATCCTTGTGATTGCGAGCGTAGTGGCCCTTCTTGCCACAGAGAAGGCAAAGCCCTTCTCTCATGCGTTGGTCCTTCACTTCTTGAGGAATAGTGACTCGGTCGATGTCCATGGGTTCGTCTACCCGTCCGTATGGGTTCGAAGTGTGGTTGTTCGATCGGTGATTGTTGTTCGAAGCCATTGCTCCGAAGTTTGCGTATGCGTCGAGTCGGCGAGCTCGTTCGTACCATCCTTCCATGGTAACAGGCATGCCGACTTGATTCATAAGTCGCTCGACGAGCTTCGGGTTTAACGCTCCCAGGAAGAAGGCAAGGAGTTGCTCATAGTTCCTGGGGTCTGTGACTTTGCCATTGCTGTCGGTGATCGCGTCCTTTAGTCCAGCTCGCAGGGCAAGCGCTTGGAAAGTCGTGAGGAAGTCTGGGATGCTTCGTCTGCCTTGTGTGTAGTGGAGGAGTTGCATCAACCACTTGGTCTTGTTGTCGACGACTGGGAATTCCTTGAAGAGATCCTTCTCGAAGTCGTCCCAAGAGTCATAGACTTTCTCTCCAATACGACGTGCTTCGGTTGCCTTCTGGTAATACAAGTCTCGGAAGTTCACTGCGCTTCCTCTCATGAGACTGAAGGCATATGCGATCTTGGACTGGTCCGAGGCTCCGGTGTTACCCACAGCCTCGAAGTAGTTTAGGATGCGGTCAATGAATGCCTGGGCATCGTCGGAGTGACCTTCAAACGGATCGGGGGACTTGATATCGATCTTTCCTTTGAACTGAGTCTGGGTTCGAAGAACCTCCGCCATTGCAGTCGCAAACTCCTGAGGGGTGAACGATGGAGTAGACATTGTGGATGGGGATGGACTGGGAGGAGTGGCTGGGGAAGGTGTCGAGATGTGGGTTCCTTCGAGGTACTGCTCGAGTGTTCTGGTTGACTCCTCTTCAAGCGGAGTGGGTACTGGTGCGATGACTGAGGTCGAAGCAAGAGGTGATCCGACGTATTGCGGGGATGTCGGAGAAACTGCGGTTTCCAATGAAACTTCTCGGGTGATTGTCGGGCTGACAACGGGGGTGGTTCTCGGGGTAGGCTTCCTAGCCTGTCTGGTGAGCGATCGTACGTGATCGAATGCTGTCTGTGCGTGCTGTTCAAGTGTTGTTCTGGTGTCTTTCTGCTTCTGTGAGGTTGTCCAATCTTCTGGAAACCAGGACCAACTTAGGTCCTTCTTGTCTTCTTTCTGGAGTTCGACGTCGCGGAACTCTCCCTTCTCTTCAAACTGGAAGAGCTTGGTTTCGGTATTCCACCAGAGGTCCTTGAGTGGTGGGAGCCCTACGCTTCCCGCGTCGACCTTGGTGCGAATAGGAATGGTGCCTGGAGCCGGTCTTCGTCGGCTTTAACTCCTCTGGGTAGAGCGAGTTCTTTTGAGCAATACACAGGTTGCTGTCCTGTCTTCTCTCGCACGATACGTCGATCGTCGAGGCGATGGTCTCCTGCACGATACGTCGATCGTCAGGGCAAGTCTTCTCCAAGCCGGTCTGTTGGCTGAGGTGTGTGCTGGGGAACTGGGAAAGAGAACACAGGAGCGGGGATGGGTATCCCTACACCTGGGCAGGTGGGGAGGGTTGTAACTTCGACCTAATGTTACGCGACGACTCGCGCTAACTCGGCTAGGGTCGACTCTGGAGACCACTGACCTATTACACAAATAGTCAGTCAACCTAACCCCTAGGACTTACCTACCTGGGCCTAGCGAGTTACACGAAGGAAACTCTGTCCTTCGATGAGAGTGACGATGGATGCCTGGGAGCACAATGCTACCACCAGGATCGAGCGAGCTTGAGTCTGGTGTCGGCTAACTCAGAGGCTTCACTGCAAGGGATGCGAGTGAAGGTTGAGTATAGATTAAACCAGGTCGAAGTTGGGACTTCGACCATCTACAGACTGCAGTATATATACAGGAGAGGCCTAGGGCGTCTCTAGGGGTCAGGACAGGAGTCACAGAGACAGAACTCGGTAAGGAGCCAATGGGAGACATACTGGAGAAAGGTAGGGGAAACCCTGGGGTCATGGGAGTGGGGATGAGTCAGAGTCCGGAGGAATGAGTCATGGGAAGCATGAGGGATATAGTGAATGGCCAATGGGAAGTGTCCTCGGTGTGAGTACCACACCAGTCCCTATCTAAGTATAGTACAGGCTCGAGTCATGAAGGGGAATGACCTAGCCTTGGGAGTCATGAGAACAAAGAGGTGCGGAGCCGGGCCGAGGGATCGGGCCGGGCTCCAGTCATGTGGGACGCGATGGCGGCAAGGGGAAGGGAACCGGTCCGAGAGAGTGGTAGGGTTAGGTGTATGTCACGTGTTCCAGGATGCAGTAGCGCGCATCCTGATATTCGTAACACGCCCGATGACACGCCGCTTGGTGATCTGGTTCCATGACGAGAGTACGTTCTATGCGAACGATCGGCGGCGTGTGTTCTGGGTCCACAAGGATGAGAAGGCGGTTCCTGAGCCGAAGGGCGAAGGGCCCTCGCTGATGGTCGCAGACTTCATATCTGCAGACTATGGGTGGCTTGGATCTCCGGATGGAGATGAGTCTGCGCGTGTGTACTTCAAAGCCGGGAAGGAGCGAGACGGCTACTTTACCAGTGACGAGATTGTCGCACAGCTGGACAAAGCCATGGACGTGATCAAGAAGCTCTACCCGGATGATGATCATCTCTTCATTCTCGACAATGCAACAACACACCTGAAGCGAGCCGATGATGCGATCTCTGCACGGAAAATGCCCAAGGGACCGAGTCCAGCACGATCAGGCGGCAGCACCCAGCGGTTTGGTGTTGATATCAAGACGAAGGGTGCAGATGGGAATCTCGTGCACGGTGCAAATGGGAAGCCTCTGAAGCACCGTGTCAACATGAGTGACACGGTCTTTGCAGACGGCACGACACAGTACCTCTATTATCCCGACGCCTTTCCCGAGCACCCAGAACTCGCGGGAAAATTTAAAGGCATGGCGCAGTTGCTGATCGAGCGTTATCCGGAGCGGCGCGCGAAGATCAAGGGCTTGAAGACGGAATGCTCGAAGTTCAACTGCGCAAAGGGACGTACTGATTGTTGTTGCCGGCGTATGCTCTTCGTGGAGAAGGATTTCGCAGACGTGCAGTCGCTGGTCGAAGAAGCATGCACGGCGCGTGGGATTCCCGCACTGTTCCTGCCAAAATTCCACCCCGAATTGAATCCGATCGAGCAGTGCTGGGGTTACGCAAAGCGGCGGTATCGCAGCTATCCCGCGTCATCGAAGGAAGCCGACCTCGAGCGCAACGTCCGGACGGCTCTGCAGGCTGTCCCGATCGAGTCAATTCGGCGGTGTGTCTTTGTGCTCCCTCCTCGGTAAACAATGCACTCACATATCTAACACATTTGTCAGCTTCGCGACGCGGTCGTTCCGCTTCATGGACGCGTATCGCAAGGGATTGAACGGACAGCAAGCTGCTTATGCCGGCAAGAAATACCGAGGTCATCGTGTCATCCCAGAGTCGATCTTTGCTGATTTAGACAGAGAAAAGTTGCGATAGATTAGACCAGCATCTGAAGTATCTACTGTACAATCTACATGTTTCTATGCTGTACTGAATGAATACTGGGCCTTGTCGACACCATCCGTGCTCGCAGACTCGCCGCCACCGTCACTGATTTCCCGTTTGGGCGGTGTTACATCACGTCACTTCACGTGCCCGTCACAAAGCCCCACAAGGCCAGGGTATGGCTGCGGCCTATCTTAGTAGCGTGCGAATCCGAACGCATGGGTGAGTAGACACGTGTCGATGCCACCCGACGCCTTCTTTCCAGGAAAGGGAATCAAGCCCTTCATCAACTATCCGTGCACGCGGAAACGTCTGCCAGCTCTCGGACTGCAAGCGTGCTCCATCCCTCTCGATACCGTGTGGAGGCTCCTTCTTGGGGACAATCAGCCCTGTGCGCCCGACTTGAGGCCCACGTGGCTCGTGCTGCGGACCATATGACCGCGTACTCTCTCCCGGTGCTGCTGCAATCAGCAGCATGCTGGCTCATTCCGAAGTCAACCACACCTCGTGAAGAACATCGTCGGCGATGGTGGAGTGCCCTGTGTATATACTCCACGCCATGGTAATCCATAGAGTACGACCACCTGGGCTTATTGAAGGACTAGAATGGGAGAAACGATGGTAATCCAAGGTAAGCTCAGGACTCGGGGCCCCTTGCCTGGAAGCACATGATTTAGCCGTGTGCAGGATGGATGGCTCAGGTCCAGAAGACTAGCCCCCGAAAATACTGTCTCCGTCCGCGCGCTCTACGGCACACTGGCAGACAATGTGACGCGGGTGCACCGATTGTGCACCGACGTTCCAAATTGTCCCAGCGTTACTGAATATGAAAGTAGGTCTCTTCCGATGATAAAGGTTCGCTGCGTCTGATGCAGTGTTTGTAACAGGCCGGTTGCACACTGGCAAGGGGCCGACCACTAACTGCGGCACTTGACACCACCGCGGTCCGTACGATGTATCGCACCGAAGCTATACAGCACCTGCCATCGGGGTTGGGGCCATAATCACTTGGTGACCGCCAGTTGTCAGCAGCCATGTAGGCTTGCCCCGTTGCACCCCGGGGCCAGATTCCGCGACCTCGTGCTGTTGCTATGTCGTGCGTCACACTTTCCATTGATACCCAGGCACCACCCGACTGAACAGCTCGGAAATCCAACTAATGCAATTGAACGTGTGACCTAGGGCAAGGCATATGCTACCGCCTTCTCGCAGGTGCGCCCTTCAAACATACCATGTTTGATGTACCACGATGTACACATTGCATATTTTGCTCCGGACGCCTCATGGCGTGTATACCATACGCCGCCGGTAGCACCGCAGAGGCGAATTTCCGGACTGTGTATCGAGGGCATAAATAACGTCCACGCGTTTGAGGTTGACCAGGGACCCAGTCTCTACCAACCGTTAAACCGCCTCTCATTCACATCCTCGCCATGCTAGCGAGATCCCCTCGTATCCCCCTCTGGTCGCTCTTGACGGCGATGGTCGCTGTGGTGGTCGGAGCCCGTCCTCACAACACTGTCGACATCGTAGAACGAGACACCACAAGCAAGCTCGTCGTTGCCCACCACATCGTCGGCTATACGTATCCTTATGCTGTGTCCGATTGGGAGTCGGACATACAGCTTGCGTACGACTCCGGTCTCGATGGCTTCGCCCTTAATGTCGGCAGCGATTCCTGGGAGTCGCAACAGGTGGCCAACGCGTACGAACTAGGTGTCGAACACCATCGGGCGCGTATTTACTGACCCGTGCATGGTTTTCTAGGTACCAGGCCGCAGAGAACCTCGGGCTTACCTTCAAGCTATTCGTCTCGCTCGACATGACCTCGTTGCCATGCACCACCGCAGACGACGCGTCCGCACTCCGCGATTATGTCACGGACTACGCGTCTCATCCCAACCAGCTCCTATGGGATGGCAAAGTCTTCGTCTCGACATTCTCAGGCGAGAGCTGCACCTTTGGACAGGCGTCTGTCGCCGCAGGATGGCAGAGCGAGTTCATCAGTCAGCTCACCGGAGCTAACGCGGTGCAATTCGCACCCTCGTTCTTCGTCGCGCCGGACACGTTCACGACCTACGATGGCGTGATGGACGGCTACTTCAACGTGAGTCGTCTCCGGGCGTTCCCCCGAAGGATTGATCCGCTGACCCCACGACGCCGGTAGTGGAATGGTGGTTGGCCGATCGACTTGACGGTCTCGGAGGCCCAGTCCCAGCTCGGGAGCAGCGCGGGGGACCTGGACGATGCCACGTTCTCCGCTTCGGACGAGAGTATTCTTGAAGAGAACATCGGTACCTTCTCCACCGACAGCCAATACATCGATGGTCTCGACGCGGTCTCAGGCTCCGACAAGACCTACATCGCTGCGGTCACCCCATGGTTCTTCACACACTACTCTCCTGAGACGTACGACAAGAACGTGAGGCTTCATTCACGTTGCTATGCGCCCTTACTAACTTTCTCGGTACTAGTGGATTTACCTCGCCGACTATTGGTCGTACAATGCACGATGGGAGGACTTGATCTCGAACCGGGACCAGGTTGACGTGGTGGAGGTGCTCACCTGGAACGACTACAGCGAGTCACACTACATCGGCCCGATCGAAGGCTCTCAGCCCAACTCGCAAGATTGGACGAACGGTATGCCGCACCTCGGTAAGCATCGGCATCGAGTACCACCTCCCATGAACGCTCAATAGTGATCATCGCTCTGCAGGATGGCTGGCCATGACGAACTACTACGCTACGGCCTTCAGGCAAGGATCATACACTTCCATCACTGAGGATCAGATATACTTGTGGGCCCGCCCGCATCCAAAAAACGCCGACGCCTCAGACGACCCGGTCGCCAAGCCAACTTCTTACCAGCTTGTAAGCGGCTCCTTTCAGTCTTTGTCAAACGTCGTTGTAACACTGCATATCATAGACCGAGGACAAGCTATGGGCCGTCGTCTTTGCCACGTCCGACGCGACCGTTGAGATCACAACATCCTCCGGTACCACCCAGACGACGAGCGTCAGCGCAGGCGTGACGAAGATCTCTATGGATCTCGTGCCAGGATCCGGGATGTCCGCGACGCTGACGCGGAATGGGCAGACCGTCGTCAGTCTCGATCCCGGGTCGGACTTCACTTTCAACGCGAACCCGGTGACTTACAACTACAACGCTTTCGTAACCTATGCGACTTCTGGCTGATCTCCATCGCCACCTGATCATCCTACATACAGAATAATCAGTGTGCATTTGTGACATAGCGCGCACATACAAGCAGTTCCGTTCTCTCTATATATATTGTGCAGGGTTCGGCGCGAGTTGGTTTCCCCTCGCACACGCACGGCGATGCGAGGGTACTTATCCCGAAGACTACGTAAAGGTCCGCGCCCGGACGGATGCCGCACAGCAGTACAAGCGCCCGCCCGTCCTCGGGGGCTTGTTGAAGGCTCTTGAAGCAGTTCGTCTCACGATACTTTCGGTGCTTGAGCTTGAATGATTGACCACCCTTGACGCAGCCCCGCTTGCGATGCACGACCTGCAAGGATGAACCACTGCACGGCCTGTACAGAGCTCGTACCAGCTATCGGGTACTGATGTCCACGCCGGCCAGCGTCGGAGCAATCCCTATAGCGGTATCCAATACTTTAAGCATTTCGACTAGTCTTCAAGTTCGCCCAGCGCAGATTGACACAGGGAGTTTGAAGAAATTTGACATTCTAATCCCGAAGCAGCTTGACTTGAGAGGCGTACCGGTCCACGCCCTGGTTGGCGACGGTGGCTGTGCTGGGAGTGCTTGACAACGACGGACTTCCCGATGCACATCCCGGCCGGGCAATGTTGATACAGCTTCTTTTGCAGCGGTCGACGACAACCAATATGCCTATTCGGGCTTGCCAGTCCACAATGCCAGCCGTCACTAGAGCGACTCTTGCTCGTCGTGCTAAAATTCTTCGTCTTCATTTTATCTGACGTCGGAGGACTGACGTATCCTCGATCCAGACTGCGCGATGATTCACGGCAGGGCTTCTAGCGTTATGTAGTGTTCCAGTCCGCCTAGATTGATGTTGGACTTGCGTGATTGACGAACTGGAGGCGACTTGCTTCGTGGGCTGCGGGACCCGGCTCCCGACACCCGACGACATCTTCAACAGCCAGACTTGGGCCGCTCACCTTGCAGGGCTTGACTCTTGTGGTTGCTGAATCGTTTTGACGGATCGCGATTGAAGTGGCACACCCCGTAGTGCTTGGCTTTTAGATCCTCGTTGGTCTGGGTACCCTTGACGTGTATACCAGATCGTCGCTACAGTGTATCAACCCAGCTCATCTTGTAGTGCTTGAGGATGGTGACAGACGTACAGCTCTGAGTCAAGCGGGGCGGGAAGCTTGGCGATCGAGGCAGAACAGGTTTGAAATGGGTTCTTGTACCGTTCCACAGGATTGTACGAGAAGATTGGACGTGGCCCTTCAGAGCGACAACGGTTGAGCTTGCTGTGACCTACTCGGGATGTCAAGAGAACAGCGAGGCAACGAGAGCACGGAAGAGCAGGAGAGCAGGCGAACGGCAGGGTTAGCGTAAGGAGAGCAAGGGACGAGTCGACGACGAGGTACAAGAGAACGGCGAAGGGACCAAAGGACGAAGAAAGAGACAGACACAAGACAGAAAGGTCGAGGAATGAAAGGAGCGACGGGGGACAGCGAGAGGGTTGGACGAGAGGAACATGAGAGGGTGGCGAGGCACGAGACACAGAACACGGGCTGACATAGTGGAAGTCAGGAATGAAGGAAGATGACCTTGGAGTGCTGAACGCCGCGTCCTTATATGTGCGACCCAGCAGGAGGCTGACGGTCGAAGGCGGCTGGTAGGCAGATGTTAGCCACAGATAGACACATAACCAGAACTAGACACAAGGCTCGTCAGCAGCTGTCGAAAGGTAGGCCCTTTCAGTGTGGCGACATGGCCGAGAGAGTGGCACCATACGGGCGGCGGAGACCGGCAGGCCAAAGGTAGCAGTGAGGCGAGCCTTCAGAATCTTCATAAGTCCCACTATCCCGAGAGCTAGACAGGAGTTCAGGGTGATGGTACGAAGGCAGGAGAGGAGCTGAGTCGCAGTGCGTTTGGTCGTGTCCTTTATGCGATTTCTGACCGGTGGCACGCAGATGGAAGACAACCGCGGAGTCCGCCGGTATCGATGGGCCAATCAGGGCATCAATTACGCTTGGTAATGCCTCGTGGGGCGCTGTGCCCCCACACGCTTGTCTAAATGCAAACAAAGCATGGTCAAACTAGCAACTCTGCCGCCGCTCGGGCCCTCGCGGGTGTGTCGAGTGCATAAAAAGCCGCAGGTTCTGTAGGGTAAATTATGCCTTGGCGTGGACACGGGTTAGACTGGGATGGAGTGGACTGAACGTCGAGGATGAAGCTGTCCGGCAAGCGCTGGGACACATGGCGTCGTGTGCGTCGATCTGGATCTAAGAAGGCTGTCACGCCGTGGTAACGCCCTGCGGTAACGTGTCACGTATCCCCTCTGTCCTCCTCTGTCCGGCTCGTCGCTTTATTGCCCTCGTCGCAGCTCTCTTGGGTCTACGGAACCACACCAGCATGCGCACGACCATCCCGGTTGCGCGACCTTTCGTGAACTGGGTCAACGGCGCCCGCTCGGCCAAGGGCAAGTCTGCGCGCAAGCCTGCAAATGCTCTCCCTACGGTGCAGAGGGACGGCGCGCTGCGCCCGCACCTGAACACCAAGGTGAATCCGAACCATGGCCTGTACGGGTTCTTCCGGAGAAGAGAGGAGGATGGAGAAGTGAAGTATGAGACACTGGAGTCTATGAACTCAACGGATGCTAAGAGCGGTACGTTGCACCTCGTGTCATGCCATTGTCTGTACTGAGCTCGCTCATCACCCTTCGCGAATGATGCTCGCAGGTCGTTCATGGACAGCTTCTGAACTTCGTCGCAAAAGCTTCATGGACCTACACACGTTGTGGTATGTCTTGCTCCGGGAGCGCAACCTCCTCACAACGCAGGCCCATGAGGCCCGCCGCACCGGCATCAATTTGTCGGTACTTGGATCGTCCACTCTCAGAAACTACAAGGTTTGCATTCCTTCGCTGCCGCTTGTCGTGGTCCAGTGCTCATATACTTCCTCAGTGCCGCAAGAGCATGGCCCGCATCAAGTACGTGTCCAGCGAGCGACGCCACGCATACGAGCGAGCATTACAGGCCTACGAGGAGCAAAAAGAGGCAGCTCTCGCTGCCGCATCACAAGCAGAACGACAGGCCCTCATTGAGGCGGAGGCCACGGCGAAGGCGGAGCATGCGGCTGAGGTAGCGGCGGCCAGGAAAGAGGCTGCCGCCCAGCAGTCGGCAGCGAGGCTGGTCGGCGCAGGGTTGTTTGAGAGCGTGCCGCAGGGCGCTGGTCCGGAAACTGCTAGTGAGAGCAAGAGCTCGTAGATGACATTACTATCGTATACTCCTCTGCACATGCCACTTCATTGGGTATATGCGACTACACACCATTGCAAATATGTCTAGGTTCTGGACGCAAGGATAGTGTCCGTGCGCTCAAAAGTCCGTCGTTTGTGGTGTTGACCCCAGTCCAATATCTCCCTGCTCATGTAACAGTTGCGGACTTTGGCGTCCTCATACATCTCCACCTGCCTCCGGCCGTGTCGGAGCAAATGCTCGATGGCTGCTACGTCTCTTGGCAGAACAGACGCGGCGCGCGTCCTGAATGTGTAGCGCACGAAGAGGTCGAACTTTTCACGGACCGCAGATGGTTTGGAGTGGGCCATCCGCAACGCCCTGGTTCACTCCGAGTCAGAAGAAATCGTGCCTGTCGCAGAGTGGTACGCACCGTCTGTAGAGCGCCAGGACCTCCTTCTGCAAGCCTGATTGTCGCGGCGCCATGATCTGCGGTGTGGAAGGTGTCGGGGTTATGTGGGCGTGAACATTCTGTCGGTGGAAGTCGGTCGAGTTGGCCCGATCGACGCGTCCCCGCTTGCCACAACGCGCTGAGCACGTGATACTCGTGCGCGCCACGACTGAGACGCGTCGTGGGTCGCAAAAACCGTCCTCTGAGTCTATCTCCCTCCTGTCTCAGCTTCAAGTCATGTTCCCACTACCCGCGCGGCGCTCGTCTTTGCTTGCACACTTCAAACTCCCGGCCCCGAGTACCACGCTCTCCGTGCACAAGCGACATTTGACCACCGGTGTCGCGGAAGGCGGGACACAGAACTCCGCCGCATACTGCAATGAACTTGTCCAAAAACGCGACTATGAATCCTTCCTTATATCGCACTTCTGGCCGCGGGAGCTCCGGGAGCACTTCATTGCGCTCCGGGCGTTCTATGTCGGTGTGGTTCAACATACATAATGGGCGTCGATCCGCTGAAACATAAGGACACACAGGTGGAATTGGCATCCGTGCAAGAGGCGGTCTCCAACATTACCATTGGCAAAATGCGGATGCAATTCTGGAGAGACGCGTTGAAGGACATTGCCGACGTGCGTTTGGACCATGCCTACTCGCAATATATCTGACCGAAGCGGTTGTTAGGGTAGGCCTCCAAGACACCCAATAGCGTCGGCCTTGGGGCGCGCATGTCAAGTTGCGAATCTGCCGACTTACCACCTCAAACGAATTATCGACACTAGGGTCAGTGGGCTGAGCACATAACACGTTGTTGTGGTTTAATGCATATACCATTTCCAGGACGCCGAGCTTGATAGGCCCACTCATATGACACTCGACTCCCTGACGTCGCACGCAGAATCAACGTCCTCAACATTCCTGTACCTCCAGCTATCACTGCTTTCGCTCTCCGCATCGACCGCGCTATCACATGCTGCGTCGCATCTCGGAGTTGCCCAGGGCATCACCACGCTGTTGCGGGCACTGCCCTACCACGCATCGCAGGGAAGGATGGTGATCCCAGCGGAAATCACAGCACGCCATGGTGTCAGTCAGGAAGAAGTCTTCCGGAGAGGTGGCCAGGCGAAGGGGATTGATGACGCAGTTTTCGAGTTTGCCAGTGCAGCAAATGCCAACCTCGAAACATGTGCGCAAATACTGGCGTCGGAGGGGCGGGTGCCTGGCAGAGCAAAGGCCACATTCTTGAATACGGTCTGTCGCACGTCGCTCTTGTGTCCATACGAGCCTGACGGCTGGGCAGGTCCCGACCCGACTGTATCTAGAGCGCCTGGAAACTGCCAATTTCAACGCGTTCGATCCGACTTTGCAAGTCCGAGGGTGGAAGTTGCCGTGGAGGGTATGGAGTAGCTACTACAAGGGGCAGTTCTAGCAGCATGGGGTGCGGCGATATCGTTACGCCACCAAAAAGTGTGTATAGATCTTTCGGTATTGGGAATGATGAGCACGGATGCCGATCGCAGAGTTATGAGTCGACGCTGGTGGCAGTGGCAAGGAAACAAGGAACCGATCCGATGTGAGAGGCGTCCGCCACACTTCCGGATGCGGCAACAGTTGAGCGCGTCCGCGGACCGCTTGGCCAAGTGACGGGGGCGCTAGACTTGCGGCTCAGCTGTGGCAGCTCGGCCAAACAAATCTCTCTCTCCCACTCCCAACTGCCAGGCCACAACAGGGCGTCCCCTCCGACCCCCTCGTACACGTCCTTCCCCGAACCGGAACGACTCGTGTGGCTCTGATATCGCGTGCTGGGACTGTACCATCCCACAGCACAATGGAACGGTTGTGTGGTACGTGCCAGATATATACCTGCCCGATCCTGGGGTAGCCCCTCTAATCCCGCCCTTGCCGTCATGCCTCGGTGCTTTCCAGACGAGATTATTCAAATTATACTCTACTCCTTGGACGATCCGAGCCACTTCAGGCTCGTCTCAAGACGGCACTACACTATTACGCAGGACCCCTACGTGCGAGCGCTATACTTCATCTCTCGCTATGGCCGGACGCAAGCATTCTACTACGCCTTCGATCGGGGGAAGCTTCTCAACGAGAAGGTCATTGATGTGCGGCCACTTCTTGTTCAGTGGCATTGATGCACGCGCAACTGACTGCCCACTCTGACGCATATGTAGATCATGATCTCGGGCGGAGCGCATCTGTCTCGCTACCTCGCGCAGTGTGCCATACATCATTATTTCCGCGCGCAGGTGCATTTCATCAAAAGCCGATGGGTCAAGAGCGTTTCTCTCTCCGTGTTCACACATTTCATGATGGTTGCCTCCCGGATGTACGGTGACATTCCTACCGGGAAGGGCGAAGATGACGGCGCTATCTTCAGTGTGGTCTTGAAGACAAGTCGGCTACCGGTGGAGACGAGGGCGAAGTGGGAAACGTTAAAGGAGGTCGTCGAGACTTACAAGGTAAGTAGCTATTGAACTGCGCTCTACGTACCCCTCATCGCTTTGTGCAGTTCATCCCTTTTTGTATGAAGGTATGTATCGCCATTCTGCACCGATTCAGTGATTATATGCGCCCTTCCCTTCCAGGATCCGATGATGGTGCAGTTTCCCCTGGTACTAGCGGTTGAACCCCGCCTCCTACCCTATGCGCGCGCGAATGGCTTCATCATGGATCAAAAGGTTAGTATAGTAGGTGTGTCGCACATTCCCACATGCTGACACTGCGTCAATACATAACAGTACCGCAACTTTATATACCGGAAGATGTTTGAGAAGCCTGCTATCCCCTATGACGGCCGCATAGAGGAGGTAGTGAACAACGTTCGTGAACTGACGCGCCTGGATCCTAAGTACGGTTTTTGTCCCAATAGTAGGGTACCACCACCCTTCACTCATCTTTTCGCTTTTCGCTTAGTATGTTCGTGACCCGAACTGTGGCGGCAGAAGTGTGCATGGAAGCGCACCTTAACGACACGAGTTACGAAGCTCTGAAGATATTAGACAAGGAGGGAGTGCTGAAGTTCAGCTTGGCGTGAGCACTCTGCCTTGTCTATTGCAATGTTGGCAATGCTGATACTGTCTAGACTTGTTGTGGAAGAATTGCTCAAGGTGAGGCTGGGAAACCGAGCGACGAGCGCAGTCTAACCGTGAAAGCGCAGACCTTCATCAACACTCGCTCCGTTGCCTTGCTTGCGACGTTCTTCGTCATAAAGAAACTGTATGGGGACTTTCCCTCGGACGATCGGACGGTTCGGCTCGTCATGCTGTGTAACATTTTCTTCGCCGACCTCAATGGCGTCCCACCCTCCTTGCGTACGACAGGTACCGCGTCGCTCGCTGAGTACGTGGAGAATTGCCAGGCAAAGATCGAGAAGCTAGCACTTGGACCACTTACCCGGCAAGACTTGCTCGGCATGCTGACGAACAAGTTCACACCTGATAGATTTGGCGGGATACTGGAGTATGGGAGGACCGTCCTGGGACTGAACGTGCAAGAGATGAACGGGCTGAAGAGGGATGCTGCATTGGCATCCCTCGAAGTCGGATGTAAGGGCAAAATGCTCGAGAAACTTGTGGAGCTCGACCTGCCGCTGAGGGATGACATCGCAAAGTATGTTTTGCAGAATATGCGGCTCGAAGTAGAAGATCTCCCACCATCGGAAGACGAAGAGGCCTGTCGGCGTTACGAGGCTAGACTCTGCAGGGATTTCATGAATTGCGGGAAGTACAGGTACCCTGTCGGCAACGTCGGTGGTCCCCACAGAGCGGAAACAACCGACCCCACCCAAGCACCCCATCTTGTGGCCAACGACACTATCCCGGCTGGTGACGTGGCCAACGAGATCGAGATGGCTGCACGAGACGAAACACTGGATGATGATGATGATGATGATGATGATGATGGAGAAGACGAGCCGGAGGCAGACAACGGTGCGGAGGAGCTGGTATGTTACACTCATCACTCATTGACATTCGGGAACGGCGGTACTTTTACTAAATGCATCGCAGGGTCACATTGGTCAGGACACACTTACGACGATGATCCGAAAGGATGAACTTGCCCCTTCTGCTCGCCGGCGGAGACTTTACGATGTGTATGCAACATACTCTGATAACTTATGGAAGTCGACGGTTCCCGTGGGTAAGGGTCGCTTCCATTCCAGGGATTCATATTCGCTGACGCCATCTAGACTACACATATGTTATTCGTTGGATCGACAGCGAGTTTGGGCACCGACACCCTGTGACTGCTATATTCATGCTCCACGCTGTGATCAACGGAAACTCGAATGTAAGCCTATCGAGCCTCGAGGTCGATGCTATAGGCTCATAGACGGACTACAGATTCTCCAGACTCATAGTTACCATCTCACTCCCGGAAGTCTTGTTGACCGTATCCCCGTCACGTTGAAACACTTCAAGATGCTTGCACGACTCGGCAAGCAACCGGTGCGTATACTGTTCAATAACCTATGCAACATGTGATGAACTCTACCTCTCAGCACATAGCTCTGTACGATGACATAGAAGCCGGCGCGGAGTTCTACTTTGACGAGAACGATTATCTGGACGCGAACAAGGGCGTAGTGAGGAGCAGTAGTCCCAGTCGGGCACGTGGGCGCCAAATGAAGACGGAAACATCCCCTGTTTCGCCCAGGATCTTGGACACACCGCCAGGAGACTCTAGTGGCCTAGGGAGGAGTTCCCACCAAAGTCGGAAGCGGCCGCGGCGCAGCGCAACGATGGCAAGGTCGTATGTCGTCCCCGATAGCGATGACGATAGTATTGCCGAGGCGGGACGTGGCATTGTTTTGAGCGACCTCGCTAAGAAGAGGCGCTGTGAGACGAATCTACAACGGTGGATCAAGCATCTTAGCATCATATTGAAGGAAGAGCAGAGAAAGGTATGTCCTCGTGCTAGCATATTTGAGTTTTACGGTTGCTCATGATTTGGCAGTCAAAGGAGAAGCGGAAACGTGAACAAGCAACCGCAGAACCTGGCGTCAAGGTCCGCGTTCTCAGGGTGAGCAAATTATAAACGTCCCATCCGGATATCCCGCCTTATGCCGAGAACTGCACCAGAGCGACTTCCTTAAATCGCTGTCGACAAATCTCAGTCGTCTGCGCAAAGCAGACAGAGAGAAACGACAGCAACTGTATGGAACGGATGTACCCAGCGAAGACTATAGCGAAGGGGAGGAGGATGAGTATCAGTACCGGACTACGAGATCGAAGCGGCACAAAGTCCAGTAGGTCGTGCTCGGGTCCGTATCACTGGTAGCCTATTCTAGTGCTGTTCACTGCTCTCATCTGGCCTCTATGCATCCTCCGGTCACAATTCATGAACATCATCGATATGGACATGCATAGCATCGACCTCCATTCATTCACTGTATAATATCCATATGTACGATGTACGATTTTGCACATACCATGGCCACCCTTATGTTCATAGCTGGCTCGTCGCTATTTTCAACTTTGCTGTACCTTACATACATCGAAGACTCCGCAGCTATATCTAGTCTCCGGCCTCACTCTACATACACTTATCTACTCGGCCGCCATGTGCATGAACTCTGGGTGTCCATATGCAATCCCCCATGTTGCTTCTAATCATGATCCGCATACTAGGACGCTCTTGCTTAGGAACGTCAGACTATCTGGTACACCTGACGATGCTTCGGCTGTCGGCAGATTGTACAACGTGACTTGTGTGGATGGCAAGGTTGCCCATGTCGCAGAAACAGATAGCAGCGCCAACGAGAACTTGCAGAGGAACGGCGATGTTGATCAAGGTGAAGACATCGCTCAAATGCTGGACGCCAAGGGTCTAGGGATTCTGCTGCCCGGGTATGAACTGCAGTTCTTCGTACGACTGCTAGACATTGAAAGCCACTATTTCACTCCGCAGACTATGTCATGCACATATCCACCTTGACAAGTGTTATCTTCTGTCGCAATGTGACGACCTTCAAACTGGGTACGCGTCTGGCACCTGCCAGCCCTCTAGACGTGGAGCTGACGGAAACCAACTGAACAGAGACTTTGCTGAGGCTCTCAGTGTCACTGCGAAAGCGAAGACGGCTTTCCCATCGCGGCTGAAGGACCTCTACGACCGGGGAAAGCGCCTCGTTATTGAGAGCGTCCAATGCGGAGTCACTGCCATGCGAGCGCACGTAGAAGTAGACAAAACGGTGCATATGTGTTGCCTAGACACAGGTCTGAAGCTCAAGGACGATTTCCGGGCCATCTGTGATGTGCAAATATGCGGTAGAGTATTTTTTCTCAGGGATGCTCGAGCCTTACTTAACTCACTGAAGCTTTTGAGTATTTGCGCAGGACCCTCTTTTCCCTCGTGAAGCCGATCAACACCCAGGAGAGAACTACAGTCTATTGCGAGAGGCTGCGGCTCGTGAAGGCGTGCAAGCCGTTGGCTCAGCACCCTACGTCGAACCAACCACTAATCAGGCGAGGCGGAATATCGACCTCATTCTCCAGATAGCCTATGAACAGAAGCTACATGCCGATTTTCATCTCGACTATAACCTCGACGCATCCACAGAACCATTTATATGGTACCTCCTCCAGCAAGTGCGCCAGCGCAAGAAGGCGGGGAAGTGGCATGACGGCGCGCAAGTGTGCGTAGGACACGCAACACGCCTCTCGCTCTTCTCTCCCGAAGAATGGGCACGCTTCTATGCCATGGTAGAGTGTGACAAGCTACCCGTTACCCTCGTTGGCCTGCCCCCGAGCGACATGTACATGATGGGGAGGGCCCTACCCGGCCTGCCCCGCGCTACGCTCAACGTACCGAAGCTGGCAAAGCAGTATGGAGTGAGCGTGGGGATGGCGGTCAACAACGTGGAGAACGCATTCACACCGCAGGGTGTCATCGACCCGCTCGCCCTCTGCCCGCTTGGTGTAGCAGTGTTCCAGGATGGGACCAACAAGGGATGTCGCACCCTGATCGTAAGCCACGGATACGTCCCCTAGAAACGGCGACTGAGAAACATCTGCACTCCAGGAAGCCGTGACGATCACTGCCCGCGTTGCCATTGGAGCGCGAGGACCTACCTCTCTCACTCTCACCCCTGGCGACACTGCCGACTTTGTATTGCTTCACGAGAACGACTCAGTATCTTCGGTGACCCTTAACCCATCCTACGCGCGGACCGTCATCAAAGATGGTCAGATCGTGGCGGCCAGGCGTGTGAACAAGTGGATTCGACTGGTCTAGAGAGTCCTTCACCCTCGGGCGCGGGGTCCTTGGGCACTACACTCCAGGGTACAGTTCTCAGTTCACGTTATATTGTCCTCCCAGTGTGTCGACCATATCGTCAGGCTAACTGTAGTTGTGCTCACTTCTTGCCGCCCTTAGCGTGTAAATTCAAAATCCGTTGCACCAGACAACTATGGATACAGACATTGTATGCAGTCCTTACGACACAGCACATATGCCACAAATAGCAATAAAGAAAGAGAGCAACCAAACAGTGTCTCGCACTATCTAGTGTATGCCAAGCATAAACCCAGAATACCAGATGACACCAGAGTCGAACACAGGAGCGCACGGCCGCACGCGCAGCGAGCGGTCAATAAGTAACAGGTCGATGGAGAGTCACGAACAGCACCGGATGTTCCGAAGTAGCCGATTGGTGTTGGCCCAGGCACCAGGCGGCGCGGTCACGATGATGTGAATGCAACGAGCATACGTCGCAGATGTCGCGCAGGAACGGGGTCAAACAAACAATGGAGGGTATCGCAAATAGCTGTCGGATGGGAGAGTAGTGGAGGGCGTTCAACTGGTCGTGTTAGATGATGTCCCGTACGCCACAAAAGCGTTGAAGTTATAGGTCGCCGGGCTCGCATTGAAGGTGAAGGCGGTTCCGGGATTGACGGAGAGGACGGTGGCATTATTGCGCGTCACCGTCGCCGACATGCCCGCGCCCGTGACGAGCGGCACTGAGAGGCGCGTCACGCCTGCGCCGACCTCGGTCGTCTGCGTCTTGCCGGACGCGGTGGTGATCGAGATGGTTGCGGCCTTCGTCGTGAAAGCCACAGCCCACAGAGAGTCCTCCGTCTGTTCCAAGGGGGCATGTCAGTGATGCATTCAAGTCAGACAGATAGTGAAGGAAGACGCACCAGTTGGTAGGTCGTCGGAGGGCCGGTCGCGTCGCTGGATGCCGTTGCGTCCTTGGGATGGGGGCGTGCCCACATGAAGACTTGGTCTTCAGTGATGGCAGGGTAAGCGCCGGTCTTGAAAGCAGTCGCGTAGTACTTGGTCATCGCGAGCCAGCCTTAATTAGGGAATAAACAGGCTGGACAAGAAACAACAATAAACGACGAAGACACACCCGTGTGATCGAAGCCCGTAGCCCAGGTCGTGCCAGTGGGCTGCGCGCCCTCGATGGGCCCAATGTAGGATGACTCGCCGTAATCGTTCCAGGTCACGATCTCGACAATGTCGACGCTATCGCGATTGGCAATCAAGGTCTCCCAGCGAGTGTTGTACCCCTGGTAGTCCATCAGGTAGATCCACTGCCACTGTGTTAGACCGGGGATCTAGTGATGGTATTAGCTTCACTCACGTTCTTGTTCCATGAGCTCGCGGGGTAGTGCGTGAAGAACCACGGGCTAACGGCGGCCATGTACGTCTTGCTGCTACCAGAGACCGAGGCCAGTCCACTGATGTATGTCTGGTCGGTGGAGAAGGAGCCGATGGACGCGTTCAGCGCAGACTGGATCTCGCTGTCGAACGTTGTAGAGCCCACAGCCGACGCCAGGCCCTGGATGCTACTCTCCGCGCTGTCAGTTGTCAGCGCAACGGGCCAGCCACTGTTCCACTGCCAGAAGAAGTCATCAATATGATACCCACTACGGTAGCAATGAGGGACAACTGACGTTGAAAGTACCATCCATAACACCGTCGAACTGACTGTAGCTCGAGGTGTCCGAGAAGAACGACGGAACGAAATGCACGGCGTTCGATCCGGTGAGCTGGCTCACGAATTCAGTGCTCCATCCCGCCTGGGCTGAGCTCTGGCCGAAGGTGCAGTCTGAGCCCGAGAACGTAGATGCGAAGACCTGGCTGTTGACGATGAGTTGGTTCGGGTGGGCAGCGTATGTGGTGATGTAGTTTCTGAGCGTGGCGGCATCGGAAGCCGCAGTGCATGGCAAAGCGGTCATGTCGAAGGACAAAAATAGCTTAAAGTCGAGTCCGAGATTGGACGCAGCTTCGTACCTACGAATGCGGGTTTAGTATCATTGCGCATGAGGTATGGTTGACACTTACGCGCCGGCAACACGATCCGGCTGCCAGGAGTCCGAACCAACGTTGAGGGCGAACCCGTCGATACCATTGTTGTACGCGAGCTGGATGTCCGACGCCCACGTGTCGGTAGTATATGGGTATGCGTTGCCAACCATGAAGTGGGCGACAACGAGCTTGCCCGTAGTGGCGCGCTTCGTAGCCTTTAACGCACTGGCCTTGGACGCATGACGGAAGGGGGAAAGAACGGGAATAGCACTAGAGCTGTCGAACAGCGCAGCGATAACCACCACAAACTGAATAAATGTTAGAGCGTGCATCGTGCGTGACCGTATCAAGAGAGCGTCTGTGAAACAAAAGAATGACTGAAAGAAAGGCAAGGGAAGAGAAGGGATGCGCTGAGCGCGACGTCCGCGAGGGCAGAAGAGGGCGGAGAGCACGTCCGAAAGTTGAACAGAATGTATTGTGGGCGGGACTTTATATTTACGCACCTTATACAGGGGGCATTGATGGACGCTTGATGACGGCGGCATCGCGCGTTGATAGTTTGCCTGATTCCTTGAATCGAACAAGGAGGTGCCTCACGAGCGAACAAACAATAACTATACGCGTAGATACCCGTCCTCGAGCCATCAATGCTCAACAAGGATAGATATCGGACGAGGATGGCCAGAGCGAGAACAAAGCCACATGGTCCCATAGTGCTAAGCGCCCGTGAGCTGCCATTGTTTATTCATGACAAGTATGCCGTAGGACCAGAACGCTGTATTGTCGTGGAGTACACAGCGCTCAGGCCGTTTCCCAGGTATATCGAACAAAAGACCGACACTCACTGAGGAATGGGCGCTGTGGAGGTGCCAGCCAAGAGTGCCGGCGCTTGTCCAAATCGTAACGGCCGTTGCTTGACGACCGGATCAGAGGTACACCGGCAAGAATCTCGATCATCATATCTGCCCGTCGCAGAGGCATGCGACGACGAGAAGCGACAAGAACAATGACGGGAGGGAGTCCCGACAGCGACAACAGGCGCGTCCATGGCACAGGAGAGTCCAGCGAGCGAAGGACTTGCCCCGGGGAAAGGAGTATATAACGTGAGGGTCGCCGTAGCCGTATCTCGATTACACCAAGCAGGTAGTATACATTACCTAGAAGATATG
This sequence comes from Fomitopsis betulina, assembly GCA_022606075.1. Taxonomy (NCBI): domain Eukaryota; kingdom Fungi; phylum Basidiomycota; class Agaricomycetes; order Polyporales; family Fomitopsidaceae; genus Fomitopsis; species Fomitopsis betulina. The sequence continues at coordinate 404,143 of JABYQK010000016.1, forward strand.
TTACGATACTGACGATAAAGTCAGCACCGTTGCTGATACCACACTGTATTGCTTACCGCATAGCACTACATCAGTTGAGATGGAAAGATCATTCGATGACTTCGCCTTCGTCTTCATCGCTATCTTCCTCCCGCATGCGCTCACGCCGGGCGGCATCCTTCGCCTTCTTGGCAAGTTCCTTGTCTTGCGCCAGGTCTCCCAACGAGATCAGTTTATGGCAGCCCGCAGCAGGACATTCCTTGCGGCCGCCTCTCATATTCAGGTATTCCCGGATGGAAGCGGCTGAATACGAATGGCCGCAGAGTTTTCTGCACAGTGTTAAGATTAGATTGTAAGTAAATATGCGACATGCACCTCGACGTACGAGGTCAGAGGGTCAACCAGTATCGTCAATGTTAATGGACACTTGTAGTCCTGCGTGACGCCTCCGACTTGGACGTCGTCGTCGTCGTCGTCGTCACTCTCATCTCCCTCCTCTGAGTTTCAAGTACATTGTGAGCATTCGCTAGGCGTTTGTTAGCAAGAACGGACCTCGAAGTATCAGATCTGTCAGTGGTGGCATGGCAATACCCGGATTCTGCACTTCCTACGACTATCCATCAGGATGGAGTAAATATGGACACTGGCATTTGCTCACAAAGACTGCCTGTTTGTAGGCCGCATATTCATCTGTCTTCGCGTATTTCTTGCGACTCGTCTGTTTCTGATACTCGGATATTTTCTTCTGGACTTCTACATCGTACCTGTCCACGATGTTGGTCTGAACAAGTCAATCCCGTGGCATGGCGTCGAACAAAGGATCACCCTCACGATCTCTTCACCCCTCACAACCTTCTGATGCAGCTCTTGGAGCGCTTTGGTGTGGCATAAGAGCTCGGTTTCTGTATCCAGCAGACTGCGCATCAGGTTGTCCATGTCAACCAGAACCTACACACCGTCAGCTTGGGTCTACACAAACAATGGAAGAAGTTACCGACCTTCTCTGCTTTATCGCCTTCGGCAAACTCCGCGAGCGTAGTCGCGACATCTTTCACCAATGCATAGAAATGAACGTGCCGACTCTTGCGTATCATATCCCAGTCTTGCGAGTATCCGTGTATCTTCTGAGCTTGAGCCTTGTCCAGTGGCTGGTCACCGAGGTCCTCGAGCGGATCGATATCCTCATTCTCATCCTCATCGACATTGCCGTTCTCCGACACCTTGCGTTTGACCTTGATCTTCTCTGCCTTGACCGCCTTTGCACCGCGGCGTGGTTGCTCCTCCTCCTCGTCCACAACCTCGTCTACACGCTGACTTGGCACGTCTTCCTCGATACCGTCTTCCGATGGGTCTCGTCTCCTGCGTCTGGAGGGTCCAGCAGTAGGCATTTTGTGGTCACTGACGCAGGAAAGGCAGAAATGTATGCAGACGCAGACCGATACACGCGGGACGACGCGTCTGTTACGCGCTGTGTGGCTTTGTTCAGGGCAGGGCGAGTCGCGGAGACGCGCTCCCAAAGAGGCAACCGTGCACTTACGATCTTCACCGCGAGTTACAGCGCGGAGGTGCGCCCACCATGTTCTCCCTCCTGCGCACCGTCGTCGCCATCGCCCGGCCGCAATGGCGACCATCACAGCTTCTTCAAGCAGGACTCCGTTCGAATCCCTGCAATTTCCGTGCCTTCCACGCCTCTCCTCCCTCCCTCATGACGTTGAACCAGCGCATGCGTACCAAGAACGTGCGGAAGAAGAACAAGCGGCCTAAGGCCCCGCTCTTGGACAACAGTCCGCAGCGCAAGGGTGTCATTAGCCAGATTTTCATTGGGAAGCCGAGGAAGCCCAACTCCGCCAAGCGTAAGGTTGCCCGTGTCAAGTTGACGAACGGCAACACCGTTCAGGCGTATATCATGGGTGAGGGGCACTCGCTGCAGGAGCACGCTGTCATCCTTGTCAGAGGAGGGCGTACGCAGGATTTGCCTGGTGTCCGGTGGGTGCGGGCTGCGTTGTTGCTTTCGTAAGTCGCTGACGGCGAGTGCCAGGTATAAGTGTGTCCGAGGAGCTTTGGACCATTCGCCGGTCGTCAATAGGGTGCGTGCGCGGAGTAAATATGGAGGTTCGTGCTTTCGTCACCTTGTGACTACGTGGTATTCATGAATTTATACTTTCACAGCCAAGAGGCCCAAGAAGAAGTAGACAAGGGCGCATACTCCCCGTCGTCGCGTCGAGACTCCATTCCATGTACCGTATTTAACACTGCTCTAGCATTTCTATTACACTCGGCCGCATGCATTTGAAAAACATTCCGTGCGTGGGGTATCTTTGTTAGGGAGAGTCGTAAGCAGTCATACAATATGTAAGTAGATGTTGGGTATATTGTCCGCTGTATCTGCTGCTCACGCCCCAGGTATGTTCCCTGTCTCTCTGATCCTGTCCTCGCGTTCCGTCGTCGTCCGGATGACCCTCTCGATCTCTGCATTGATAGCCCACACCCACGTATCTCGCTCCAGCTTGCTCCGCGTACGAAAGACCGCCAGCTTTCGCTTCATCTTGAGCGGCGGGGTGCCTTCGCTCGCGGCTTGATATGTACGCTCAGTGTCATCCACGGCCGAGTTCGTCGTCCGGTGCCAGAGCATGAAGAGGGTGTCCTCGGCACTATCATCAGTCTCGAGGCCATCCGCATATCGCCGGGCAACGCGTGGTGCGTCGGGGTCGTACTCGCCTTGAAGTAGGTACTGTGCCGCTAAATACCCTGAGATGATCGAGGCGTCAAGCAGGCTCATGAGCCTCTCTCGTTGGTGATGCAACGACTTGCGCCCTGTCATTCGGTATTGGATGAGACTCCCTTGCACCAGGCAGAGCTGGACATGTCTAACGCAAACGATCAACATAGGTACACGGCCAGGAGTATTGTACTGACTTGTATTGTCCCTTCAGCCCCTTCCTTGCAAAGAGCTTGCCGCACTTGACGATCGGTCTACAGCCTTCCAGCACGCACCAATTGAATACGCCGCTCAACTCAGGTATTGCCGTATCCGGATCAGGGAGAGGCTCAGGGCTGTTGTCCAGGTCCCCGAATACGTGTGTCACTGGTGTGATGCGTGCGCGCCCCGTGCTGAGGTGGGCAAGCTCCATCTCCTGGCGAGCAATCGCCTGGTGCCATTTCCTCCAGAACGAGATCAACGGGCGCAGGCGGACAATCCATTCGAGTGCAGTCTGGCACGAGTATGCCTTGCAAAAAAGTTTGTCAGCTACTCGCCTTGCTGTGATATGTGAGCCCACCTCAAAGCGAAGTACGTTCCCTGTCGTGAGTAACAGTTCGAAGGATCGTCGCATCTTCAGCCGCGGCCGCTCCTGCGTAGAACACTTCGCAAGGCCCGCCTCGCCGCCGACGTCCTCGTCGTCCTCATCCACGTGGTCCACCGCGTGCCAAAACTCCTCCGTCTCGTCCCACTCCGGTGAGTCCCCGTCCCTCTGTGGCACCTCACCCACATGACTGAGAACCGACTGAAACGCACGCCGCACCGCGATGATGTTCCGCAGATCCAGCGTCCCCGTCGCGCGCGTAATCTGCGCCGCGCCGCGCCGTACTTCGCCGTCATAGCGTGCTTGCGGCAGTGTATCGTGCGGGACGACGCCCGGCGGCGCCGGGTGGTGCGCGTGCGCGGGTAGGAGTGTGAATAAGTACCCATTGTGCGTCGTGAGATAGAGCGCCTGGCGAAACTGCGAGTTCGGCCGGATGCGCTCGACGTAGCCCTCCACGGCGGGCGGCTCGTCCAAGCGGGTACCGTCGCGCAGGTGTAGCCGCGTGGGCATGTGCTCTTTCAGGCGGACCTCTAGGTGCGCTGGCCGTCCTCCCTTCTCAACCTTGTGTCAGTATTGCCCTCGATAGTCAATAGCGGTTTTACTCACCTGTGAGAGTGCAAGGCCAGCGAGCACCGCCCATTTCCGCGGGTTCCCTCGCGCGTCCTCGAGCTGCCATACCCAGTCTAGGTCTGTCCCTGACCGCCACGCGAGGGCGAGCTCTGCCCCCGCCGCAAGACGGGCACCCAACAGCCCTTCATATTCAGCCATCTTCATTAGGTGCTCCTGGCAGAGCCTTAGGACATTATGGGGGCTGAATACGGCGTATGCGCCAGCGGTATCCATTCCCTGGGGCCCAGGCATGTCGATCTTGATGCGCGTATCAAGTGCAGGGGAGACCACCTCGAGAAAGTCGGGGAGAGCATTGCCCATATGGCGCCTTTGGCCGCGATGAGAAGTGGGAAAATGTACTTATGGATAGTGAGGCATACCAGATATGCCATAGCCAGTCGGTGGCTCTACTGCGGCTTCTGAGCTTGAAGACGAAGATGTTAAGCCCTTTTCTCGAACCATACAACCATCGCCGCTTGGAGCGGTGTTTCAGAGGCGCGGGAGCGCACACGAGGCAGAAAGAAAGGTCGACGAAAGAGTACAAGGAAAGTCGGGTGGTCGAGGCGTCAAGTGGGATCACGAAGACGAGTTTTAGATGCCCGAGGACCTGATCCTTTCCTGGCATGTTCTACAGCGCGTCGGTGGTAGCCATGAGGTATATTAACTGCGCACGTACATGGCCTTTGTACAACTCTAGTCCATGTTTCCGCCAGACCACAATGTAGTCCACCCAATCTTCGTTGTAGAGGTGTCTTGTCGTACGATTCTGCCATTCGTCGAAGTTGGCCTGCAGAGAGCTAGCATGCGAGTGAGAGAATTTTACGAGCATCCTGTCTGTTCTTCATGATCAAATCCGGCGTTAAGTACAGAAACGTGAAGACCGTACCTCGCATGACAACATTCCCCCATGCGACTTGCGTTGCCGGACCATCCTGATGTATTGCGCCTGCACTTGTATTCTCCACGGCTTCTCCTGTTCGAGTAAGGACTTCGGACGGGGGAGCAGGGTCGGCGTCTGCGTAGTGAACATGCAACTTCCCTTTGTGCACTACTTTGTCCAACGGGACGTCACGATGAGTACTAGGGGAGTTCATTGCATCATGTGCGTCCGTCGCCCTGCCTGGGTCGGGTGTGATCAAGGCGGTGGACGAGTCTGCCGTGGTCTCGTCTACGTTCAAGAGTGTAGTACGCACGGAGATACTCCCGTTTTTCTTGCTCTCTGAAAGAGCAGGAGCATCATACGAGGCTCGGTCTTCGCGATCTTGCGCGGCACTGAACTGCGAGGGGGCGGTAACAAAGTCGGTCGAGGTAGCGGCATGCTTCGACGGCGTCCCCGGAGCCGTATATGTGCTACTCGAGGCCTCGATGTGAGAAGTCTTGTCCAGGGTATCGACCCCGAGGAAGACCCCCACTTCGAAGGACGTCCCGACCCAGTTCCTATCAGCCCTGGCATCCTTCCGCTGTCGTAACGAGCGACCCCATTCGCTCTGACGCCAACGCCGGTGCATCTCGTCTCTGACAGACTGTGCCCTCTCTTCCCCCCATTGCTCTGGAACACCCCCGTGCCTGAGGAAGAAGTCGAGAGCGAGAGTGCGGATGGCATCCCTCAGGCCGTCAGAATCCTCGAGCTCGGCATTGTCTAGTTTTGCGCGTGTATTCCCCTTGCCTTTCGGTTGTGTGGCCGTTCGCTTTGGGAGGGGGCCTATGAATGTTCTCCGGAGACGGTGAGCATCGCTATGTACGGCCAGGTCGCGTTTGTTCGAGGTGGTAGCAGTATGCAGATGGGCCATCTCAGATAGAGCGGCTACAGCTTAGGAGGAAGAGGACACGGGTCACTGGCAACAATAATGTCAGATCTTTGAAGGAGCTTTTCGAGACACAAGCATGGCGGAGGTCAGTGCGACCATAAAAGCCGACAAGCGTCTTTGGCGGTGGTGGCAACACAGAATGAAGTCATAGGTCACACCCATGTCACACCACCGCATACGCATATAACCGCCCGCACCAGCGTGTGCCTCTACTACCCACCGTTGCGGCGTACGCCACAGGATACTTTGCGGTCTATCTACCTTGGGTCTACCCGCCGAGACACACAAGGCCAGAGCGCACTGGAGTGCTCCAGACCTGTGGGTTCCACGTGAATTACAGTTATGACCACCCAAGTTTGTCGGATAGTGGCGTACTGTCCCAATTTAGCTCAAGTCGTACGGAGCGGCTTGAAGGCGGGTACTGCGCGGAGGTAGCGTACGCCGCGTGCCGTATCCGAAGTCTCCTCAGTTAGGAGTATCTGAGAATGCATAAATGGCGGGCACAATTCGCGGAGATGCAACAACTTCCTTCACCCGTCATACTATTACACCGCATCTTACGCAGCCGCTCTACGACCATGGAACGCTGCACTCCGGAATACTTCATTGACAAGATCATCCTTGATCGCTACAAGCTGACGGAGCCCTTGGGTCCTGGTGCCGGTTACCTCGCTCTTGACCTCCACCCCGTCCCATCATCAAGTCGGTGAGCGGCGATCATTGGCATCGAGTGCATGGCCTAACTGACATCCCGGAACAGTGAGCCTGTCGTACGCGCTGTCAAGGTCATCAAGAAGGCTGGCCCTTCGAATTCCTGGGACACATGGCGGCAGAGGCTGGAGATTGCCCTCCACCAGCGCGTCACGGGCACCCCGAATATCCTCACGTTGCACGCCACAACTGAGGATGACGATTTCCTCTACCTCGTCACGGACTATCACAAATACAATATGCTCCAGGTGGTCTGTTACGACAGGATCCCCTACATTGGCAATGACGAACTGGTCCGATCGGTGTTCGTGCAGCTCATCGACGCGGTAGCGGTCTGCCACAACCGCAATGTGTTCCACCGCGATCTCAAGCCAGAAAACATCCGTTGCAACGCCGACGGAAGTGAAGTGTACATTTCCAACTTCGGGCTGGCTACCCAGCAGAGATTCACCAGCACCTACGGGTATGGCACAATGTCTTACAAGAGTCCCGGTGAGCTGCTTTATCCCCAAATACAAAGATGTGCTCATGCCGATCTTATTTGCAGAATGTATAGGGGAGGAGTGTGACTCCGATATATACGCCACTCGCCTCGGGGACATCTGGGCCCTCGGTGTTATTCTTGTCAACATGCTCACCGGGTGCACCCCATGGGACAAAGCCGTGACGACAGATAAAGATTTCAATGATTTCCTCCATAATGACGACTACTTGCGTCGCACGTTCGCCATCTCGGAGGAGACAATCATCATGCTGGAGCGCATGTTCAGTATCGACCCGATCTCACGGCTCACCCTCGACGAGGTACGCTCGAGCTTCCTCGAGATCCCCACCTTCTTCCGCCAGAAAGCCAGTTCAGGCGCCCCCACCATCCCGGACATACCCGATGAGTCCGAGCTCGCTACGCCCAAAGCGAGACCGATCGATGCTGCGACAGACGACTCGGAGGGCACGGCTCCATCAGATGATGGGAAGGACACCAACTTCTTCTCGTATGGCCTCGACGAAAGTTATCCTTTCCCACTTGTCGACTCCGCGTCGTCTTCGTCCGAGAGCAATAGTGGCCCCGTTACACCGCGCCAGACTTCGCAGCCCCCCGTCGCAGTCTCCGAGTTCGCGGAGGATCTGGGAGAGGCACTCCGACCTCTCGCAGCGAAGGCGGAGGAGCTCACTGCCTCGCCCATGCTGAAATACCTGGAGCGCATCGAGATGATTGCTGAGCGCGCTCGAGTAGCCGCAGGCTTGTAGTGGCGGGCTTGGTTCTGTAGAGTAAAATTGTCATTTACGGACACATCACAACGGACATTATCGTGAATGTAATACTATGTACAACAAAGAAAGTTTGAAGTAAAAAAAAATGCATATGTCACAACTCTCACGTATGGATGTGATGACAAGAAAACGGGGCGAGCAACTTCGGCCAGATATAATATGCAAATTGTTGAGAGACCATCTGTCGGGCAGGTCGTGACTAGGTACATTTAAAATTACATTAGTATGATGAGTGCACATTATATGAAGCTGCGATTGAGTGGTGGGTCGTTCGAACGAATGGATATCAGTGGGCAATGCACGTAAAGAGATAGAGAGGAAAGCCTCAAGGGCTCTCACGCTCGTCGAGAAGACGGTGCGACTCTTCGGCGTACTTCCGCGCCTCATCGCGGTCAAAGCTACACAACAAGGTAAGGGCGTACTACATGGAACACCATTGAACGTCACGTACGCAATCTTCTTGCCCTTCACCGTCATGTCGGGCTCCCGAAGAGCGAACGGGTTGATATCGTTCGACTTGAGATTCGCGAGACTGTGGTTGACAAAGCGATGTGTGCTCTCGTCACTCCGCACAGCGTAGATGACATCGAGGAGCTTAGCGGAAGGCTCCAGCCGCCAGTAGTCCTTCGCGATCTCCGGCGCCGGCAGTTTCTCCCTGCAATGAGACGGTCAATAGATACACGAGTTGAAGTGGAAGACCTCCGTACCATTCAGGCAGACGGCCCGCCTCCATCTCCTGAATACACCGCGTGCTAAGGTGGAAATGATTAGCATGCCACATCCGCGAGGCGTGCAGAAGAAGGAACCTACTATGTGATCACAGCCTCCTCTTCGAGATGCCCAACGAAGCGGTGACATGTGCGCGGCGAGATCATGTAGCAGAGGACTGAGTTCCGGTCAGTACGTGGAACCTGCGCCGCCGAAGGAAGCACGCACAGAAAGTATTATAGAAGACGCCCTGGGCGCCGATCAGCATGGCACGGAATATCAGGCCTGGCTTCCGGAGAGCGAGGAACGTCCTGGGACAGCGGTAATTAGAGTCGCCATGCTCCCATGTGGACCGCAGCAGACGTACATGAGGTGCATCCGTTCGTTCTCGGCCTCTTCCAGGAGGGTATGGATCCATCCGGAGTCACGACGCTTGGAGGGATGGTCAGTAAATTAGGATTGATTGATACGTAAGTGTGGATGACTCACCAGCAGGCGTAGACTCCGCAGGTGACGCAACGTGGCAGCAACCATTCCTGGAACACCAGCGACACTCTCTAAGAACAGGATGCGCTATATATGATGTAGTGTGTTAGATACGATCATAGCGGAGCAGACATAGAAATACGTACACGAAGCCAGTGTGTTTCATCCATAATGTATCCACCCTTCCTAAGTTCCTCGAGTGACATACTCTGATAGTTAGGTGGGAGAGGCTTGTGTTTATATCCCGAGGCAATGTCGAAGCCCCATCTGCACGAAGGGTGAGTCCATCAAGTCGGTTATGCGAATGGGTGATAATTACCTCAGTAATCGAACGAAATTGAAAGCAATCCTATCTGAGAATGTATTTGCTTCTCTGTGCAATATCTATTGAAGCAATGAAGGTTCTCCTTGAACCGCATTATAGAACACGCTTACATCGACGGAGCGCAATTCGTCTGCGGTATAGACGGGATGAAACAGCACCCAGTCACCTTTCACGACGGAAGGAACACCCACGCCCGCGGAGCCTTCTTGATTGGCTGGTGGGGTCGGAGTCTTATCGCCTATATGAACCTCGGCCTTCAGTGCGCTCGTCCAGCGAAGTAAGTAGAACTCACGTTTATGAAGACCCTCAACACCTTTAGATGCTGGTTCCGTAGCCTTCTTTCCCGTCAGGGCGTTGAGGCGCGGGAAACCAGAGACGAAGGTGCGGTGAGCCACAGGAGGAAGTGCCCGTGTGCATACTCCGGCATGATATGGGATGCAGTGGACAGTCGCGGTCCTGAGCATGGCCTGTTAGTCAATGAGGTAGAGAGACGAGGGGTGTGCAAATTGCACTACCCTCCCAAACCCACCTCGGAGGCGTCTTAAATATCGCGTATGTTTGCGGACCCGTCTCGTTCCGAGGACTGCTTGGTGCTCCGAAACGCACCGCTCTTGTGTCAGATCGTTGCGTGACTGCGGTCCTCGGGGACTCCTGATTGGACAGCTTGAGCTATCCTGGAGCCTGGAGCCAGGGTGGGCTCAGCAGTCTGGCTGATGAGGCTCATCCCCGCTGCAGGCCAATCAACATCCTCGAACGGCAGGAAGCGTTCAGTGATATTTCCCGAAGAAGCTGACAATCAAGCGCTCATCCGTATGGTAGCCAATGGTATCGTTGAAATTCGTCAGCGCCTATTGGCTGGCCGGTCTGTAGCGGGAAGCGCGTCGGTGTGCTATATATTGTGGTAGTGACCACGTCGGACCTTGACGGGATTGGCTTTGCCTACTGATGGGTGGCCAGACACATCCCGGGCAGCGACGGAGAGCAAAAGAGAGGCGGGGTCAACAAACATACAAACCGGAGAGGTCAGATCAGCACTTACTACCTCTTAGTCTTACTGCTGGGGCCATGAGCTGTCACGCTGCACCTACTGGCATGTCTAGGAATGGAGATGAGAGCTTATGGATCCTTGAGCCATGCAATACAAGTTCAACTCTTTTAACGATATAAGCTTGGCGGCTGGTCAACGTGACATTGTAGTACTGGATCGCTCTGCATGTCGGTGTACGCAAGGTCAACCAGGAGATCGCCCTACCTGAGGTCCAGGATGCATTGTCACCGACACCGTCGAGGCGGCGTATCTTGAGCCTGACGCTGCCATCCATATCAGACAGTCTAATATCTACATTCCAGCCTATGCCATTCCTGTCACACCAGGGCAGTGTATTAAGTTCTGGGGAGCACCTTGGAGAGATAGTTGGTAGGTGTCCATGAGAAGACTTACATCCGCGTAGGTTTCTCCGTACGACGCCCTGCCGCGACTACCGATCTCGCCGGGACTCCGCGACGTCCTTAGAACTGATGTTCGCATCCTTCGTCACTCCAGCGATCTCACGCTCTGCTTCGGATAGCTCGAAGAAAGCTGCCTTTTGCCCGTCGAGCCACCGTCGAGCCTATATAATGAATGCGAGCTCTCAGCATTGTATACCCCAAACGTCGCGGGAGAAGCACTCACGGGCATGAAGACATGTTCTTTCTCACCAAAGTCGGCAAAGAACACGGCATAGAGCAAAGTTGCTAAACATAAGACAGTCGGGTGAGCGAGCAAACGGCAGAACACTCGGAGATGGATATACCTGGTATTACCACATAGTTCGCGATGCGGCTCAGCGGGAATACCCAGGAGGGACGGGGATCCACTGGAGGAACGTTTTCGACTGCCCAAGGCAGTGGTTCGCGAATCTTGCTGGAAGCGTCACGATGCGTGAGTCTGGAGCATGGTAGCCTTCTGGAGGGTAAAGGGCGGAGGAGGAGAGAGCGCTGGGCCCCGAGGCAACCGAGAGAGGACATGGGCCGCTGGGGCGTGACGCCGAGAGGTTAAGGATCGCGGGATTTCAGCGGCGCTACAGACAAGCCCAGATGTGGAAATGGTAAATACCAGCCGAGACGCCGACTTAAGCGAGTCCGATCGTCGGTTTTCAGCAGTGGTGCTCGGGATGTGCATCAGCTCCTATCAACTCGCCCGAGACTCCCTCCGGACCCGCTGACGCTGCCACCTGCCCGACTACCACGGAGGGCGACTATGGGCAGATGCCGCCGACTTGCTCTGGGCGGCGGTGGGCTGGTGCGCAGGGAAAACAAATGTTGTGCCTGTCCGATATCCTCGCATGCATGTGTCGAGGTGTCGAGGCGAGGATCTGACGGGACTCCGCCCCAGTCGGACCCGGTTAATTTATACTTACGTACCGCCTGCAATGGCTCGCTTTCCGGTTGGCCGGCGCGGGAGAATTATCCAGCGCTTCCCCTCTCGGGGTTCACCGCGCAGCGGAAACATATCCTGTCCGTCCTTCTCGCTCGACCTCTCGCATCCCGAATGCTTGCCCCCTCCCATTCCATGTCGGCCCACCAGGACTACCGCGACAGTGGGCCTCCAGCTAAACGTTCCCGCCAAGACGACCTCACTGACGACGGCGGCCGGCCGTACAGCCTTGCTGGCCCGTCCGTTCACCCTGAGGCCGACGCCTCCCTCGACGCGTCCTCCAAGAGAAATAGGAAGCGGCCACTGTCCTGCGGAGAGTGCAGAAGGTGCGCATACACTACGCATATAGTGCTGTCTGGGCTGGGCTCAGCGTGCATTTCTACAAATGACAGACTCAAGCTCAAGGTGAGTCGCGCGGCCATTTCTTCATCGCACTGCAGGCCTAACTAACATCTCTCAGTGTGACCGCGTATTTCCATGCCAGTCATGCTGCAAGAGAGGATGCGCTGAGATTTGTCCGGACGGCGCCCTGACTGGAGGCAAGGGTAGCAGGTGCGGCTGGCGCGTTGCCCCCGTGGCACAATCGGCTTATATGGTGACAACCTCAGGTTCATTCTCGCGAACACCGAGCAGCTCCATGAGAAGATCAAGTCCATGTCCGAACGTATTCGCTCACTAGAGGATGCTCTCCAACACATGCAGTTGCAGCACTCGAGCGAGCCTCATCCTCTCTTGCGCCAAGAGCTCCTTGCCATCAAACGGTCGCCCGAGCTGTTCGGAGTTGAACGCGAGCGTAATGGCGCTCATCAATTAAATGACCAGGACCACCGGCGCGACGACGACGAACATCTCGGTGCGAGCTCATCGACACCCCCCAGTGTCCTTCACGATGAGGTAGGTTTGCGACAGCAGCCCAGGGAGCTGTGCTACTCACTGATGATTCAAACAGTATGGTCCATCTACATCAAATGGGGCAGCGTCAAGTCTGTCCCATCTCGGCATTCCCGATGACATCGCACGACTGAGCCGCTCCTGTCCCTTCCCTGAGCTCATACAACCCGAACTAGACCCTGCCATAAGGCAGAGGATCAGAGACTTACTACCTGATCGTGCAGAGGGTCATCGGGTGGCGGAGCAAGCACGGCGCAATGCGTTCTGGCAGTAAGTGCAGTATTTCCTTATTTCATCCGCCCCTCGCTCATTTTGTCAATACAGTTACAGCCCGGACACCAGTGAAAGCTTCATTCCCAATCTCGTCCATAGTGTTTACACCACCCCGACGGCACAACTACTTCCCCATAGACTTAGTCTCTTTCTGATGATTCTCGCTATGGGTACTGTCGTCGACCTGGAGCACCCCTATAGATGCCAGGATGCTGAACGGTATCACCAGCTGGCGAGGGCAGCACTCTGCGAGACCAGTGTCCTCCACGACCCCAGCATTGATACCATCAGCGCTCTGGTGAGTCTAGGCATCGACCGCGACGGGCTATCCACTAAAATCATGCCTTTTAGTTCTACATGGTGTGGTACCTGCTCATGTTCACGAACATGAAGAGAGCACCTGAGCACGCATGGGGAATCATGGTAAGTCCGGCCCCCATTTGCCGCAGCGAAGCGTTCTGAAAAGTAACTTCCCGGTAGGGACTATTGGCAAAATTAGCGCAGAGTGTGAGTGCACGTCATCTTCCTGAGTAAGGCGCCTTCTCACGGCTTCTGTGTTCTGCAGCTCGGTCTCCGTATGTATTGAGAAAGACTGTCGAAATGGGCGGACACCTGAACTTTGTCTGACAGACCGCGACGGCGTGGGCAAGATGATCCCCGAGGAACTGGATAAGCGGAAAGCACTACTCTGGAACATGATGAGTGTGGACGTGCGTCTGGTAAGTACCTGGCCGCTTGGCCTCCGCCCCCGACGTAGTCGGCCCCGCGGTATCTCATTCTGTCGCCGCTTTTTGGGCTGCTCGCTGACATGCCGCGTGCTGCTTAGGCGTTGATGCTCAGGCGGCCGCCGTCGATCCACATCCGTCATGTGGACGTCAAGCAGCCGGCGTACAACTTCTTCGGCTCGCCCTGCGCGAATGTGATATCATCGTGTGCGTCCGGTCGTTTTTGTGACGGACTGCGCAGTCCCGCTGACTCTTTGCTAGATCACGAGTGGAGGGACCAGTTTTTCGCCCATTGTCAGTATCCGGTGGCCGAGCTGATCAATGCAACGCAACCTCCGCTGTACTCAGAAGTCCTGGAGCTCGATTCGAAGATCCGTGACTTCGAGATACCACCGCTGCTGCGCATGGTCGACAACGACGGTGTGGCACCGCCGCACCCTGTGGGCATGCAGCAGGCGATGACTCAATTGAACTTCGAGCAGAGTCAGTATTCTCACTGTATAGCTGCCGCCTAACGCTGAACCGTAGTCTATCAGCCATCCTGAACTTGCACAGGGCTTATTTCATGTCTGCCCTCAAGGTATCGGTAAAGGGATCTAACTTCCCTTTGAATCACAAATATGCTCCGGCGGTCTTGGCGACTTTCAATGCTGCGGTTAATGCCATCTGGACATTGAATACGTGCTACCAATGGGAACCAGAACTGTGCATGCGGATATCTGTTCTATGGCAAAATTGCACGTCGTGTACAGTGAGTTCATCTCCGCCTTCCTGCCTGATTGCTGACATTGTCTCCCTCGCCCAGCTTGCATTGTGTTTGATACTTGGGCGGATACCCGACAGCCCTTTTTCTCAACAAATTCTTCCTATCCTTGGCAGTGTATCGAGACTCTTCCACGGCGTGGCCCCACGATGCGATACCGCAGCAAGGTTGCTAGTGAGTCTATCGGCCCCTGGTCCGCTATGTCTATGTTTTAACGCGTCCTGCAGCGTACTCTCGAGCCGTGCATTGACCGCTCGCGCATGTGCTATCGCAATTGGCGCAGTGGCACAACGGACTCGTGGAACGAACACGAGTCGGACCCTATGTCGATTGTTGCGCGCTCTGGGGCCCTGTCCTCCGCTTCCTCGCCACCAGCGGCCCTGCGAGAAGATAATCCGTTCGAGCACGCACACCATTCACTTCGACGGTGCTACGACCGGTACACCGCGGCGGTCCCGGCCGACTTTGTCGATCCATACCCCGGCCCGCTGGAGACGTCCGTCGGGCTCGGAATGACGCAGACTTACAGCACGTCTGCAGAGCGCACGGCGAGCCCACCCGATCTCGGGCATCCATCCTCGAGTGGGGACGGTGGGGCAGCGCAGAACGCGTATATGATCTTGGGTGCGGATTCGCTCGATAGCGCTTTTATGAGCTGGCTATAGAGGGCCTGTGTATTTATGGTGGACTGTCTTGATTAGGCTCTTGTAGTAGCTCATTTGTATTCTATTCTTGCATTGGCTACCTACTGATATGCAAATGCTTTTGATGCCTGTGAATTCTGGGCGAATGCTGGGCGCAGTTGTGTACAATCAATACATGGTACACGTTCAATTCTCATCTTGTCGCACCTCACGGTGCTAGTCTTTCGATGGTCCATTGCGGCGCGGCGTCTGGCGAACCAGCTACCCGAAGATATCGCACTCGATCATGTAGCCGGGAGGGCTTCCCTAGCCAAAATTCGACCTCACTGTCAAATACGTCAGTCTACGACATACGCAACACTTCAGATGAATGACTCACTCGGGAACTACTCTCCAGCCGCCCCAAAATTCGGGAAGCGGAACATCCGTCTCCGCGTTGTCTTCTTGCACCCCAAAGCGTTCCTTGAGCTTTTCGTACCTCCCATGTACCTCGTCGTCTGCGACGACCGAGCTCTGTCTGCTCGCCCACGCGCCGATCCTACTCCCGACGGGGCGACTACGGTAGTACTCCTCGCTCTCCTGCTTGCTGACCTTCTCGACGCGGCCGACGACGCGCACCTGCTTGTGCACCTCCCGCCAGTAGAACGCAAGCGCGACGTGCGGGTTCCCGAGCATCTCCTGTGACTTGCGCGAGGTGTAGTTCGTGTAGAACACGAAGCCGTGCGGGTCGAGCTGCTTGAGGAGCACGATGCGCGCGGAGGGCACGCCAGCGCCGGATACGGTGCACACCGTCATCGCCTCGGGCTCGCGCACCGCGCCCTGAATGGACGTGAACCACGCCCTGAACTGGTCGAAGGGCGACGGGGCGACGGTAGACGGCGAGATGTGCTCCGGGGCATCATACTGCTCGTGCGTCTTGATGACCACTTTGTCGGCGGTCGCTTCGACGGCGGGGGTGGATGGCGACATGAGGTGCCGTAGAGTACGAGTAATGAGATGTGTAGGCTGGCGATGGTAGTACTCTGGAGAGAGTGTGCAACAGCGAGCAAGGCGGATGGCAAGGCGAGTCATGCCAGTGTCGACTCTGGGGCACTCTCGAGCGATCCTCACGATCGGCTCGGCTAGGACGGGCCGAGGCGTCCCGTCCCGTAAAACGGACTTGTCTTCCGAGAGTACTGTACGTTGTGGTGCACAGGTTGTGAATAGTCGGTATCTAGTTACTGTTACTTTGAGAGGCCACGGGTAGGCGAAGTGCTGTCCATTTATGCTGCCCGGAGTAGTACTTGATAGTAGGACCGGGCCGCACTGGTTCAGTCATCCTGCTATTATTGCGCGCATGCCTGTATGAGAGTAGCATTTCAAGAAGAACTTCAATATGTCTTTACAATTAATGCACGCCTCGCCGTGATCTTATCAACAAAACAAAAATGCATCCGCCGGGAGTCGAACCCGGAGCTAGGCCACACCGTTAACTTGTGGGAAGACCCAATGTTACCGCTACACCACGAATGCTCATACTAATATGCAGGAGGAAGAGTGCCGACAGATGAGTAGACACCAGCGTCGGCATAAAATACTGACATGTAGACATGATGACTCGGAAAGAGCCTAGCAGTTTCTATGAGAAACAGAGTGGGCGCCGAACAAGCAGTGATGCCGCTGCCATGTGAGTCTTCCTGATACATCTTGTGCCACAGCAGAGG
This sequence comes from Fomitopsis betulina, assembly GCA_022606075.1. Lineage (NCBI taxonomy): Eukaryota > Fungi > Basidiomycota > Agaricomycetes > Polyporales > Fomitopsidaceae > Fomitopsis > Fomitopsis betulina. The sequence goes on from JABYQK010000016.1 coordinate 420,758, forward strand.
GGTCCGAGTCTTGGACTGGCCACAGCGGACACCCTTTATCATCACCTACAAGTATCACCGCTGAATGTTCAAAGTAGAGATGCCTCACCTAGTAGACTGAGCACAGAAGTTCGAACTCGGAGCGGTGTGACAAACCCTGAACCACAGGAGGGACACAGAACGATGAGGCGCAGGGAAGCTAGGTGATATGTCGGACAAACGTAAAATAAGTTGCACGTCTATCCGAATGGAACACCAATGCAATCCAAATTGAGTTGTAAGCACACGAGTAGACGGACGACATAACTATGTTCCGACCGGCTGAAGCGACTTCCAGTGAGAACCTCGCTCGATTGAATGCATGCGGCCACAACACCGCGCCCGCGTGGCGCGAGGTCATGCACGATGCCTGTGGAGCCGCCAGAGAATATCTGAGGAATATTCTGAATGAAATTGGCGGGGGAGGTCGTGCGCACGGAGCTCCGACTGGACGTCGTCGGCGCGTCGCGCAGATCCAGAAGGCCAAACGTGAGGCGAGCCTCGAGGCGTGGTCTTCGTCACCTTCCGTCCAGTTGTGGACGACTAATGTCCGTTCACTGCCGCCTATCATTTCTGGTGGAAACTTAGCATGCCAGTCAGATACGGGACTGCTGGAGATGGGAATAGAGCTCAGTGTTGCTGCCCTGAAGTGCCCTGGGGACCTGACGATGTTGGCTACAGTTGGAGACGATCCGGTGAGTTTAGGCTCCGTAGAAATTGGCCACGCAGATGAACCTTGTACTTGGTTCCAAGTAGATGTCTTCGTGTCTGCTACGGTCGTGTCCAATGTTGCAAGTCTTGTGTGCAGTAGCCCTTACCTTGGAGGGGTTCGAGAATTGTTCTCATGTCATATTGATCGGCGGATGTGTAATTGCAGATTATACGCGCCAGTGTAAGCATACAGTAGACGGATCTGGGCGGCTTCCCACTTGGCTCCACGCACATACCCCATCTGGGTGATGTTAGTCAAGTGTCTGGTTGAGTTCACGAGGCCACAGACCACTACCTACCAACCTACCTCCAGTGCTAGTGTGCATCTAACCCCGCACTGCCGTGGCCAAGCCTCGTGGAAAGCATGAACTCCAACAGCGCGAAGCGAACCACAGGACTGATGAGATTAGGCTTCAAGACGGTCCATCAGCGTTGAGCGAGGAGGCTATGGCACACTGAATCAATGAACACGCTCGAATTGAGTAATGAACGGTATGACCGGGACGCGCTTGTGATGTACGTTCACCGCTCACCAATATGTGACTATCCCCAATAATCAGTGCGGAGACACGGTACTCAGCAATCCGGGATGCTGTGCGCACGAGCGACGAGAAGTAGAGAAGGGCAAGCTCACAGCGATGGCCGGCACACGCAGTTACGCACCGTGATGCGGAACAGGATGAGAGAATGCGGGAGTCGTGGCTCGCATTCTCAGAGAATAATCCATGAAGATGAGAATACGCGCCCAATATGTTCAAGCGCGTCGTGGCCTTAAGCGAGGTCCGTCGGCAGGTGAACAGCGAGCACTGAGTTAGTGCGGGTGAGCGGTGTAGGTTCTACGTTGTTGGCTAACAGGTCGTCAAGGGTGCTGCTGTTAGAGAGGGCCTGCGCGTGGATGGAAGTCGAACATGGACCCTGTGGCTGAGGGCGGCGATGGTAGCTCTGTGACACGTGTGACGGGCGGGGCGGGGCACGTGGGGCACAGGCGATGCTCGGGGTTTGCCGGGGGAGGCGAGGTGCGTGTTTCCTCGAAAGGCAGGCGTTTCGGAGTTGTGTTAAGAAGTCAAATGTCTCTGGCCGTCCCGTCTTCGATCTCTTACCCCGTCTGACGTTTCCCCGCACCCAAATCCCGCCGTCCTCTCTTCGCGCTGTGTGCGCGCCGACAATGTATCCCATATCTGACCTCACCGCGTTCTGTCGCAGAACGACCGGAGACGTGCCCCCAAAATTGGTGGTACGTGGAAAACTGTTCGAGTCATCTTTACACTCAACCCCGTGTCCAGGGTGCGTCGACCACCGTCATAGGGTCCAAGATGTATCTTTATGTGGGTATCACATCCCTTCACCCGCATATAGTCATGCTGAACTTCGAATTTGTATAGGGAGGTCGCTTGGTGTCCGAGCGCAGGATGGTCTCTGATATCTACATGTTTGACCTGGAGACCTTTCATTGGGATAGACTCCTACAATCACCGGAGGATGACATCCCTCAGGCCCGATACTTCCACAGTGCGGATACATGTCCGTTTTCCGATATATGATTCCTTTAGGACGTAACTGACTTATGGAATCAGGGCGCAACCATCTCATCATCTTTGGTGGCATGGCAATCAAGCCGCAGTCCGACAACCCTGAGGACCTTTGCGTGCTCAATGACGTCCGACTCTTCGACCTCACCTCTGGACGCTGGGTGCCCTCCTCCCTCACGTCTGGCGAATCGTCGCCGCCCTCATTCGTTCCCAATGCGCGCTATGCCCACCTAAGCTCCGTCAGCGCGGACCGCCTTTTCGTCATCGGAGGGCAAGACCTCGCTAATGTCTGGCTCGACGACGTGTATATCTACGACCTCCTGCAGAGAGCTTGGGTGCAGAGACGAGAGTACTCGCGACACTGTGGGACTTACCGAAGTGTGGCCGTCACCTCGGACATGCGAGTTCGGCTTCCTCAAGAGGAAATGCGCACCGGCCAATCGATGCCTTCGAGTCTCGGACCCGCCGGTACACGCTTCAAGACAAGCGGAAGCGCCACACCATCTTCGCCTGTCACTCCCCCGGAATCCCTTGTACACCTACCCTATTCTGCATCTCCCACAGATGAGTATCCCTGTGACATATTCCTATTCAGCAATTACAATGTGCGTCATTTCTTCTCCTTACTGAGCGGTGGAAGGTCTGACCGGAAGAATAGTTCACTGACGTCCAGCGGGAATTGGAAGTCTTTTCACCTCTTTCAGATGGGGACTTCACCGTGTCAGACAGGTCTGCAGCCATGACTGGAACCTCATTTCCTCCTGGTCTCCGGTTCCCAACGGGGGCTATACTGGGCACCTTCTTCATTGTTGCTGGCACCTACTTATCTCAGACCTACCAGTCATTCTCCATCTGGGCACTGGATCTCATCAACATGACTTGGTCTCGTATTGACCCCGGCAGTGCTCTGGCGACAGGTTCATGGTTCCGAAGCTGTCTATGGCCTGCAGCTAACCGCTTCCTTGTATTCGGCAACCGACACGGAAATCTCGTGGAGGACTACAACCGACGCCTGCTCAGCTGGGACCATGTCACATGCATTGATTTGGAGGCATTTGGTATCTATCAACCGCCACCGCTCGTATTGGACATTCCCTCACAAGAGCTGGGGCTCGCTGCGCTCGAGGAAGGGACCCTCGCGGACTTCGAGATTATCTGCGATGACGGGCGCAAGATCCGGTGCTCACGGAGACTGTTGGAGGAGCGATGGCCATGGTTCAAGGAGCAGCGCAAGTTGTTCGTCCAAGCCGCACAGCGGGAAACGGAAGCGATGGAACCCATCCCACAACACGTGCCGCTGCCTGAGCTGCCTGGGGCCTATGATGGGCAAGAACCACGGCCCGACCCGAGGCTCACACCTCGCTCGTTCATACTCTCCGAGCCATATCCGATCACCCTGGCGCTGGTGCAGTACTTCTATTCCATGGCGCTGACCACCCCTCTCCAACATGCGCCCGCTGTTCTGAGCCAGCTTCTGCTGCTGTCGAGCACTTACGAGCTGGTTCACCTGCAGTCGCTTGTGAAGCATGCCATGCACCGCGCGCTCAGCTATGCCACCTCTGTGGGAATCTACGGAGTTTCTACGCTATGCAGTTGCAGAAGCCTACAGATTCGGTGAGCCTTGTTCTACTTAGAGTTATAACCGTCCGCTGACTACATGGGGTCGAATCAGGGCACTTCGTGTTGTCATGGTGCGTATGCGATCCTCGTGTGACTATGACGCATGGCTGACTGTGTATGTAGGCCTACAGCCAAAAGCGTCCTGGAGGCGGCCGTTCCCGCGCGGATCGGGATGGTCCCCCTGGCTCAAGGAATGGCAATTCCAATGGGAATGGTGGCAGTGGACCAGGTGGACCAGGATCGTCTGACACTAACACCGCTGCGCGACCGCGCGGCTTGTCGGACGCTTCGTACCTGCGTGGACCGTCTGACGGCAATGGCGCTTCTCAGATTGGGTACAGGGCCGCTGCTAGTAGTAAGGACAAGTGCTTTTCGAGCACGATACTGAGATGCTGACACCTTGGTCATTTCAGCTCCAAAGCCGGTGGATAGGTCAGATACCAGCTCTACGGTGACTATGCGCCCACGCGCGATGTCAGAAATCGTGCTGCCGAGACCTTTCCAGAGTTCTTCGCTGCGCCCCCAAGGCAACGGTCAGTCTGGTATGTGACTTTACATCCAGCGCGCAGCTGCGGCTCACAGCAACATAAGGTGTTTCCTCGGAGGCCCAAGGTTCATCGGCAGCGCCGTCACAGTCGCCGGAGCTAGTGATCACGCCGACATCACGGCCGTCATCGTCGAAGGGCCCAGAGTCGTCGAGGCCAAGTAGCATCGTCTCGTTGGCAACTGAGCGCGACATACACGAGATCGCCGAAATGATGACGCCGACCGCTGAGAAACACAGCTCACAGGAGATCACGAAGCTCATCGGCACGCGGCCTCGTACGAACTCCTTGTTGGATATGTACCGGAGCATGGAGGCGTCCGTCAGCCGTCCATCGCTGCCGGTCTCGTCCGCGAGCTCTGTGAGCAGCGTGATTTACACTGAGTCCGATGCGGACTACTTCTCGGACGACTTGTGCGAGTCGGTGGTCTACTCGCCGACACAAGCATCGTACCCCTCCTTCCACCTGCCCTCGTCTCCGCGTCGGCTAGGTGACTCAACACCGTCGTTGAGGACCTCAACTTCCCTGAGCTCTCTGTCGACTACGCCTAGTCTCAGCCGTGCATCGTCCTTCCGTCGTTCTCCGCCCCTCAGCCCTACCACCCTCGCTACGCCTACGGACTTCGCACCCCTCTCGCCTCAATCGCAGTTCTTGGATGTGATCGAGGAGGCTCAGAGTCCGGAGGAGGAGCCTTCACCGAATCCATTCTACTCTGATGAGCGGGCCTCTGCTTCTCTCCCTGTGCTCGAGCCCCCTTTGGGCTTCCTCACGCACAATGGGACGCCAGTCCGCTCGCGGGTAGACAGCAGGCTGACCATCACGCACCAGGACTCCCTCGCGTCGTCGGGGACACTGGTCACTGCATCGCCACGCGTGGAAACCCCAGGACGCAGCGCCCAGTCGCCCAAAAGCCATCGTATCGGCGGCAGAACGTTGTCCCGTCTATTCGGAGGCAAGGACTCGAAGAAGAAGCAAGCGAAGGATGCAGACGCGGAAAGCGGTATCTCCAACTGGAACGGGTCGGCCATCAATTTGAGCCTCGCCAAGGCAGAGGAGAAAAAGAGGAAGAGGCTTGCGGAGAAAGAGCGGATGACCGAGTTGGCCCTCGACAAGCTGCGCGGCATGCTGGACATGCACATCCACGATCGGACAGACCAATGGGACCATGGTGGATACCCCACAGTGCAGGACTAAGCCAAAGGCTCGATGGTTCGATCTTCATCTAACGCTGCTGCGTATTTGGTTATATATAAACGTTGTACATGCTGTACGCTGTCGCTGCTCCTTGTTATTCTGCTGTAGATGCTACGCTATTAGTGTTGTATAGACCTGCTGCGTGTAATAGTCGAAATACGTGCATCCGTGCTTATTAGTGAAGAGACTATAGAAGGGATATATTCCAGAAGGGAATGCACATGCGTAGTGTGTGATACAGATGAATATAAAGTACATGTTCCACAGCGAGATGATTGCAAGCGTTGAGGGAGTATGATGCGTATACCTACGGAGGTCGACCTCGAATAGAAGACGGGGAGCATCTGCACTCTCGAAGCCGAAGGGGGAAAAGGAACGCTTCGCCTCACAGCATCGCATCAACCTCATCCCGGAAGTCCTGAGAAGAAGCATGGGCGGAGGACGCGGCAGAGAATTGGGAAAGCAACGCGAGGTCTGCTTCCGCTTCGTAAGGAGGCACCGGGGGCAGGAAAGGCGGCAACGAGCGGCCACCAGACGATGACGCCATAGGCAGATACAGCGGTGGTGGTCTTACGGACATTGTGGTAGCGGGACCCGCAACACCGGCACCTGAGCTCGATGCCGCTGACGCATCGTGTGGGACGATGATGTGGTTATCTAGGCAAGAAGAACAGTCAGGAATCCCATCCAGCACTGCCGCGACAGCGGGAGAAGTGGCACTCACACTCCTTGGCGTGTCCTAGCATGCGATACAGGTTGTCAGTAATTGCCCGATCGACTAGTGTGAATCGAGCAACAATACACACCATGGTCCTTCTGCCTCGCACACCCGCTTCCCTCCGCGCAGTCGGGTCGCCTGGTGACGTACTCCTCTAGGAATCCCTTGCGCCGCTCTCGCACCCACCAATCACGCAGGCCCCATAGAAAGACCTCTGCCGAGCACAGCCGGCAGATCCGGATGCGAATTGCATTGAGACCGGGGTCGATACCGCCCGCAACGTTATGGATGTCTTGGAAGAGGTCTAGCTCGATGAGAGGTGCGAACTGGCGCGGCTGGGTCTGTATATGCGCGACGATCTGTAGGGCGAGATGCGCAGGTAAGCTTCCGCTGCAGAAGACCGCGATGAGGAGACGCACCTCGCGATAAATGTGCCTCGGAGTCAGACGCTGCGCAGTCAAGTAGTCGAGCAGAATGTCCACCTCCACCGTGTTCGAGTCGAAGCAATCGTAGACCTCGCGACACTGTATGAGGTCGCTTATGTCTGATAGGCCGTGAGGATGCTGCATGAGGAGCGGCGCAGCACCACAGCGGGTGGGGATGCCAATCCCACAGAACGACACTTGACAGAAGTCACACTTGGTGGTTGTGGGTGCCGGTAACGAAAGAATGTTCTCGCTGGTACGACGGAGACATCAGCTCACGTATGTACATCATATCAAGATAGCTGTACCAATTGCCACAGTAGGCGTGACCAGGTGGAGTGCCATCCTCGGTATGCCAAGCATGATCTGGGTCAAGTTCCGGGTCCGCAATCGGATGCGGGCACACCCATCCATACTGATTACCAGGGGTGCAATGAGGGCACGGTTGTACATAGTTCGCATTGCGAGGCCGGATTTCAGGTTCGGGCGACGCCTGCCTCGGGCTAGGAATCTAAACGTCACAGTGTATATAAGCGAGAGTTGGCTATGTGAAGCAAACATGAGCTGTACCCTGAGTGCCACTCCAGTCCGGTATATCTCATCCGCTTGTATGCGTTCGCTTGCTGGCCGCGCTCTATCGGGAGCGTGACGTAAGAGAACGTCCACCATTGTCTGCAGAGCTCTCGAGGGCGTGACCACCGTTGATAGACCCCTACACGCAGGGCAGTTCGAGCCACCATTCTGGTAAACGGAAGTCAGTGGTACACCCAATCAACTAGCAATGCGGCTTCCGGTCCTCTCACGGACGAAACGGACCTATGCGTACACAGGTACGCATATCTTGAACGAGAGGGGAGCTTACCTGGATCCACATCACCACACAGCTGTGTAGCTACATGTGAGCTCGCGTTGCAGTAAGGGGCATACTTGCGCACCTTCCACAAAAGAAATGCTGACACGGGGCCACGATTACTGGCCGGTAGACGAGAGCAGAGCAGCAAGCGCACTGCAGCTCCTGCTCTAATTCATTTACCAGTGCTCCGCCGTCTATGTTCGTCGCGGCCTCCCCAGCGCCGTTGCTACCGCCCACAGGCATGTCCTGGTAGTCGTCCTTCAATCTCTTCCTACTAGACTCCTCCTGTACATCCTCAAACGAAGGTGATGCGCGCCGCTTCAGTGTGCCATCAGTGCTTGAGGATGCGTAAGGCCGCGAGTCGGACTGCGATCCACCGGTCAGCGGCGACGGCGAAGCAGATTCAGAAGGCGAGCGAGAGTAGTCAGGAGGCATGAGCCCGTATCTCAGTGATGGTAATCAATGAGCACGAAGGGATGGTCGAGGTTCGGTTCAAGATGAGATATGGCGAATTTAGACAACTCGGTTATTGTACCGGATTCGGTGGCTGCCATGATAATTCAGTCTCAATCACCGGCACGCCTAGTACTGGTCGCCACTAGACTACAACTGTTACACATAGCAAACGCGTCAATCATCGGATGTTGTGTACATATTAGTGTGTCTTATAGTGCTTGTCAGAGCGCATGCATAGCTTGGAAACAGCCGGGAGATTTGGTGAATCTAGGTTCTAACATGATACATACGTCCATCCGACGCCAAATGGATCAACTGACATTGCAGCAGTCATATCTTTTCCGAATGGTTGCAGTCACTGTATAAGTCCCAAGGCGTATAACACATTAGACACCTATGCTGTATGTGGTATAGTCCTGCCGAAGAGGTTTGTTCCACTCACTCTTGTGGGTACATCAGAACAGACGTACGAATGCCAGTAGCCAGGCCATGTAATGAACTCAAAAGCTGAAGCTCACAAAGATGCAGCGAGCAACTACGTTTGGGGCCGGTCCGTCCGTGTGATGGGCAAGCGTCACACGATCGGTGTGGAACTTGGATGGTATATTGAACTGCTACAGAAAGAGACGGCACACCCGTCTGCACTACTCTGTATGGTATCTTGATGCAATGATACATGGTTATCAAGAGAAGAAAATGCAGTAGAGCAGGTCCTCTCAAATACGCCCGGTGAAGAGGTCATTTTAGTGTTCGTGGCAAGAACAAACGACTTACACACGGAAGCCCGGGAAGGGTAGTCGGAGGGTGGCATATCTAAATCAGATTGTGCCGCCGAGGAAACGTGCCGACATGGGCGTCGGGACGGGAAGCGTTATCGAGGCCATACGACATGCCTCCACAAGCCGTTCCTGAACGTCGTTGAATCGCCGCTGTACCTCTGGTAAAATAGGTGCATGAGCGGATAGTGATGTTAAGTAGTCGACGTTAAATTCTTACCATCAGAAGGCCACAAAGTTACGAGGTACTCCAGCGGCGCGATTAGAGACTTGCCGGCTTGAAGAGCTATGAGGAGTGTCTGATCGGACGACCATAATGTGACCATCCTAACCATTCTGCATGTGCTTAGCTGTCGAAACAAGATATGGTTGCGGCCACCAACCTCATGATTTGCCCCATGAACCAAAATACATAGAATGGCCTACCAGCCAGCGAGCTCGTCGTCTGTCCGGTGACAGTGTGAAGCCCGTACATGGTGCGCCTGGCCATCGAGTCGTGGTGGGTTACTATCGGAGGGTCAGACATGGGAAGCCAAGAGGCAAGCACAGAACCTACGCCATTCTTCAGCCCTCCGTCGGAGCTGCTGTGCATTTCTATTATTGATGAGAGCCGCAGTCAGCCCTGCAGGGTGAGACAGCTACGCTCGCGTATAATATGACTCACTGTTGGATGTGCGGGACGAGCCGCTGGAGCTCGTAATATAGATATAGTCGAGATCTAGGGCCATGATCAGCACATCCTGCGATTTATCTCCGCAATCATCGGATACTAACATGAATAAATAGTCACGACTGACGAACATAAACGTCCGCTCGATGTTGCACGTATGCTGGTTGAGCGCGACCTCAATCTTATCGATTTCGAGCCATACGTCTATAGCATATTGTGCTTTGTCGGTGTCGGCCATGCTTGCGTCGTTGCGCATGTACACGCAGCCGTTCCACAGCAGGAGGGAGCGCATGTAGAGTGCCCACACAGTATCCTTCGAGTGCTGCTCGCTGGTCGAAAAAATCGACTCGCCCGGGAAGAGCACCGCTATCTGCAACAGTATCAACACGGACCACTGGTCTGTCCGGTGGGAGCACTTACGTTGGACGGGTTCATCAGCGCGAGCTCCGGCAGCAGCTTCCCCGTTGCGGTGTTGTACGACGCATATCCCGCGATCAAGATCACACTGCTCCAGACCAGCCTCCGACACTCCTCCCGTCGGATGTCGCCCTCCGTCCAGTGTGCGAGCCAGCCTGCGGTGTGGCTCCACAGCGGCGCGAGTTCTATCGTGTCAGGCGACGTGTTGCCCAGCGTGTAGTTAGCGCACCAGCACTTCGACGCCATGTTTTGCGGGAGAGGTATTGTGCCTGCCTGTTGCGCTGCGACGAACTCCGTGGAATTGCGCTGCGTCTGTGGCTGCGAGAACGCGGACACCACCGGCGCAGTGCGCGGCGCAAACCGCGTTACCCGCGGGTCGTTTGCGTCGAGTGAGGACAGGCGCATATAGCGAATAAGCGAGTCGAGCATCGTCACGGCGCTACGCACGCGCTCGGACGTGTGCAACGGATGTGAACACACTTCGAAGAACGCCAATAGCTAAAGACGGTGTGTGGAGTTGCCTTAGCCGGATTTGCCGGGACTTAAGGGGGTTACGTACCCAAGCCGCTTGTACCAAATTGTCATCGATCCACCGCGACGCCAAGCTTGCCTCCAGTGCACTCTGCGCCTCGTTCTTGAGACGGAGTGCTCGCTCGCGGCCAGCTGCACCCTTGCTGTTCTCACTATTTGAGCTCTGCAGGAAAGTCGCGAGAGCAAGAGCCCCCAATACGAAGCTTGGCTGAATGCTCTTGCGGCCCTCGGGATCGCGCAGCCTCCGGAGTAGATAGGGTATATTGAGGAAGGAGAGCCAGTACGAGCTATAGCGAAAGAGCACGCGCAGATCGTCGTTGACGCGTTGAATGGCGCTCTGTCGTACGCCTGGTGCAAGTGGCGCGGGATAGCCCAGGGAATACTCATAGGTAGAGGAGTAACGACTCAGGACGACCTCCCACCATGTCTCCCGGGCGTACTGTGAGGACGGATCGGCAGGAATGCCATGCCGTAGCGGTGATCGGTGGTCATAGGGACCACCTTGCTGAGCCGCGATGGGAAAGGAGTAGGATGATGCGTGTAGCGTTGAGTACTCCGATTGGTTGGTGGAGGAGTAGGTGTTTACCTGAGAAAATGTCATCCGTCGTTACTATAGGGCGTGGCGATACACGTACCTGAGGATATGACCCGATGTCGGCGACAGGCGCCGACACCGGCAATGGCTGCATGGACGTCGAAGCCGCGCCACCTGCGTCGAGTGCCGTGTGCCGACTACCACTTGCATACTCATCCCGCGACCCTGAGGCACTAGCCTGCGACGCTGTTGGGGCCCGACGAACGGTCGTCGGGGGCGAGAGACCTCGCAGGCTGCTAGGCGATGGCAACGAATGGGCTATCGGCGGTACAGCATCATGTGTGGGCACCTTGACCTTTGAGTCGATGGTGTTGGCGGGGGATGGGTCGTCGTCCGTCCGTCTCCTCGTTCTTCGTCTTGGTTCTCCCTCCTGGCTTCCTGTTAGTGATCGCTGGCGCGCTCCAGGCGTCTTGTCGGGTCCTCGACGCTTAGGCTCGGCGTCGTACGTACAATGGCTGGTCTGGTCCGAGCGGCGACTGCAGTTGTGACATATGGGTTTCGCGCCGTCGCAGCGTATTTTACGGCTACGACTAGGGTGCCAGATGTGAGTCGATGAGCGTAGATAGTGACAAAGCAACAATACACCGCACCATTGTACGCAGGCAACATACACACGGCATCGTGGCCTCCCTTGAGTAGTAAGAGGTTGGTCAGGCGCAAGTTCAAGGCGAAGCTTCTCTTTCCGGGATTTGCCATAGCTAGGGCGCCGCTCAGACGTGGCCGTTTTCGCTGCCTTCGAGGACAATATCGGTACGACCGCCGAGGGCTCTGCGCTTTGGCTATCACGGGCCGAGATAGGGCTGATGTCACCTAATATAGGAGTGTCGTCGAGCGGGGAGAATTGGTAGTCGCTGGAAGGCGTATCGATGTGATAGGCAGAGTTACCTGCGGAGGAAACGCTCTCGCTCCTGTGCATGCGGGCCTGAATGAGGGATGGGGCGTGATACATGCCAGGCGCTGAGGGGCCGGACGCAGCTCCCGTGCCAGTGACGGCAAAGGCGTCTTCGTGTGCAAATTGCAGATACTCAGAGCCTCCGTGAGTATACTGCGCGATGTGGTGGCCGGCATGTGGAGGGACGTCATTTGCGCTCTGGTATGCCCTATCGCCCGAGACGGGAAAAGCGAAGTTTGCGGACATGACGGTGGACATGCAGCCGTTATGGTTGATCGACGAGTTGGTCCAAATGCACCCGGTAAGTGGAGAGACTAGGGCGGTCTGTCGTGGTCGCTAATGGAAGGACATGCACGGGTGCAAATTGTCTGACGGCGTGTTTCATAGCCATATCATGCATGCACCTGTCAGACAGGCATTTACAACCAGGAGATCGATGCGGTTGTGCTCACCGGGACGAGGACTAAGTTGAAATAGTAGGCGAGTGCTGCCACGAGGGGTAACGAGCTACGTCGAGACAATTGAAAGGGGACATAGGGAGGAAGAAGTACCGTATATGAGAGCGGAGCACACTGCAAGGAGAATAGCCACCGACCAATCGGGGCTGGTTTTAGTCGATCACTTTGCGTCTTCCGCCCGCAAAAGCGAGCCCGGCGGGTCTTTGCGGCCAGCCCCTTGGCTCTGTCAGATCACACAACCTTCCCTTGCAATGCTACGCGGGCTCTCGACGCCCCGTTTCGGCGACGGTGGAACGGCGGTCTGGACAAAGCGACGAGTGCGCCTGGCCTCCGAGGATCCAAGTTTGGGAGGAGGAGGCAGGCGATCTGGGTCGCAATATGCACCCTCGAGTGCGGCTCATTTAGGGTGAATTAATTATCGGGGGTGAATAGCCCTGATTACGCTATGGGGGATAATTGTGTGAGTCCGCAAGCGTACCGAGGGTGTGGGTCAGGCGTCTGTGCGATGGGCGCGACATACCAGCTCAGCCACCGCGACCGCCAATTCCCTGACGACACCCACAAATTCAATTACACCCGGCCCGCCCGATCCGCACCCAAATATGGACATTCCCTCCGTCCCGCAGCCGTCGGCAGTCGCCGACAACCTCGGGTCAGAGTCCGCGGGACCTCCCCGGGCTTGCGAGCTCCCTGCATCCACCCCCGGATCCGCTCCTCCTCCCTTTTCGTAGCACAACAAGCCTTGTCGCGCACAAAAGAACTGCCACACAGAGTCCGTCGGCTACCTCTACGCTTGAATATTCACCAGCCATCAGTACGCTCTGGTCGGATCTGCGTGGGTGGCATCGTGACCGCCAGACGCCTTCAAATCAATCCGCTGCGAGCGCAGATGCTCATGAATGCTTAGATCTGCTATGTACCTCCCTCGGTATTCTTTCCCCGGCGAAACCTCGCTCTTGATTGTCCATCGACCATGTATCCACTGAATCTGCCTTCTGCGCCTGTCACTGCACAAGCATGTCTCTGCGACGAATGTCCCACAGACACTGCGGTATCGACTAACAGTCCCTTGGAGACTAACATCAATCAGGCAAACCCTCTGATAGATTAGAGAGTACGAGACCTCGTCGTAGTCTGCCGCTCGGTTTGGTTTTTCCCTTCCATCCCCTCTCGCACTGATCGGTACCGCGATTGCCTCAACGAAGCACCGTCGGACGAAGCGGTCGGTCCATCGAGCTTCGATTGCAAATTTCATCGTCGACGCTACCAGGCGGGCCCTCTCCTGACTAATTACTGACATGCTCAGGTGCGGCTTGTCGAGCCAATCCTCGTCCCAGTTCATCCTCGCTCTGGCACAGATGCTGTGTGCTGACAACACGATCGTCCATCTGACAGCAAGCTTACAATAATCGCTCTTCGTCGGAGTGCGGGGCTCATTCAAATAATCGTATAGAAGCACTTCCAAGCCCGGGTCTCGTGCGTTCGTCACTCTCACCGCGCGCACATGGTTCCGCTGTTCGTTGGACAGGCGTAGGTAAGTTCGCTGCCACTCAGGGTCTTCCATGTACGCTTATTGAGATGCTTACTTCTTCGCACTGCATCTTGTCGACAGTACAACTTTCAATTTACGATTTACACAAGCGAGAATGCTGGAATATTTCCCGGGGCAACTTCCCCTGGTTATGCAGCATCTTCTCATCAGGTGGAGTTGCTCGCTTCTAGTGTGCAGAAGCAGCCTTGCACGCTCGGTCCCGCATAATGGGATCGAGATATTGTGTGGCACGTTAAGGTACGCCAACAAGCGGAGCTGGAGCGTGAGGGTATCATACCTAGATGAAGCTTCACTTCAGACAGATTTGGCGGCCGCAGTCCCCTGTGACTCCCGCGCAGTCGCGCCTACGTATCGTGGTGTGTAGACTACCCAAACTCTACAGATTGGTCTTGCCTCATATCGCCATATAGTTTGGCCGCCTCCATGATATGTCCGTCTCACAGATTCGCATTCAACGCAGATCTCGTTCGCTGTACATGGGTGTAGCAACGCAACAATCCCACTCCAATTGTACACAGCAACGGTGAATATCCGACCGTTACTGGCCAACTAGCCGCATGCCTAGGCCCCACCATCGGACGTATCTATAAGCGCCAAGTAAGTACATCAAAGCCTGAAGAGAGTTCAGGCTGCGTTACGTTCATAGGCAGAACATAGCAGCGTCCTCGTGACACTGCTCGTCGCCATGCATAGTTCAATTCTCCATGCATGCGGTGGAGGCGGCTTGCGCTTCTGACGGAAGTGTCGAGGTAAGTTCTCTCCCTCCATGGACTCTAATCTTGCACCCCGCTGACACGTTCTGCGACGATTCCGGGGTCAGAACGCCCGCTGATACGATTCACGGACGTTCTACTCATTACACCTACTTTAGCCCAGGAAACTACCTCGGTGGACCTTGCGTATCGTGCAATGACAAACGGACGACCCAGGACATGTTACCAACGCGGCACATGTGGCAGATCTCACAGGTTTGCCGTTATCTCGTTAGCCCGACGTCGCGCGGTGAACATATGTACGCCGCTGCCCCCATTCAGCGGTCAGTGCAGCTGATATACTTTCACCGGTGGGTCCGACCATATTCTCACCCCTCGACCAAGATGTGAATATGGCCATGAGGCTACGAGCCGATGAAGTCGCGAGGAACGGACAGACAGACCCACTGGCAATAGTCGCAATTGATTCAGTACTACGCGGCACGATTGGCTTGCATAGCTGCCCGCCTCTCACCGAAGTTAACTCGCCGCGATGGCCGCGGTAAGCTCACTCACGTAGACTGTCAACCGGATTTACGTCTTCTCGTGCATAGGCCTCCAGAGGAGCACATTCCCTGCTGGGGGTCTGCAAGTTGTTCTCGTGTTGCTTGACGCCGTGGGGCGGGGGACTCTTCTATCGCAATCTAGTGCCATGTGGTGGTTCCAAACCCCGAATGTTCTAGCCCACGAAATTACCGTTGCGGTCTCACAAGGTTATCCTTGAGGTCCGCCCATTGTATTCCGCGACTTGCCAGACGCGAGCCAGACACATTCTCCTCGAAGGTCGTCCGGGCCGCCGTGATCCGCCAGCGCCCAAGGACATACAAGTGAGTGATTCCTGTCTCCCTGCAGACGTCGCTACGGGCCTTCCCTGTCGTCAGAATATTCATAGCCCTTGCCCACATTCCGTACACCGGCCCGGGAACGGCCCACGGGGCCCATGCAGTCGCCTGTCGTTTTTCTATTTCCTCGTATACGACCCCGCAACCATCGGTTACAGGTAGCGAACTTGAAATTGCGCCGTGAGTGCGGGAGATCTGGATATGGGTTGCAGAAAGTGTCATATGCAGGAGGCGTGCCGCTTGGGTGCGTCCTATCTGTCAAATAGCTGTTGAAAGTCAGAGCAATGTCTATCCAATCAGTACTTCAGTGTCTAACCAGTCGATTCGTAGTACGGGAGTTGGAAGATCCTCGCGGGGCATATGCCTGCTGTTAGTATGCTCTCCTCCTGTACCATTTGGCGACGATCAGTGTGGGACTAATGGGCAGTCAGATTTATTCACTTCGCGCGTCGCCGTTTAATCAATGTTTCCAATTCTCAATCCACAGCTTGACGGTGAGCAGAATGTGACCTCCCGTACAAACGCTCTAGTTGTTCTTTAGACCGCTCATTTATCCTGTTTGTGCGCCTGACATTTAATTTGTGCAAGCGCGCTTAAATTTCTTTCGACGGCGACCACACCTCCCCTCCGATGGTCGGTCCCCCTTCAACTAGCTTATGCTTATTCGCCGCGGAAATAATTCCGTGGAACATACAATCCGGTGAAACTAGCAATGCCAAGATTTTCATTATGGCATAACACATGGGCCTAAGCCTCGCATGCAATTGATGGCGCGCAAACTCGATTGCGATCTCCCAGTTCCTCCACGTCATTTAGGAGGAACTGCGGCCCTAGATCCTGATCAAACGGGAGAAATCGGAGGCGCGTTTCGTGCTGGTCGTCGCCTCTGGAATAGCCGGATGATGTAACGGCGCGAGTGTGATGCCTCCTCCATCAGACTTGTAACCATGGAGAGCGAAGACAGGGACCCCGAGGCCGTTCGGTAAATTTCCGTGCAATTCTGTCCTCTTTTTGACGGGATAAAATCAAGCGGTGTACCCAGCGGGTGGCACCATAGTCCAGACATATATCGATGGACCACAGCCTCTAGAGCCCTTGGCCACCACTTGGCTGGCCCCACGACCAACGGTACTAGACACTCGCCATGACGTCTCCGGCTCGTCGGGCGACCATGGATGATGCGGCGGATGTCACATCACACTTTGCGCACTACTACTATAGCAGTAACGAAGGTGCGCTCGAAGTGCCTATGTCCGAAGGCCGGGCGCAGTAATCAAGCGCGATGTACGTCAATTAATTCGCCTCTGTGCCTCCTGACGACTTGGTAGCGTCGCTGACTCGTTGTGACATCGTAAATCCCGCGGACGCTTCGGGTGGTATGGCGACTTATACGTAGTCAGTACGTAGTCTAAGGGAATACGTTGTTCCTGGGCAGGCACGTAGGAATCGGCGTCGCACCGACCACAAACCCGCGCGGAAGGTCTTGGTACTTATGCAACTAGAGCCGTTTCATGCCAGCGCGCCCAAATTGGCGGGAGCTACGACTCGGATGTTTCCGAAGGAGCAGCCCAAGGCATGTAATTATTCTGCTCGTTTTTCAAACGCTTCAACGGAGTGCAACTGTAGGACACCCACATCTGCATGTACATCACTCACGAGTTCAAAGGGGCTTCTCGTCATAGGGTCTGCAACATCCCAAGCCAGAACTCGTCGAGCCGTTGAACTCTACCTGCGGTTCTTTGCACACACATTTCTAGTATACTGGGTGGACTGGGCGGCGCCCGCGTGTCGAACAAGAATACGAACCGTGTGTGCCGCTTCACCGCATATTATAGCACTTAGGTCTAGACGGGGCTCTCGCGAAGCTCAAGAACCCAGTACTATAGAACTGCTACTATGCCGAATCTCCATTGGATGTTACACGGCAGCCCTCTGCGGCATGTCGGCTTCATTCCAACTCTACGGATGTCGAAGCTGATTAGTAAGGTTACATTGTCGAAGAACTTACCTAGCGAATTTAGTCCGTACCCATGATCCATCTGCGGACGAGAAGTAAGTCAAGGGATGCACATTGCTTATCCATGACCTCTCTGTATGTACGACGAACACTGGCAGCGCTGCCTGGTAAACGTAAGTCATGTCCGTTCCATTACTCTTATTCTTGCAAGTTCTGATTCTTAAGCTTATTGCAATATAGGGACCGTCAATTGTTCGCGCGCGGCTCTAAGTTCTGATAAAACTTGGTCGAAGGCCGTGTTTTTGAATCCAGATACTGGTGGCGCAGGCCACAATCCGCGATCTCTTTCATTGAATCAGGAAAACAGACGACCGCCGTCCGCCCACAAGGCCTTTACGTAGGGTATGTGAGGGAGACTAGCACAATGGCAAAGCTTCAATTAGACCCATAAGCATCGAAATCACGGACCTAGGTGCGAGATTTACTGAACTTTTGGATAGCATGCATTGAAGTCAATAATGTCACTAGTATGAGAGACGCCGGAGCTGTTGCGGCACGCAAACATATTGTGCCGCACAGATCCAGAGTGGGGTGTGTAGGTGCCTATCGAGCTAGCAAGATCACCATATCACCATATAAGTTGAGGTGGTGATTCGCTTCGCGCAGGGTCGCTCTTATAGCTGCATCTGAATCCTGTAAGGCAGTGACACTACTCGAAGAGGTTGGGCCGAGGACAATGGTCCCCAAAAGGTGCTGGCAAGCCCGAATCCCCGAGACTAATGAGTAAGGCCGGCATCGTGAGGTCTCTCGGATGGCCCAGAAGAACCCTGCGACACATGAACCGCCGTTGCGTGGTAAGTAGAGAGGTCTAGATTGTGTCAGGCGCCGAAGGGTGGTTGTAGAAACGGCAGGGAAATCAACTTCGACTTCCTGGAATGCGCATTTCCCCTTCCTCGATGCTACACCCTTGATCGAATTCTTCGACTGGACTTGAACCTGAACCTGAACTAGACTTACGTGCAGGTTGTGCTGAGTTGGTCGACCGCAAATATACTTGCGGCAGTCGAAATGATGACGCGAGGTTGAGCATCCACACCACGGTGCTTTCGTTGTTCCCATAGCCTTCCATTTCGAGACAGCGACGATCAAATGTAGACTTCTTCTCGGCCGCCACGTCGTCACCTTCATGACAGAAATCTACCGTCATTACATTCTCATGCCTAGAATTGGAATGAAGTTGGCTGTATAATTGAAGAACCTTGCTGTTGGGACACCATACTACCATCTGCGGACAGCAATATGCAATAATTCCGACGGGTCGATAGTCGATTTCAATTCAAGGCACTACGTGCCCGATCATATAGAGCCGTTGACCCCACGATTTACGTATCATCGAAGTCCTTAACATCAATAGCATTAGCAAGGTGTGACGCAGACTAAGTCAAACAACACAGCGAACAAACAGGTCACTGAACGTACACATCTTCGCCGACGATGGGCGCATCCTTCTAGCAGAAGGCTCCATTGCGGCCTCAGGGGTCGGAGAGCACGTTGGCCATGGTCCACAGGCTTGATCAGCATACGGACAGGACTGTTAACGTATCCTCTGCGTTCCAACATAGCAGCAAGGATCGACGTAGAAGCGCGGCGTGGAATGAGAAAACTCGTTAATCGGGTGGCGTTAATCATAAGCACCTATCACACACCTCGCCTTCGTATTTCTCCCTTGAGTAGCTCCGACAGAGCTACTCAAAGCCCCCAGCGTCGGACAAGAAAGCATTCTATGAACGCACGAATGCATATGGCTATGTGACACCGTTAAGCGACTGTCCGGGAAGAAGGCGATGTCATTGGTTCTTGCCAGTCGAACGATGATCGAATGGACATACTTTTTGCATAGCTACCGACAATTGAAGACTGGCTTCAAGTGGACGTTTGACGACGTCTATCGGGGGCCCTTGAGCGACGCAAGCTTAGTTACAAAGCACTCTATAACGTCATCCTAGTTAGACCGGGAGAGTCAAGGACTGGCGCAATACATCCGTGCTGGCGGGGGAGTAGATATCAAACGTTGACTGCAAGGAGCAGTGAAGATCCTCTTCGTACCGTGTCCTGGCAGCAAATCCTTTCCGAGGGAGTGATTCCTGCCGGTTCCGTTGAAACATGGGCTTAGCTCATAAGTGGTCACTATAGGCAGTCGCCGCTGAACTCACATCGTTTGTGCATACTCGGCTACCGATAGACTGGCACGAAGGAAGTTGAGCCTGTAGGTCCAGGTGGTCTCAGGCTCCGACTAGAGCCTAGATCATTTTGTGTACGCTGTTCTTTCGATCAGAATCACCCCGCTACCAGAAGCGATGGCAAGGGTAAATCCACACAGCAGGACGCAGATGAAAGTAGGATGAAAGCCTGTGTCGAATGCATCGCGACGTGAGAGCTCACGAAGACCCGAGAGAATTGTCTTCGCTGATAGCGCCTGCATGACGAGCGGCTACGTGGCAGCCTGGCCCGTCTCTGGCCTCAGCATCACCACCTGACTGGGTGTGTGACTCTCCTCCCGCCATTACCTTGCCCATCCTCATACGCGATGTCTTCAAGCATGCGGTCGATGTCGTCCGTGGTGTCCGCCCACTCTTGCCGGCCATCGACATTCTTCTCTAGCGTGGTTTCCAGTGGACACAGACACACTCTCACTTTGGCATATTCCTCGCAATCAGGCCACATTCCCTCCTGTCGGTATTCGTAGCAGAGCCAAGAGACTGGTCTCTGTCGCTGGGAGCGGTCGAGACGTAACAGGGCCTTGTGCTGGACGCTGTGTCCCGCAAGACGGAAGCTACACTTTCCGAGGGACCCACTTGAACAGGGAAGACCCTCTTTATGCCCGGCGGTGTCCAGCGTGCTCCATTGGTCAGGAGGCTTTGGCTGCATGCGGCCTTTATCTGGTCCCTACTCCTTGTCTTCCGCCATGGTCGGTGCTAGCATCTGAATTCCGCAGCTGGCGCATCGACATTCTCACTGCGGGCACTTGGTTGGCTACGTGACCGTGATTCCACGCGGGACGTCGCGATTGTGATCACCTGGCAGAGTCGGGACGTGAAGCAGGCGGTAGTAGCAGCTTCGTGAGTCCCTGATTGTGTCCGAAATGCCAGATATCGCCAACGCGCTTTGCATAACAGTGGACAGCTATTCTTGCTACTTGGACTGGCGAAGCGTCGCCGCAGCCTCAGTCTGCCGGTCCTTCCCAGTGACCTAACTAGTCCACGCGGACTCTGCACTGCTGACCCGTCATGTCTGCCCAACCGAGCCCGATGCTTCCTCTGATCGGCATGGGAGCCAATGTAGTCTGTGAGCATATAAGAGGGCCATGGTGAGATCACTTATCCTGCACTTGCGGTCAGCACTGCGGTACTCTGCGATGGCTCCCCTCGGTTTGGCCACGACGCGCGTCCTCCTCTCTGTCATCCCCTTGCTCTTGGGAGTCACTCGTGTCGCAGCCGCCCCTCGTGTTGTCAAGCGCAGTATCCCGTCGTACATCGACCCGTCGTCTGTGACGACCCTGTCATCTAGCGACGTGTCCTCATTCGAGCCCTACGAGCAGTTTGCGCGGGCCACGTACTGTTCTGGTGTCGCAGATTGGTCGTGCGGTGGTAAGCTGGTTGCTGTACGCGCCGACTTCTCGACTCACCTCGATTCGTAGACGCGTGCTCTGCTATTTCGGACTTCGAGGTTACCGCAAGCGGTGGTGACGGCGACGCCGTCCAAGTATGTAAGTCATCGTCTTGACTACCATGGGATTCCTGCTCATGATGTCCGATCACAGACTATGTGGGCTACTGGTCCACCCAGAATGCGGTTATAGTTGCCCATGAGGGAACAGACCCCACTCAACTGTGAGTTGCAGAGTTCCCAGTCCTCAACATCAAGCCGACATTGTCTCAGCCTCTCCGATTTGACGGACATCGACATCATAACCAAGAACCTAAACAGCACGTACTTCCCTGGCGTGTCGGACAGTGTTTGGGTGCACGGTGGCTTCGCTGATGAGCAAGCGAAGACCGCAAGCATAGTTCTAGATGCCACCAACAGCATCATCTCCTCCAAGGGCGCCGACACGGTCATCTGCGTGAGTGCCTTACATATATTGCCTTTGCAATGAATAGACTGAGGACTCGTAGATCGGACATTCGCTTGGAGGAGCGCTGGCGGAGCTGGATACAGTATTTCTCACGCTCAACCTTCCGTCTGACATCACGGTCATCGGCCGCACCTTCGGAACCCCCCGTGTCGGTAACCCAGACTGGGCCGATCTGGTCGACTCGCAGGTATGGCCACGACTTCCACCGTGCCCTGACATCGCTCACTATCGCATTTGTAGGTCACAGACTTCACTCGCATGAACAACGTAGACGACCCTATACCCATCGTGCCTGGCCGCTTCCTCGGCTTCCAGCATCCCGAGACGGAACTACACATTGTCTCCGATGATACCTACCAGGTCGTGGCGTGCCCCGGCAATGACGATGCCACCGATGCCGACTGCACGATCGCGTCCGTCCCCAACATCGTGGATGCCGACCTCCTGAACCATCTCGGTCCTTACCCTGGCGACATCCACATGGGCACCATTTACTGCTGATACGCTACAAAAATGGTCTGTGCGCTGTGATGTGTTGTAGCGATATGTGCCTGTAGTTGGGACCACACATTCCTTTAAACAGTCGTTATTTGCCTCAAGTCTCACAACTGTCCTACCATGAAGCTCAATGGGTCTTCTTCAGTACGCATGTCGCTCGGACAATGTAGAAGGATCTCCTGAATCAGTGTGTGAGCAGTCTTCAGGTGTCAAGCTTCGTAGTTAAAGCGCGATATCAGACATACGCCTGTTGTGAAGCAGGTCCCCTCGCGAAAGTCACACACTGAGTTTTCTTCAAGTCGTCACGACTGCACTATGGTGTCATCGTCTTTGACACATCTCGAGTCACCATCCCTGATCCTCTGTACGGTGACATTGGGGTGGCGTCACCATCCGACTATACTCTTCACTGTCCGCCGTGTCTGCCATAGTCCACGGGTCCAGCACGAGCATATGCTAGCCCTCTACGTCCGTCTGCCCTGTACAATCATGTATGAGGCACGTGAGGGGGACAAGGACATACTGGCCCGTCATGGGAGATCATCGTGTCGGGAAACGAATTGAGGTCAGCGCACGGTTGCTCGGCATCAACGAGAACGCTGCGGTAACGGAGCCCATGACCCGCCGAGACCCGCTAGCACATTTCCGTGTCTCAGCCGGTCTGCATTACTGTCATCGCGAAGGCGCAAAGGAGGCTTGGGGATGCATCGTTCCACGCGACGGTGTACCCGGTGACAAGTGCGCTGACCCTCAGTTCGTTACAAACTTCAGTTGATTAACGAAGCGATGGCACCCCACGGCAGAATAAAAGCTCGAGACGGCCTACCACTTTCTGTACTCGCTCCGCTCCGAGGGCGAAACAATCTTGGTTCCCGATGGCTTTCAGGACGACAGTGGCGCGCTCCTTTGGGCTCCTGTCCCTCCTCGCGCTGTCGGGCACGGTTGGTGCGGTGGCAGTCCCTCATCCAATTTATCAGAGGGACACAGCCAGCTTCATTAACCCGTCGGCTGTGACTACGTTATCGTCTTCGGACCTATCGTCGTTCTTGCCATATGAGCAGTTTGCAAAAGTGGCGTACTGTTCTCTAGACAAGATTACGCAGTGGACATGTGGTGGTGAGACGACGTGCTTACCTTCGTAAGCTTGCCCCACTGATGCGAACCGCAGATGCTTGCTCCGCGATATCGGGCTTCAAGCCCAGTATCACGGGCGGAGACGGTAATGCGATACAACAATGTGAGTATCTTCATGTAGAGTGGCATCGATACTCACCGTGCAATAGACTATGTCGGCTACTGGTCGGTGCAGAATGCAATTATTGTTGCGCATGAGGGTACAGACCCGACTCAATTGTAAGGCACATACTCACTGAATTATGAAAGCACACTAAAGGATATCCCTTTAGCCTGTCCGACCTCACGGATCTCAACATCTTCACGAAGAACCTCGATAGTGGGCTGTTCCCCGGTGTTTCGTCGGATGTTTGGGTTCATGGCGGCTTCGCGGATGAGCACGCGAAGACGGCCAGCACAATCTTGAGCTCGGTGCAGAGCCTCATATCATCTAAAGGAGCAAAGACTGTCATCTGCGTGAGTACCGCTGAAACTCGGTAACATACAACGAACTGACCAGAATATGTCTTGAGTAGATTGGGCATTCGCTTGGAGGCGCTCTCGCTGAGCTGGACACTGTGTTCTTGAAACTCAACCTGCCTTCGAGCATTGCGATCCAGGGCCGTACGTTCGGTACACCGCGCGTCGGTAACCCAGACTGGGCCGACTGGGTAGACTCATTGGTGCGTCGTTTACCTATAACATCGCGTCAAGAGCCTGACACATGCTGCTAGGTACCCGACTTTACTCGCATGAACAACGAGCTAGATCCGGTACCCATCGTTCCCGGTCGCTTCCTGGGGTTCCAGCATCCGCAGACGGAGATCCACATAGTGTCAGATAGCAAAACAGTGGCATGCCCGGGGAACGATGACGCTGACGACGACAGCTGTACGATCTCCTCGGTGCCGAACGTCTTCGAGTCAGACATCTTAAATCATCTTGGGCCATATCCTGGAGGAATCTACATGGGCACGATTTTCTGTACTTAGTAGGGTGATTTCACGGAGGGAACTAGGAACTGCGCACTCGAGGTCTGCCTGTTTTGAGCTAGTCTGATTCCCTAAGTAGACCATAAGTATCAGACTCGTTGAGGGCGAAAGGACAGTGTTATGTTTTGAGAATGCAGCCAACGGCGACGTATACAGTGCCGGACAAGCAAACACGACCAAGTTTGTGCATGGCCATTAGACGTCTCGCTGACAATACAGAGTGTTGTAATTGAGCCTCAATAGTATACTGTAATATTTTGAATGGTACTGGTACTGGCGGGCCCTTTCCAAACTCGTTTTTGTGAAATCATTGCCAAAAATTTGGCATAGCGCCCAAATAAATCACAAAAATCACAGGAAAATGCGCAAAATGCTCCCCTTGATGAGGGGAATTTGACGAGCAGGCTATCTTACGCAGTGTAGCGGGTCACTAACTTACCTGGTTGGTTAGCTGTGAGGCTTGATGCACGCAAAGTTGCTGTTGAGCGACTTAGGATTGTACTATGCTACAGGGGTCCTTATATACATGTAGGAGACCGTCTGACTAAGCTACTGTATAGTACCAATCCTGATGCATGTGATTCTATCTACAATGCATGTGTTACTCCTGTTACCCGGAGTACCGGTGTGTGAACTCGGCTGCCTAGTTAGGCGCTCTCTATTGTTCAACACTCCCCCTTGCTAAGTGCAGCGATAGATGCGCGCAAGCATTTAGATGGCGCATAGTGCAGCCGACTATATTGGACTTTTAATCATAGAATCTTAGTCCAAGCATTTCTCTGAATTTGAGAAATTTGATACGGCCCAAGTTCTTAGTGAACAAGTCTGCTGGATTGTCATCAGTGCTTACGTAGAAGACTTCGATTTTCTTGTCTTCCACTAGCTCCCTCACGTAGTGGTAGCGAATGTCAATGTGTTTAGACCGACGCTCCATGATGGGATTGGAGCTAATGAATATTGCTCCCTGATTGTCCGAGCAGATAGGCAGCGGGCCGAGCTTGTAGCCGATCTCCTCCAGGAGCATCTTTATCCAGGCTACTTGTCGCGAGCAATCGCTCAGCGACATATACTCAGCTTCAGTAGATGACAGGGCAACTGTCTTCTGTCTTCTAGACAGCCAACTGAACGCACCGTTCGCGAACTTTAAGAAGTGCCCAGACCGTGACTTTCTGGCTTCTGGGCTGTCTGCCCAATCAGAGTCAGTGCACGCCAATAACCCATTGCCGCTTTGTCCTTCATAAACTAGCGCATAGGATTTTGTACCAATTAAATAGCGGCAGATATACAACACTCTGTTTAAATGGTCCTGTGACGGATTTGCTGCAAATTGCAATGTCACGGCGTAGCAAATGTCAGGTCAAGTTCCAAGCATTAGATATAGCAAGGAACCGATGACGGTCTGGTACTTGCTTCGAAGCGCTGGGTCAGCTGTGCCAGTATTGGCAACAGGCTTGTATCCAGCAGGGAGTGGAGTTGGCGCAGATTTCGCGTTCTGCATGCCACAGCGCTGCAGCACTTTCTCAAGGTAGGCGCACTGATCCAGATGGATTTCACGTCCTTTCCGAGTTATGCGCATGCACAGAAATTCCTTGACGTCGCCTAGGTCGCGACACTCCCACTTCTTCATGAAGCGGTCCTTTAATGAAAGGACTAGGGTCTTATCTTTGCCACAAAATATGGCATCGTCTACATAGACGATGATCAGCACAAAGCGACCATCTTCTGTCCTATAGACGAATATTCCGGCGTCAGATACGAGGCGTTTACAGCCAAGTTCCTTTAGGGACTCATTGAGGGTGCGCCACCACGCAAGCCCTGCCTGATTAAGTCCATAGAGAGCGCGAAGTAACTGGAGTACTTTGTGCTCTTGGCCTGGTACTGCAAAGCCTTCAGGCTGCTCCATGTAAATTTCCTCGTCGAGCTTGCCATAGAGATAGGCATTACGGACGTAAGGCTCCAACAATATAATATACATATACGGAAATCCAGTATATATATGGTATACGTATAGTATATAGTATATATATAGTATGTATATGGTATATATAGAACTACGGTGTACCAATTCATAGACTATTTTCGCATGTTCTGGAACTTGAAGAGACCATCACGAAGCCACCGTTTTGCACACATTGCCTCTGTGATTGTCTCAGCCTTGAGTGAACTGCGAGAATCCACACAGAGATGGCGTGAAGCTGAGAATAGACGCTCCACCGAGACAGATGCTCCAGGGATTGCAAGGAAATCCCGTGCCATCGCAGCAATGACAGGGAACTCATGTGCATGGGCCTGCAGATACATGAATTGAGGCAATAGACAAGGAGTTGTAAAAGCCTACCTTCCACCAAACCAATGGATGATATGGGTCACCCTTCCCACCTTCAAAGCGATGCCAACGAGCCAATTCTGAGGCCTTCAGGTCGACTACCTCTGTCGTCGCAGCCTCAGGAATGTCAGGGACACTCGCCAGTACATCCAGAAATGAAGACGACTCGGTCGCTGGTGTTGGCTGCACCGGAACATCAGCTGCCCTCGGAATCTTCTCGTTGTACTCGCGGTAGACATGTTCGAAGAGTGCGTCGGCCTTGGCCTTCTCGTCAGCACCAAGCTTGCTAAACCAATGTGCTCGTAGGGTAGGATGACACACTGTAAGTATTGTTAGAAGATTCACAGACAACAAGACGAACACGTACTGGTCGCAATCCTGTTGTACTGGCAATCCTTGGCTTTTGCGTAGTACTCGTGAAGCTTAGAAAGGCCAGCCTTCGCTGCACTCGCGAGAGTGGGCAATGATGTCGTAGCAATCGTTTTGTTGAGGGCAGCCTCCATGTGATCATACATGGGTAAGACCCACGGAAGTGTCGGCATTGATGCCTTCGACATGACATGGGTGACATGTGTAAAATGCTTCGTACACGTCAGCCTCAGTCGGAACTCGGAAGAGAAAAAGCAGATTACATACCCCAAGCAGTGTCGCAAGCTGCTGCAACAAATTCCAGTCATCCGGCAGAAGTGTCAAATCTTCAAGGTCATCGCGCTCGGCGACGAAGTCGGCAATTGCCTAGTAGAGGTTCAAGTAAGATTAGCTAGAAGACCAATGCGCACAACAATACGATACAGGCCTTCTTGAGTAGCAATGCTCGCTCAATCATCGCGTGTGTGTAGTTCCAACGCGTGCGGACATCGCGAACAGGCATGAGCCCACTAATCTCCTTACCACCTTGCGCATTGTATTTACCCTTGTAGTGGCGTTGGGCATGTTTGCGGAATGACGAGCGGCGCTGCGGCGAGCTGACTATCTTCCTGACAATGATACGTAGCTGCGAAACAACAAATCAGTATGATGTATCGGCCAAAAGGATATCATACCTTTTGCACAGCATTGAGTGGTTCGTCGGGGACCGGCTCGTCCTTCTCTTCTTCACTGGCTTCACTAGCAGCTTTCTCGTCACCAGCTACTGTCTCACCATCCTCCATCGCATTGAGCTCTTCATCGTCGTCAACTTCGTAGTGAAACGGCAGGAACTTGTGTAGGAGATACCAGTCGTTATCGTCCGGATCGTCTGCGTCGATCAGTGAAGCCAATATCTTCTGTACTACCAGATTGACGACGTGCGCGAGACAACGGATCTGGCCGTTTTCAGGCGAGAAATGGATGCCGTACTTCTGCATGAGCAGGCCGGTCAATGTTCGCGCCAAGACATCGTTCACGGTCGCATTGTCCATGGTCAGGGCTATGAAGTATCTTTGCTGTGAGCCTGAGGTTATTGGGATGAGTAGCAAGACGACTTATCTTGTCTAGGCTTCCTCGCTTACCACCAGACTCCATGAACGCTTTCGCGGCATTGACTCCCTCGTGTTCATCGTCCAAGAGGTGGCGGAAGTCGATGAGCCGCTCGACAAGCTGCCAGTCATCGTCGATGAAGCTCGCGATCGTCCCCGCGAACGTATATATCATTTGTTGTGTTGTCCATGTATCTGTCGAGTAAGCGATCTTCGATTTGACAGCCTTGACAAGCACAGCACATGCGCATCAGTACACGTATAAGCACAAGGGTACGAGACTTACAGCCAACTCCTTGACTAGTTCTGCATGCATTTGTGCGAAGATGACAGCGACCATGTTCCGCACGGTGGTGTCCGACGGCAACAGGAATTTCGACTGCATGTACTTGAACATGCGCGCGAGGCCGGGCGACTCACCAGTCGTGAACGGAAGATCGTCCTCGATAATCCACGCAGCAAAGACCTGGAGGAAGCCACGTTGCGTCGGTTCGACTTTCGGGTTGAGCTTGCCCTCTTCGAGGTACTTCTCCATCAGCTTCGCGCTCGCCAGCGTGAAGCCACTACGGGAGGACGAAGCGGAAGGTTCATCGGCAGGATCTACGTCGTCACCGGCCTGAGCAGCAGCAGCAGCCGCCTCTGCCTCTTCCTTATGCTTCTGGGAGATATGCAGCGAGAGATTCCCGAGCACGGGGCGTTTCTTCTCGTCGTCCCAGTCCTTGCTATTGACGCTTCGTTCGAAGCTGCGCTCGCTGCAAGACCACTTAGTTGATGACGAGAATTCATGGTATATACACTCACCTTGCGCAGAAACGACACCGAAATGTCCACCGCTTGCCCTTCATCGCATCGTACGTCGCGCGCGGAGGCTCCCAATGCTGGAGCGTACGGTTGATAGGGCCGCGCGTGCCCGTGCGCTGCTTCTCGGCCCTCTCGAGTTCCTCTACCTCGCGCAGGGCCGAACGCCCATCCGAGCGTTCATCGGCGGAATCGACAACCTCCTCGATGGTGACGCGGTGGCTTGTGCTTGCCCCAGCAGTCGTAGATCGGCGCGGGGCCTCATCTGCTGTGTGCTTTTTCTTCGGGCGAGCAGGACGACGGTAGGATTTCTTTTTCGGCGGTGAGCGCGCGCGAGGCTGTGTCGATGCGTGGGGATTGTACGGTTGGTCAGCGCTCAGCACCGTGACCTAGGCGAGTCATGAAGCACCGAACCTTCTTTGGTGTCTTCCCCTTCTTTCCCGCGCCCACCTTCACCGTCGTCGAAGAGACTGCCTTCGCCTTTGACGTACCGCTCTTGCGCCGACCACTACCTCCCGCATCGCTGAGCCCACCGTCGTCCCGCTCAGAGCTTTCTTCGGAGCTGGAAAGCGCTGGAGCGCTGCTGCTATCCGACTCGACAAGTATGTACTTGCGCTTTTTGGGACGCCGCTTGTTGAAGGTCAGGAGGTGAGTGATTGTAATGACTCTCAGCAACAAAAAAACTTACGGGCTGCTCGTCACCGCTTTCGGGCAGAACATCATGACCATCCGCGTCGACATTGTACTCTGGAATCGAGTCCACCGACTTGTCACGCTTCGCCCCGCCCTTGTACGTTTTGTCTCGCGGGTCATCAGCGATAATGTCTTCGGTACATGGCAGTAAGTGCCATACTATGTCGTGTCAATCTCTCACAACCGACGCGTACCTTTTGACAGTAACTGTGCGCTGTTTGTAGGGACCGTTTTCTTGCGTTTAGGTATGGCAGTCGTGGTCTTCTCACGGCCGGATGCTGTGGACATCAATTCAGGTTCGTACGTGCATTAGTCGAAAGTGAAACATGCTGATCTCACCGTCTTTATGCTTCGTACTCGCGGCGAGGTTGCTGGTACTACTCGCAGCCGGCGGCTGAGCACTGCTGCTGGCTGTGGCATCCGTTGACCGCACGCCCACCATTCCTCCACCATCAACACTTGTCGACTCGCTCGCTGTCGCCGTGACATCTTCAAGTCGAGTTGCACTGGATGACCTGTATGTCCATTGTCATGTCTACATTGCAATCCTGTGATTAATTGTTTACATACTGTGCGAGTACCTGAAGTTCTGCTTTCACCCTGTTCAGCTTGATTGCAGCAGGGGCGTAGAACCCTTTCAGCGTGTTCTCGTTGACGATTACCCGGCTAAGGTAACTGGTGACTTTTATCATCCCGTGCCGTCCACGTCGTATATGATGAAGTCGGCCGTTTTTGTCACGACAGTCCTCCCCAAATAGGATATCAAACCTTCGATTGAAAGTTGCCCATGCTGACTCGCCGTCGACGTTTGTCATGACCTCGTAGATCTTGTCGTCCTTCGTGGCTTCTGGGACAGACTGCGGAAGCTTCTTGCTTAGGTTGACAATGTCTTGCACGAGTTCCTCGAGACTGTCATGCTCCTGTGAACCTGCCATGATGTGAAGTGTGAGAGAGTCCGAGTCTGAGACAGCCAGAGGGCACTGAGAATACTCGGTACGATGAGGATGAGAGGAATTTCGATACGAGTTGTGTGACTGCTCGCACCGCAGTTGGCCAAGAGCCATGCAGCCCAAGCTTGCTGATAGCATAATAATCGTTGCGGGTTGCCTGACATCGCCGGGCCGAGTGCGAGTCGGCTTCCGAGTGGCGGAAGTGTGTGTGTGCCTGGTCTTGAGAGCCTCATGTTTGACTGCCATAATAGGAAGGAGCCGAACCATATATACTGTATACATACTATATACATACAAGATACACCGAAGGTGTATGTATACATATAATGTATGCGGTAAAAACCATATATATACGGTATATATATTATATTGTTGGAGCCTTATACGGACGTCGAGTCCGGAGACGTGCATATCCTCAAGCGCAGCTAAGGCGAGGATTAGGCGTACAGTCTCAAAGCGTACGACTGGAGAGAAGACCTGATCATAGTCAAGGCCTTCAATCTGGGAGTAACCCTTGGCGACCAATCTGGCCTTTTTACGACCGTCAGTTTTGACGTCGAATACCCAGCGATTTTTAGTGACTTTACGTCTTTTAGGACGATCAACCAGTTGGTAGACATTGCGTTTGCGAAGTGCCTCAAGTTCTTCACGACACACTGTCATCCACTCCTCAAGCTCCTTTTTGGGTAGCTTTAGTATATCGCAGAATGACCATTCTCTCGGGCTGGTCCCGTCTGGTAGATCGTTGTCGAGGGTGGGTAGCGCTTTTGCAAGCAGCAACTCGACTAACTTAACTCCCCCTTCCCGGCATAATTCTGCCAGTAGTAACTCAGCGCTTTGCGCTTCATCCTCATCGGATGGGGCGGACTCGACAGGTTCGTCGCGTGGAGGAGGATTTGGCGCAGAACTAGGTCCGGGAACCTGTTGTTTTTGCTGCCTTTGTGGTCCGGTTTTGGTACGGGAGCTACCCGCATCCTCACCGACCATCTTTTTCCATCTCCCCTGATTTTCGATGTCCTTTACTATGTCTTGGGGCTTCCGCTGCTCACCATAGACATTACCTCTACGAGTTACTGGTCTCCGCTCCCTTGCTGAACGTCACGGCTCCACTGGGGGCGCAGGGTGTTCAACCGGTGCATGGGGCGGCGGTACTGGGTCTGCGGGCGCATCTTGCTGCTCCTGTTCATCGTCATGAACATGACCGTTTCCCTTTTTAGGAAGGTGATGTTTTGGATGATCATCGTTGTCATCCTCATCTACCTGAGGTGTGGTATTTGGCTGATCCGCTGGGATCATTTCTTCTCGAGGTGGCCAAACTCGAGTTGTGCCCCGACGATTTGTCAGAGGACACTTAGGAAACATAGTTTCGTCAAACATCGCGGTGGATGATCTGAACAAAACATTGTCTGGTGCTCTCATAAAGAGCCATCCGCCAGTGCGCTCTGTAGAGCCATCTCCCCCAAGATAAATCATCAGCTCCGATTTGGGTGATAAACCGTTTTTTCTTACGTCCTTGGGTATAAAGACGTACGCACTGCAGCCGAAAACGCGCAGGTGCGCCACAGATGGCGGCTCGCCGTGTATCAATTCGTAGGGGGTAAGCCAATTAAGGCGACGAATTGGTGTCCTATTGTAAACATGGACAGCATGATCCACAGTGAATTCCCACCAGGATGGAGGTAGACAAGCATCATGGCGCATTGCCTCTGCTTTGTCCATGAGCGTCCTGTTGAAACGCTCAGCTCTGCCATTCTCCTGAGGAGTATTCAGCGAGCTTTGAAGGATCTCTATGCCATTATCCTTTAGAAGGTCTTTGAATGCAGTGGAAACATATTCTCCCCCTGCATCAGACAACCACTTCTGCACTGTTTTTCCATATTTAGTTTTTATCATGGCTAGGAATTGCCTTGTGGCTGTAATCGTTGCAGATTTTTTGCGCAGATTTACAGTCCACGCATGCGATGAAGCGTCATCATAGTACAGTATGTAGTACTTGTACTTATGATAGGAATCTACTGGGAAGGATTTTAAGTCCGAATGAATAAGTTCAAACGGTACCTTTGCCCGGTAGTTGGATGGCGGGAAAGACTTAGAGTGCATTTTCCCTTTTGCACATCCTTGGCATATGGGTGAGTCCTTAGGGATCTCCACCTTTCTGGGAAATCCAGATGTATGCTCCTTCGCCTTTGCAAGCACGTCCTTAGAAGGGTGCGCAAAACGGCGATGCATAGTCGAATAATCGACTTCATTTACGTTCACATAAATATTTTTTGAACGTTTTCACCCGATTCAGCCACGAGGGTGAAGGTAGTGGTGTCCGGGTGCTGCGGTATGAACCTGAATAAAGGTTTCCGCGCTCCTGGTTCATACAGACTGATATGCTGCGCTGTTGCGTGCAAGTCTAGTCCGTCTTGGAGGAATACCCCTAATGATAAGAGACGTGCTGCACAATTCTCCATATAATAGACAGGATATAGGCGCGTCTGCAGCCATTGTTCGTCTATTTGGTAGTTTAGGAACACAGTTCCTTTAGCAATGATGCTACCTACCGCTCCTTGTTGTGCCGTTTGAGTACGGATAGGAGTCTGGAGATACTCGAATTCCGAGAAGTCTCTTATGTCATTTGTAATGTGCAAAGATGCACCTGAGTCCAGTAGCCACTCATTTGCTGAGAAGCGATTTTTTCCTTTACCCTTACAATGTGAGCACGCAGCATAATCGCGCGAATGAATACATTGTACTTTTTTCAAGCCGCTACAAAGTACATTTACTAATGTCCGAGCGCCGTTGTGCAAGTCAGAAGCGGCTGTTAAAGCGCTGTTAGTAACTTGCTTAGGGTTAGGAAGTTGAGTGACGTACTCATTACCCCAGTCGTCGTAGCCATCGTATGGCTCCATGCAGCGAAGCTCGCCCGTTAACGGGTTCCGAAAGCTCTCGTCGACGATAGGGGGCGCAAGGCCCGCGGCCTGCGCTATCATGCCGTTTAACTCGGCGTCATGTGCGTCGATGTCTTCTTCGTCTGATGCCCAGACAATGGACTTTTCTTCGGCGTCGCGGAAGTCGTCATCCTCGCTGATGTATTCGTCGTTCATGACTTCGTCGATGCGATCAGCCATGTCGACATCACCGTGCTTGCTGCGCTTTGAAGCGCGCGACTCGGTGTCCGAGGGGACTTCTTCGATGTGGGCGGAGCTCACGACTTCCTTCAGCGTGCGGATTGTCTCCGGCGTGCCGGCGACGTCTAGGTCCTTGGCGAGCTGGAGAGCTTCTCCGAGCCAATCACCGCGGGCGCGCTTCTTGCCCTTGTTAGGGGTAGGTGCTGCGACTTTACGAGTCTTGCTGCCCGAAGGCGCTAACTCGACGACGGTGGTGGTCGTCGGAGCGGGGATCGACACGGTGGTGGTCGTCGGAGCGGGGATCGACACGGTGTCGGCGATATGCATGTCTGCATGTTCGTCGTGCTTGTGCGAATGCGGCTTACCACGGTTTTTACCGCTGCACTTTCCCCTAGGAGTAAAGCCCTTAGCCTTCTCCTTGCCCTTGTCGTTCCACTCCTTCTTCCCCGTGCTGCTGCTGCCCTCAGGGCGCTGCTGCTGCGAGAAGGAGGGACTGCCCTTCTTCTGCTTGATAGCAGAGATTTTCTGAGCCGACGATTGCCCCTTGTTCCTCGACTGCTCCCAGGAAGCGACTAAGGCATCCTGGGCACCGCTTGGTGTGAGCTCTTTGATCTCGATTTTGTTGAGAGCGAGCTGTATAGCCGTCTCATAGCGGGGTGGAGCAGCACCAAGTATGATCAAGGTCCTCATCTGCGGGGGAAGGCCTGCTCCGTCGAGTTCATCGAGGTTGCTCTGGATCTTTGCGATCGCAGGGCCGGGGTGCTCGTTCGCTGGGATACGGACGTTGATCGCAGCCTTGAAGAAGGCAAATGCCCCCATGGCGCTGGTTCCTCCGTAGAGCCCATAGAGGGTGTTCCAGATCGACTTTGCAGTTGTCTTAGTTCTGACGAGCTGCGCAACTTCGACGCTTAGGCGCAAACGAATGCTGCCCATAGCCTTTGATTGCATCTGAATCCATTCGAGGACTTCAGAGCGGTTAGACCCATCCGAAGCCTGTGTAGGCTCTGCGAAGCCGTCGGGTAGCTCGATC
The DNA here is from genome assembly GCA_022606075.1 of Fomitopsis betulina. Lineage (NCBI taxonomy): Eukaryota > Fungi > Basidiomycota > Agaricomycetes > Polyporales > Fomitopsidaceae > Fomitopsis > Fomitopsis betulina. The sequence continues at coordinate 455,377 of JABYQK010000016.1, forward strand.
AGAATCCAGACTCCCTGCTACTGCAGGTACACCTTCATCAGATCGGCCCAGCGACGGTAGTTCGCGCCGTCGAGGACGGGGACGAGGTTCTGGAGTGAGTTCGACATTGTTTGTTGGTTGGTGGTGATAGAGCGGTTGTTGATATGGTTCTGTGAACACATTATCAGCGCTCTGTCTTATGCTGCCGGAATGGCGCTAACACCACACTGGACTCATTGTTTGGGATGGCGACAGCGAAGCTGTGCCCGACCTGCAGCCATATAGGCGCAAGGTCTCCCCCTGACGTCAAAGCCCCTAAGGGCGACGTCCAGGTAAGCTATCCTGACCCGCAGCGGACGCAGCCTCAAGGGCGCAGTACCGCGCAGTGCTCAGGGCTCATAACCTGACGAGCAGGCTATCTTACGCAGTGTAGCGGGTCACTAACTTACCTGGTTGGTTAGCTGTGAGGCTTGATGCACGCAAAGTTGCTGTTGAGCGACTTAGGATTGTACTACGCTACAGGGGTCCTTATATACATGTAGGAGACCGTCTGACTAAGCTACTGTATAGTACCAATCCTGATGCATGTGATTCTATCTACAATGCATGTGTTACTCCTGTTACCCGGAGTACCGGTGTGTGAACTCGGCTGCCTAGTTAGGCGCTCTCTATTGTTTAACAGAATTGACCACTGTCAAATCCAAGATAATATATTGACGAGCAGGCTATCTTATGCAGTGTAGCAGGACACTAACTTACCTGGTTGGGTTGCTGTGAGGCTCGATGCACACAAAGTTGCTATTGAGTGACTTGGGATTGAGCTATGCTACAGGGGTCCTTATATACATGTAGGAGACCATATGACTAAGCTACTGTATAGTACCTGACTAATACCAATCCCGATGCATGTGATACTCCTGTGACCCGGAGTGCCAGTGTGTGAACTCGGCTGCCTTATTAGGTGCTCTCTATTGTTCAACACTCCCCCTTGCTAAGTGCAGTGGCAGATGCGTGCAAGCATTGATGGCACATAGTGCAGCCGACTATGCCGGACTCAGTCATAGAACCAAAGTCTCAGCATTCCTCTGAATTTGAGGAATTTGACACAACCCAAGTTCTTAGTGAACAGGTCTGCTGGATTTTTCTCTGTGCTTATGTAGAAGACTTCGACTTTCTTGTCTTCCACAAGCTCCCTCACATAGTGGTAGTGAATGTCAATGTGTTTAGACCGATGCTCTGTGATGGGATTGGAGCTAATGAATATTGCTCCTTGATGATCCGAGCAGATAGGCAGTGGTCCGAGTTTGTAGCTGATCTCCTCAAGGAGCATCTTTATCCATGCTACTTGTCATGAGCAATCACTCAGTGACATGTACTCGGCTTCAGTGGACGACAGAGCAACTGTCTTCTGTCTTCTAGACAGCCAACTGAACACACCGTTCGCGAACTTTAAAAAGTGTCCAGACCATGACTTTCTGGCTTCTGGGCTATCTGCCCAATCAGAGTCAGTCCATGCCAAAAATCCATTGCCACTTTGTCCTTCATAGACTGTTGAACTTCTACTATTTCATACATTATATAAACAGGCTCTCCTGATAAGGACTTATCTTATGTTCTGCTATGCTACTATACATAGATTGCGAACCTATGCTGAGATACTGTACATGTTGAACTTCTACTATTTCATACGTTATATAATCAGGCCATCCTGATAAGGACTTATCTTATGTTCTGCTACGCTACTATATGTAGATTACATTCCTTTTCTATAGATAGTTGATTATACCGAGTTCCATTCGGCATTCTACTCGGTATCCATTCGGACTCCATTCGGTATTGGAACTCCGCTCCCTTGTCATATGATATTGATGGTTATCTATAGTTCCGTTTACTGTCTTACTAACACTTACTCATGAAGCTTATGATGATGACTCACGACTCAGACATCATCTGATAGGTATACTGTACGATCAGATAATGTCTTCCTCTTGTGTATATATACTGGGCTCAAATGCCCTCTAATGCAATCATTCCTTCCTTTGCTCTCCTGTGTGCCTAACGGGTTCCCTCGAGCAGTTCCCCTCACAGGTTCGTTTATCTGCCTTCACAGCCACTTCCATTTCACTCCTTTCAACACATCCCCAATGATAAGAGACGAACTGAGCAATTCTCCATATAATAGATGGGATATAGGCGCATTTGCAGCCATTTTTCGTCAATTTGGTAGTTGAGGAACACAGTTCTTTTAGCAATAATGCTACCTACCGCTCCTTCCTGTGCCATTTGGGTATGGATTGGAGTTTGGAGATATTCAAATTCTGAGAAGTCTCTTAAATCATTTGTTATGTGCAATGATGCACCTGAGTCCAGTAGCCACTCATTTGCTGAAAAGCGACTTTTTCCTTTACCCTTACAATGTGAACATGCAGCGAAATCATGCAAATGAATACATTGTACATTTTTCAAGCTGCTACTAAGTACATTTACTAATGTCCGAGCACCATTGTGCAAGTTAGAAGCAGCTGTAAAAGCCCTATTAGTTACTCGCTCAGGGTTAGGAAAATGAGTGATGTACTCATTACCCCAGTCGTCATAGCCATCATATGGCTCCATACAGCGGAGCTCTCCCGTCAACGGGTTACAGAAGCTGTGGTTGACTATTGGGTCAAGGCCGGCGGCCTGTGCAATGATGCTGTTTAGTTCACCATCATGGTCGTCGATGTCCTCTGGGTCGGATGCCCAGATTATGGACTTCTCCTCGGCATCATGGAAGTCGTCGTCCTCGCTGATGTATTCATCACACATGACCTCGTCGATGCGATCAGCCATGTCGTCGTCACCGTGCTTGCTGCACTTAGAAGTGCACGATTCAGTGTCCGAGGGGACTTCGTCGATGTGAGCCATGCTCACGACTTCCTTCAACATCCGGATGGTCTCTGGTGTTCCAGAGACATCAAGATCCTTGGCGAGCTGGAGGGCTTGCCCGAGCCAGTCATCATGGGCATGCTTCTTGCCTTTGTTAGGGGCAGGTGCTGCAACCTTCCGAGTCCTGCTGCCCGAAGGCGCCAACTCGATGATGGTGTTGGTCGTCGGGGTGGGGATTGAGACTGTGTTGGCGATGTGCATGTCTGCGACTTTGTCGCAGTCGTGCTTGTGCGGCTTACTGCGGCCCTTGCCGGCGTGCTTTCCCTGAGGGGTGAAGCTCTTGGCCTTCCCCTTGCCCTTGTCATCCCAATCCTTCTTACCCATGCTGCTGCTGCCCTCAGGGCGCTGCTGCTGTGAGAAGGATGGGTTGCCCTTCTTCTGCTTGATGGCAGAGATCTTTTGGGCCGATGACTGCCCCTTGTTCTTCGATTGCTCCCAGGAAGCAACCAGTGCTTCCTGTGCCAGTGCCACCATGAGATCCTTGAGCTCATGTTGCCCAAGGATGAGCTGGATCACTGCATCATAACACGGTGGGGCGGTGCCAAGGACAATAAGTGTCCTTAATGCAGCAGGTAGTGTGATACCTGCTCCATTGAGCTCATTGAGATTGCCCTGGATCTTTGAGATTTCAGGGCTGGGGTGCTCGTTCACTGGGATGCAGATGCTAACCGCTGCCTTGAAGAAGCTGAATGCTCCCATGGCGCTGGTTCCTCTGTAGAGGGTGGCAAGTGTCTGCCAAAGGGCTTTACCAGAGTTCTTGTCTTTTACGGCCCGTGAGACCTCAACACTTAGGCGCAAACGAATGCTGCCCATGGCCTTGGCCTGCATCTGGTGCCATTCAATGACATCACCCCGGTTGCTGCCGTCAGTAGCCAAGGTTGGCTCTGTGATGCCTTCAGGAAGGTCGACAATAAGCCAGACCCCCTGCTGCTGAAGGTAAGCCTTCATCAGCTCAGCCCAGCGGCGATAGTTCGAGCTGTCAAGGACGGGGATGACATTCTGGAGGTTGTTCGACATTTTGATGGTGGTGGTGGTGATAGAGTGATTTGTTGATATGGTTCTGGTGAACACATTATCAGTGCTTCTGATCAAACGTATGCAGCTGAGAAGGCGCTTGCACCACTCTGGACTCAGTGTTGGGGACAGCGACAGTGAAGCTGTGCTTGACTCGCAGTCATGTAGGTGCAGAGTCTCCCCCTGACGTCAAAGCCCCTAAGGGCGATGTCCAGGTAAGCTAGTCTAGCCCGCAGTGGACGCAGCCTCAAGGGCACAGTACCGTGCAGTGACCAGGGCTCATAACCTGACAAGCAGGCTATCTTATGCAGTGTAGCAGGATGCTAACTTACCTGGTTGGGTTTCTGTGAGGCTTGATGCACACAAAGTTGCTATTGAGTGACTTGGGATTGAGCTATGCTACAGGGGTCCTTATATACATGTAGGAGACCGTATGACTAAGCTACTGTATAGTACCTGACTAATACCAATCCTGATGCATGTGATTCTATCTACATTGCATGTGATACTCCTGTGACCTGGAGTGCTGGTGTGTGAACTCGGCTGCCTTATTAGGCACTCTCTATTGTTCAACATATATCTCCATACAAGCACTTGTTGAAAGGAGTGATAGGGAGTGGCTGTAAAGGCTAGTGAATGAACCTATGAGGGAAGCTGCTAGAGGGAGTCCTGTTAGGCACACAGGAAAGCAGAGGAAGGAATGATTACATTAGAGGGCATCTGAGCCCAGTATATATACATGAGAGGAAGGCATTATCTGATTGTACAGTAGGCATATCAGATGAGGCCAGAGTCATGTCGAGTCATAATCATAAACTATGTGAGTCATCATAAAGTTGTAATCTGGATCACCAAGTGGATACCGAGTGGATACCGAATGGAATGCCGAATGGAACTCGGTATAGTCTGGAATAAGCTATCTATAGATAAGAAGCGAAAGGAATGTAATCTACGTATAGTAGTGTAGCAGAACACAAGATAAGTCCTTATCAGGAGAGCCTGATTAGATAATGTATGAAATAGTAGAAATTCAACACTCCCACTTGTTCAAGATGCTATGACCATGCCAGTTGACGTTCAAAGTTTCTCTATTCCAGAGAGGGGAACATTCTTAGTCAACGCATCTGTAAGCTGGTCTTCGCTCGCAACAAAGAAGATGTCAGTTTCACCCTTCTCGTAGAATTCTCAGATGAAGTGATACCGAATTTCGATGTGTTTTGTGCAGTGGTCCACAGCAGGATTAACCGCAAGGAAAATGCTTCCTTGATTGTCCAGACACAAGGGAGTAGGAGCAGTCATATTGTCACCGAGCTCTTGTCTGAAGTTCTGAAGCCATGCCATTTGACGACATGCGTCTGAGGCAGCCTTGTACTCTGCTTCTGTTGAAGAGAGGGAAATGGTGGGTTGGCATCTGGAAACCCAAGAAATGACACAATTGGCGATGAGGAACACAAAGCCGCTTGTGGAGTGCCTATTGTCGTGATCTTCTGCCCAGTCCAAGTCCGAATAGGAAATTAACCCAGAGTTGGAAGCACTGTTGTAACAAAGTGTGTAGTCTTTTGTTCCATTGAGATATTGCAAGACGTACTGTGTGAGGCGCATGTGTTGCTTCAACGGGTTCGAGGCAAACTTGGCTAGTCTCATTATAGAAAAAGCGTGATCAGGCCTAGTACCGAGCATAGCATACATGATGCTACCAATAATACTCTGGTACTCTGTACGGAACACATCCGTTGCCATTTCCATGTTCTTCTCCAAAACTGAACCAGCAGGTAGAGGTGTCTTTGCAGGTTTGCAATTAGACATTTGGAACCTCTCCAAAACGGTCTGAACGTATTCAGATTGATCAACTAGAATCTGTCGCTTTTGACGATCACGACAAATCCTGAGTCCTAATAAATGCTCTACTGGTCCAAGATCAGTCATCTGGTACTCCTTCTTGAGATGATTCTTTATTTGCTCGATGAACATTTTAGAATCTCCAAGAAGTAATAAGTCGTCTACATAGAGTACTACATAGCAGACTTGACCCTTGGTTTTACTGGAGTACACATAAACTCCAGCATCCAAATATGTCCGTATGAACCCTTGGTTCAAAAGAGTTCTGTGGATCTTAGTGTTCCATTGATGAGATGCTTGCTTAAGACCATAGATGGCCTTCTTGAGGAGGCAGACCCAATTTTCCTTGCCTGGAACTACCCAGCCTTCAGGCTGTTCCATGTAGATTTCCTCTTCAAGTTCACCATTGAGGAATGCTGTCTTGACGTCCATAGAGTCCATCTCCCAGTCTTTGAGTGCAGCATGTGCAAACACATATCAAAGTGATTCAAAATGAGCGACTGGTGAGAATGTCTCATGGTAGTCTTCACCCCAGACTTGAGTGAAGCCTTTCGCTACTAACCAAGCCTTGTACCAGCCGTCATGCTTTTGCATGTATACCCATCTATTCTTGACAATCTTCCTGTTCTTGGGACAGGGAACCAAGATCCAGGTGCCATTCTGCTCATGAGACTTCATTTCAGAGCCTTCAGCAGCGTGCCAGTGGTCCCACTCAAGGGATTTCCTTGTGTCTGAACGTGAGGTAGGAACTGACTCAGAGTAGCTAGCTCCCTTGAGAGCCTGCAGTATCATAAACACTTCCATGTGCTGATCTCCATGAATATCAGTACAATGGTCAATCCGAGCCAGAGACTCATCACCATAAACATTGTCCTTATTCCTGTTTGGATTTCTCCCAGCCTTCTCACGTCTAGGACGAGAATATTCAGGCTGAGGAGGCTGAACAGGTTCTGGACGTTGTGCAGGTTCAGGGAGCTGATGGTCAGGTTCTCCCACTGTTTGCGGTTCATCAATGTCCTCTTGAACATCTTCACTCTCTACCGGTGGAGGAAGTGGAATTTCAATCTGTTCCTCGTCATCATCCTCAGAATCAGAGTCTACATGATCAAATAGTGGTGGTCCCAGAGTCTTTGGGTTAGCCAAATCCTTACATGCCGGGAAGGAATCTTCATCAAAGGTCACATCACGAGACACAACAATCCATTGACTGGAGGCATCCCAGAACTTGTAGCCCTTGGAGCCTTGCTCATATCCAACAAAGATCATCTCAACTGCCTTCTTGTCGAGTTTCCCTTTATTGGCTGCAGCACGCCTCAGAGCGGTCACAAAGGCCTAAGTCGAACTCTCAGAAGTCTGATAATATTAGAACAGGCCAAAACACACCTAAGTCGAACTCTCAGAAGTCTGATGACTTCAAGGATGACTCGGTGCACTGTCTACAGTGTGTGTTATGTAAAACAAAGCCACCTGTACAGTACCACAGCCACCAGAGTGAAAGTCAACAAAGGAGCGGAAAGCCGAGGGTTGAACTCCCATCAAAGGCAGAATTAAAAGAATTCAGAATGGTACGAAAATGATAGGGTGAGTAGTGTACTATGTAATAGACCGTTGTGTAAAAGAGTGAACACACCGAATTAAAATGCAAGGCTACAGGACATGAAAGAGCATTGGAACTCGGATTGAATCCCAGTTCAACACCCTTGTCTTCACTCCTTTGGCACATGCACAAATGCCTTGCAACCGAACACTCTGAAGTATGAAATATCTGGGACCGTGCCATCCCAGAGAGTTATCGGGCATTGCCACTTAAGGTGTCGCATAGGCTGGCGATTGTAAATATGAACAGCAGATTCAACCGCAAGCTGCCAAAAACAGTGACTTAGGCCTGCATGATGCAGCATTGCCATAGCCTTTTCCATGATTGTACAATTCCAGCGTTCAGCTCGTCCATTTTGCTGAGGTGAGTGTGCAACCGTCTTCTGATGAACAATCCAATAGGATTTCAGACGGGCCATGAAAGTGTCAGATGTGTATTCCCCCCCTCGATCCGAGCGTACGTGGATTATTTTGTTACCAGTAACATTCTCAGCCCATGCCTTAAAGTCTTCGAACACTTGGATTGATTCAGACTTATGATGCAAGTAATAGGCCCTTCCCAGACTCGAATAGTCATCCATGAACGTAATGAAGTACCAATATCCACTATTGATCACTTGAGTACACATAGGACCATCTTCATCAGTGTGAACCAACTCAAGAGGCTTTGTAGCGCGTTTAGAAGATGCAGGGAATGGGACTCAATGAGACTTGCCCCACTGACAACCTTCACAAGGGGATTGATCCTCAACCCCCACTGGATTGACACCCTTGGTATGATCAGGTAATCGGCGAATAACTTCCTTGGATGGATGCCCCATCTGGCGATGCCAGGTACAAAAAGGGGTAGACAGCAATGCTGCCATTTTCCTGTCCAGGACATCCATAAATGAAAAATACAAGTTGTTTAGGAAGTTGTATGGTGCTTCCATAACAACATTGCCAGAAACTTTTCCATGCGAAAATGGTTGGTCATAAATGACCATCTGACCTGAACCTTGGACAAGCGTATGTCCTGATTTCTCCACAATACCAGTTGAAAACAAACAGCCAGAAGCTTGAGGAATATATGTGACATTAGATATGGTCATCATAATGCGCTCTGTTCCAACTGTTGTTAAACCTTTGATGGTGCCAGATCCTAGTGCTTCTATCTTAGCATCTCCTGCTGTACCAAAAACGACGGGAACCATATATGGCTTGTAATCCCAGAAGTATTCAAGTGAATTGACTACCATCTGACTTGCACCTGAGTCCATGAGCCACACAATGCACTTGAATTGATGTGAATGAGACTTATTCACACCAGGGCAATAGAACAACAAGCTCAATTGTGCAGACCCAGTGTCAGCAGATGCACCATTATGTACAATAAGAGATGAAGCCTGTTACGAACGTCAGGGTGCGCCTATATTTCATTTTCTCTCACATGACCTCCTGGCTCGACCATGCCCCTTCATGGTCCGGCCTTGTACTATACTTAGATAGGGACTGGTGTGGTACTCACCCCGAGGACATTTCCCATTTGCCATCCACTGTATGACTCACTCTTCTCATGACTCAGTCCTCTGGACTCTGACTCATCCCTGCTACCATGACTGTTGTGGTTCTCCCTCCCTTTCCCCTACGATTCTCCCATTGGCTCCACACCGAGTTCAACCTCGGTGACCCTGCCCTGAACCACAGAGGCGCCCTGAACCTCGCCTGTATATATACTGCAGTCTGTAGATGGTCAAAGCTCTAACTTCGACCTGGTTTAATCTATACTCAACCTTTGCTGCATCCCCTGCAGTGAAGCCTCTGAGTTAGCCGACACCAGACTTTTGCTCACTCGATCCTGGTGGTACCTGCAGGTCCCAGGCATCTCACATTGCTCTCACCGAAGGACAGAGTTCCTTCGTGTCACCCAGACTAGGTACAGTAATGCCTAGGGGTTTGGTTTACTGACTACTCGGTTGTAGTCAAGGTTGCGTCATCGGACACTTAGCGAGTTAGCATGAGTCGTCACGTAACAAAGCCACTAAAGAACCAGCAGTACAAGGGTCCGTACAAGCCGTGTACTTAACCTCCTCGACTTCTACCACCGAAGTACCTTGACCATTGGACGAAGACGAACCGGACTGCATAACCTTTGTTCCGTCCGTGGTAGTGTGAACAACTACCGTGTTCACCTTTTTACCATTGCCTTTACTGTTGCCACCCTTCCCTTTCCCTTTGCCCTTGTCGCTGTTGTTCTTGGGGTGCAGGTGTGGGTACTTGGTCCAGCATTGGTCCGAACTGTGTTTCTTGCCACAGTGAGAGCAAGGACCGTTACCATTGTGTACTTTAACCTGGGAAGTCTTTGACGCAGACTGTCCAATACCGGACCAGCGGAGAGATTCCTCGGAGAGACTTTTGCTCATGAGGGTCTCGACCTTTAGCTCCTTGAGAACAGTAGTCGCCATGATGGCCGATACCATTGTCGAGTAGCTTTCCGGGATTTTTGATATCAGGAGGAGAGCCTGAGTTGGCTCATCCAACATAATGCTGCCATTGACGATGTCCTTAAGTATGGTTTGGATCTTCGAAATTTGATCCTGCATCGGCTTGTTGTCGTCCATCTCTCTCAACTTGATGAGAGCCAAGAACTGCGACCAAACGTATGCTGCATCCAGTGTACTGAAATGCATCTTGAGCAATGTCCACATGTCCTTTGCCGATTTCATGACCTCCTCACCTTCTACAGTCTCATAGAGAAGGTGATGGAAACTGTTGTCCGTGCACATGAGGATCACACCCTTAGCTCGTGTGTTCGCCTTCTTGTAGTCTGCTTTGGTGAGATCACCGGCCTTGAGAGCCTCATCGGCTTCGATAAACATTAGGTAGCCAAGCATCTGGCTCGACCACACCTTGTAGTCCGAGGACTTTTTGAGGACAGGGATGCTGTCAGCCTTCATGTCCGACATGGTGGAAGTGAGAATATGAAATTCGAAGAAGTCAGAGACTTCTTCAGAAACGGAGGGCAGTGGTAAACTTTCAAGAATGTAAGCGAGGTCAGGAGATAACCTTGATTCCTCTACTTCTTCTTGAGATGGTGCTAGTAGTTCCTCTACATCGTCTTCTTCGAAGAGATTCGATAGATCTGATGGTAAGGTAGTAGGAACAAATGATGGAGATAGGTTGACGGGAGAAACATCAGGTGTAGGAGAAAATGCTCTAGAGCCGGGGATAGATGGAGATCCGTACTCTGGGATGGAAGCAAGATGCTGAGGTTCAGGTTCAGAACCCTCAAAGAAACTTGTAGAAGCAAATTCAGAATAAGTGTTGGTCTCTTGCCAGTTATTAACCAGTATGCCCCAGTCAGTGCTTTTGACAAATGGACCGGACCACCTATTCTTACAGACTACTTCTTCACATGACCAAAACTCGTATTCGGTTTCTTCAGGTTGTCAATGATAGTCTCTTCTTTCTGTGAAGTCGAATAGGTGCTGTTGACCTGTGCAGTCAAATGGAGTTTCTTCTGCTGATGATTCTGATGCTTCTGCTTCTAAGTTCTTGTCTAGTGAATGCTCAGACGAAGCCACAGTGTGATGCTTGACTTATATGATATTCCAGTGATATATATGCAACAAAAATGTTAGGTACACAGACCTGTCTACAAAACAATCCAGTCTAAGTAGCCCCCGTTGGCTATGCTCATTAGGTCCTTCGTGACCTTTCTAAACTGCTTGTTCCTGCGGAGTCGAAAATTTGACTGTGCTGACGCAGTGACAAGCCCACGAGATACTATCTCATTGCTGTTTAGACCACTGATTGGCCTTGTTGAAGTTGTCACTGACCCAATTCAGCTGGTCAGCAAAGTGGTGGAGGGCTCACTGGGAATCTCCGAGAAGCGACTCGAATAGATACTTCTTGTCAAAGATCACTTGGTAGCGCTCAATGGTGGAACTAACCTTATTCTCGAGGATCCCTACGACTTCTTCGGTTGACTTCTTCTTGAAGTCAGGGAGCGGGCAAGGAGTGGGAGCGGAAAGATGTTCAGCAAGTGAACGAGGCTGGGTGGCGGGGTTGGAGTGGACAGGAGCGGGGAGCTGGTGCGACTGGAATCACAAAAACATTAGATTCAATGATGTGACCAAACAAGCACGAAACCCTCCACACAAGACACATGTGCTGGAGACCGAGGGATGGCACAAGGGATCCAATGGGGTCAAGGGCTGCGCTCAGGAAAGGATGAACAGTGGGGGCATTGGGGGTGGTCTAAAGTGGAAGGAGGAGTACGGGCTAGTTCCCGCAGCAACAGAGTACACTCACAACAAGCAATGATAGAGCACGAGGAACGACTACTTAGCGATGACCTTTCGATGACTTGCGATGACTTGCAAGCCGGTGCTTTGAACCGAACAGCACACAATGACCTACATATGGGCCGGCAAGTCGAACGAGTCTCGACAACAAACAGATGTGCAAACGTGCAGGAAATGAGAGGGTAACAGTCTCTGGTGTATTGGGGGAAAAGTCTAGGGTAATGTACAGGCAGACACACCTGACCGGAACAAACTGGCCAGCACGTATGAATCATGACATGATGAGTAATATTGTCCGAGATAACACACAACCAATCACAAAAATCAGAAACATTGCACGACAGTCCGGGGAGGCTGCAACATGACCGAGTACCATGTGCAACGAGTGCGATACACACAGCCATGCTCCGACGGAACCTTTGGGAGTGCCCAACAGATGCCCGACGGTGCAGAGATATGAAGCCACACTGGAGAGACGAACTCCCCAGACACAAGCAACATGTCCCTCACCAAGACAACTGTAAATGCTCACCGCATCCACTTCCCGAGACTTATTGATGTCTTGCTGGCCAACACCGTGATCGAACCATGGTATCAACCCTCCAGGTTGCGGGAGTGGCTAGCCTGGGTGCATGGCGCCCGCTGGCACCTGGTATGTCACTAGCATGTCCCGATAGAGCTGTTGTTGACCGTGATGATAGCGCGCCGTACTGGAGTCATACTGCCATGTCACCACCACCGAGCCGGGTAGCCTTCCGTCGCCATTCACGTACTGCAAGATCAAGGAGATGACGGACTACTTTGACGAGGTCTTCAAGGATTGGGACGTGCCTGAGATCGAGAGGGTCGGAGTACCGTTACCAACACTTGCCTGGTCCGAATTGGCCATCCTCTATAAGCAGACACAACCGAACGGTCCCCTCACCATAGGACTGCCCATGTATATGGCAGTGCCCATGTACCTTGACGACTACCGTGCCTTGCCGACGATCGTGAACGAGATGTCCCAATTGGTCGACCACTTGCTTGAGGTGAGTTATGACAGACCGTCTGAGCCAACCAACGGTCCCGACAATACAATGCCCACACTACAGCTGGAACCTGCAATGAACCATCCGGGTCCCAGTCTGCTCAATACACTTCGCACTTTGAACACTCCAACGGGTCCGCGACAGGGTCGGGGTGGACTTGCTTGAGGGGGGGGCTTGCCGAGGAATGCTGGGCCGCATGGTGCGGCCCGCATCCCTTCGTACCCTGCCATGGTCGGAAGTAGTTATGGCTCATGGTGTACTGTGCTAGCTAGTTCGACAATGCAACCTAGCTTCTACGGTTGACGTCCCGAGTGTGCAACTTGAGTTACTACGTGCGACTCGGCCGTGATAGGCTACGACAGTGCATTCCTGTGTCGCGATGATCAAGGCAGTACATTCCGACTTGCCCACTAAACCACACAATAAGCGATCCTATGCTCCAGTACGGTCCCAGTGATCCCATTCAAAGTTTGGCTTACAGCGTGAAAAGAGCTGGCCTGACCATATCGGGGTTGAGCCACAGCTCAGGCATATCACCAAAACTTGATGCGGTAGAGTTGGCGTCAATGGACCTTCCTCTCAGGTCTCGTTGGAGGATAAACTTTTTGCAAACAGTGTGAAGGCCCACTGAAAATCCGATCCTTTAGTGCTTTTGGCACTTCAGGTCATCAAATGCTGAGTCTATGATAAGTCCAGCAAAACGCTACACTTACTCCTAGGAGCGTAGTCTTGAAGTGATCCTGCAGGGATAAAACAACTAGGTTTGTGCGTGTAGCACAGGGCTCATAACCTGTTGAAGGAGTGAATGAGAGTGGCTGTGAGGCTAGTGAATGAACCTGTGAGGGAAACTACTGGAGGGAACCCATTAGGCACATGGGAGAGCAGAGGAAGGAATGATACATTAGAGGGCGTCCCATCCCGGTATATATACATGTGTGAGACCATCACCTGATTGTTGAGTCATGCTGAGTCATAAGTGTAATCTACGTGAGTCAGCGTTAGTAAGATGGAAGGCCGGAACTCCTGGTAACCAGTAATATCAGATGCTAAGGAGCAGAGGCCCGGAGGTCCAGTATCTAATCTACTGAGTCAGGGCGAGAGATAATGAGTCCTACAGATAAGATAAGAGCGAAAAGGAAAGTAAGTGTACAATATGGTACGTAGCGTTGCACATCAGGAAAAACCTGTTTAGCTTGGCAAGGCTTTTGTGGCTTGTGCAAGCTCCATAATGATTTATGCGACTTGCATGGGAACACAAGCCATCCAAGATCGCTTTATTTAGCGCCTCCAGGCAGTATCTGTCAAGGCAGTCTTGTTCAAGGCTCACAAGCACAACAAAATCACATTGTGGCTTGCCTGTCTTTCCCACAAGTCACTCATGTCGTGCAATGCAGAGGTACTAGTATGCCATTTCATCCTGATTGTCTGCTACACAACAACACTACCAAAGTGTTTGATACGCATACTTACTCGCCCAGTTATTCAGTACAAACCAAGATGCCTTGTCTAGCACGGTATCTGTAGTCCAGTCAGTAGGTATGCTACAGAATCGAGTTCTTTTCAACTGCGTGCTAGTGGGTTTGGGAAAATGCGGGATGAGTTGGCATGACTGGCGGATCATGCTCAATGGCACAATTGCGCCTGAAGGTGTTCCGTCAGTATGTACGGGGAGCTTCTTCACCTTGTACATCATATGGACGGGGTCTGCCTGAGCAGGGAGCTTTGCAAACCACTCCACATATGCGAGTGGTCCCCTTTCCTTCCATTCTTGAGGTGCAGGGATTGTTCCATCTGCCGTACCGCGCTTGTGTATCATCTCAGGAAGCTGAAATATGACCTTGACTCTTCCAATTCGCATGCCTGTAAGATCTGTGAAGGTGAAAGACCAGGATAATCCATAACGTACATACCTTGTAGACTGGTTGCTTCTGCATCGTCTCCCTGCAAGACCACCGCTGTATCAAACCGAGCTGGCTGATCCCCAGATGCTGGCCTAGCCTTCACTGCGTCCCTCTCGGGTAAGCTGTCGCTGAGAGGGATTGTTGTAAATTTGAAGCCGTGGAATATATCGAGTCGCGCAAAGGGGAGGTAGGAAGGGGCCTGCACAAGCTCGGCGGCATTGAGTGGGCGGCCCAGCTTGAGTTTGTATATGTATTGACTGAGTTTTTTCGAGAAACCGGGTGCACAATGTTGTTCTGTGACGGATGCAAGGCTTTGCTGCTTGACCGACGGGTGCTTGGTGAGGACAATGCCGACTTTGGTGTGGGAGCGGCACGTCCGATGGGCTCTGCAGCCGGTACCAGAGTTCGAAGTGCACTCGATATCCGGTTGGTCATCGCGCCCCTGAGCCTCCTCGTAGAGCCTCTCATGCATGCTCTCGTACATGGCCATCTTCTCCTGCCGCTCGAGCCAGCGGACCATCTGAGGCTGCTCATTGTGGTGGTTCGAGGCCCTCCATGCCTTCTTAGCGCAGTCGATGTGGAGGCATTCAAACATTTCTGTGTTGTAGTTATCAGTCGTACCAAGTGAGTGAATCGATTCAATATAATGAAGAAGTGAGTGGAACTTCGGGATATTCATGTGCATGCATATCCCAAGTGTCTTGAGTATCTTCTTGTTCTTGTGGTAGACCTTGAGTGCATCTTCCAAGTACAAGAGGGTGATGTCGTCGTGAGTAGGATACTGAGCGATATAGATAAAGTCCAGAAGCGACCGAAAGGTGAGCATGAGAGTGGTAGGAATGCAGCCCACAAGACAGCCAAGCAGGATTCGTGCCATGTCCTTCCGCTCGCTGCCCGAGACTTGGGACAGGGCAGAGATCCCGTTCTTGAAGTGACAGGTACCAAATGCGGGCGGAAGGCAGTGTATTCTTGCATCAAGCTCTGCCTCGTCCATGGCTTCCTGGCACCACTCCAGGATGTGTTTAAAAACACCCTGGTAGAGTTGGTGTAGGACGTCTGGTGTGACACAGCCATGGATGTTAGTGTGAGGTAGCCCCTTCCAGAATGGTGTGACCACGTAGCCCGAAATGTTCATCTCCTTGCAGGAGGCATAGAACAGCATGCTACCCTTGGGTCCCTGTGTCTTGGCCTTGTGGAGTACGTCAAGCGTCCACAGTGAAGTCCGTGGTAGTTTGGCAGTATCGTCTTCAAGCTTGGACTCCAGGCACTGACAGACAGGGCAGGTGCCATACTTCGAGCAAGTGATCAAGCACTGCTCAGGGTAGTCACAGACGTAGGAGGCGAGGACAGGGTAGACTCGCCGCACCTTGCCGTCGCCTCCAGTCACGCCGATCCCATTCCTCCTGTTGAAAGGAGTGAAGTTGTAGTGGCAGTGGCTGTAAAGGCAGGGAAACGAACCTATGAGGGAACTGCTGAGGGACCCGTTAGGCACACGGGAGAGCAGATGAAGGAACAATTACATTAGAGGGCATCTGAGCCCAGTATATATACATGAGAGGAAGGCATTATCTGATCGTACAGTATGCCTATCAGATGAGGCCTGAGTCGTGAGTCATCATTGTAAGCTTCATGAGTAAGTGTTAGTAAGACGGTAAACGGAACTATAGATAACCGTCAAATATCATATGACAAGGGAGTGGAGTTCCAATACCGAATGGAGTACCGAATGGAGTCCGAATGGATACCGAGTAGATACCAAGTGGAATGCCGAATGGAGCTCGATATAATCAACTATCTAAAAGAATGTAATCTATGTATAGTAGCGTAGCAGAACACAAGGTAAGTCCATATCAGACAAGCCTGATAAGATAACGTATGAAATAGTAGAAGTTCAACACCTCCCTGCCTCGATCAACGGCTTGAGAATCATGTGCACAGAAGCATGGAAGAGCTGCTGCACGAGGGCCCTCTGTTTCTTCTTGGAGAGGCCGGACACATCGATCTTATCGACTGAGAGGTATCCTATGAGCACGCAAGCATGCTCAGAGGGTTTGCGATGCAACACTTTCGGGAGGTTTCCCAATGTCATGTAGACCGGGTACACCGCCTTGTTTCCCGAGAATTGAGTTAGTTGTGTCTTGTCAGTTGAGATGATTATGCACCCTTTGGCAGCAAGCTCTGTATTTTACATAGTCTATTTCATTGAGTTCTAACAAAGAAATGCAAAACACTCACCTGCACAGCGTGCCACCAGCTTCCGGAGAACTCCGTGTTATTCCACCCGTCCACGGGACGCTTCTCGAACACCGCCCGGCATGCAATCCCCGTGTAATTCCCAACGCTTGCGTGCATACAGCCATCTACACTGTCTCCCTATCCATGCCCTCAAATACCAGGAAAACACGATCTCAGTCTGACGCAAGGAAGGGCGCCAAAGCTCAATCCAACACGACACGCAAGACCACAGTGCATGGCGGAGCAAGCTCTAAGACCTCCAACAAGCCAGGCCAGGCAAGCTCGTCGATGGCTGCCGTAGAACGCGATGTAGAGCAAGGCGGCAGCGCAATGACTGCTGACGAGCTCAAGCTCCTCACGAAACTCATGGCCAAGCAGAAAGGGCAGCAGAAAGCACAAGAAGTAGCACAACAAAACGGTACATACTGTGTGGTCGTCCAGGACATAGGCTCAAAGTGTAATGTTTGGCACAGTGGACAGACATCAGAAAGCGAACGGCAGCGATGGCGCTCCAGGAGCAGGAGTCCAATGAGGAGGAGACGGAGGAGCCCAAGCGCAAGAAGACACAGAAGAGGGGGACATCCCACACTGGCTCAGATGAAGAAGATCAAGGCAGTGCATCTGACCAGGATTCGAGACAATCCGAAGAGCGCGAGGGTATTGAGGAGATTGAGGAGAGGGGGAAGCCAAGCGCAGCTCATCAGCAATGACGTATGTTCATCTCTTCTTGTCTTGTATTGCATGGATGTCACGCTGACCTCTGCCAACTGCAGCCAAGCCACGGCCGGCCTTCACGGGCAAAGCAGCACAGCGGGACGCACCTGAAGAGGACCGCGATGTTGAAATGGAAGCTCCCGCCGAGCCTGAGGAAGTCTCAGATGGGCTCGATGAACATGAGCGCGGCCTCGCAAACACACTCAGTAAGTACCTACTTCAGCATTGACTCAAGACTGTGACACGTTGCAACAGGGAGTCAAGCACCGGCCACGCTGAAGAAGGCAAAGACCGTGAGCGGGTCATCACCTTCCAAGTCGCGCAAGGAAGCTGAGAAGGGCCCGACAACTCGGGGACGCAAGGCGAGTGAGTCAACTCGTGCCCCCGCAGAAGCAACCTCCAAGCCCAGCTCTTCGAGGAAGATCGTGGAGGTGTCAATACCGACATCTCCTCCCTCGAGGCGGAAGGTGAGTGTGCGCATACTTTGCGCCGTGGTAGGCTTATCAGGATGTTTAGGATGCCGCTCAGAGCAAGACGGCCATAGTGAGCAGAATGGCCACGGCGAGCAAGATGACCGCGGCAAGCAAGACAGACAGACCTTGGTATGAGAGCTCGCTCTCGTCTGACGAGGAGGAGGAGAGCATCGATCAGGAGGCCAATGATTCGGAGAAGGGTGATGGCGGGGACGATGAGAGCGATGAGAGTGGGGCCAAAGTCATTGTACATGATAGCCGTTCCTGACCGGACGCACCTGATTCATCGCATTGCAGGTCGAGCAGGGGAAGGGGAAGGCCTCAATGAGCAAGAAGGGCAAGAAGAAGGGGAAGCACGTCCGCGCGCAGGCGAGCACCTTACCAGATCACATTACACCGGCGAAGAACATGGGCCAAGCCTACCTCAGGCTCTACATCGTGCTCGACACCGCGTGGACGAAGTACGGAGCCATGCATGAGTGACAACCGCTTGCAGGACTGGGAGCACATCATGCGGAAGGTTATGCGGCAGGTGAAGGCTCATCGCGACAGGGACGGCCACCATCCGAAAGAGCTCCGCGCAGCATTCGAGGCCGTCAAGGGCGAGGAGGGGGAGACTGTGAGGAAGGCTATGACCAATGTGGTGAGTACGAGCTGCTGTTCTCTCTGGCTCAACAAATGACTAGCGCATATAGGTGTGGACAGCGGCCTCACAGATGAGGAACGACCTCAAGAAGAAGGCCAAGTTGGTCGCCGAGGAGGCCTACGACCTATCTAACCTCTCATCAAAGCAGAAGGAGGTGCTCGCGGCGTGGCTCATGCAGAGCTACAAGCAGCCCCTGAGGGGTGGTGTTCTCGTGATCGTCCCAAACTTCATCTTCGGGAACATCAAGGTTGTCTGGACGGGTGCAGGGAAGAAGGCCATCCTGGACAAGAAGGTACGTACATACTGATTCTCATTTTATCGAGCAGCGCTGACTTGAGCCTCAGAACTACTCGGTGGATTTGAGGAAGCTGTTTCAGCACCCTGCCATCTGGCAGCTGGTTCACTCTTACTGGTTCAGCGGGTCCGGGAACTCTGAGCTCAAGGCGCCACAGGAATGTTTTAGCAAGGTCCCCAACAACCTCATCACCCTGGTCTGCAATGCGGTAAGCTGATTAACTACGAATATTGGTTGTGCTGACAACGGGAGGGCTGCAGCTCGAGGCTGCTCTCAGGGATGTTGTGCACCCTGACACGCAATTCTCGAACAAGATCTACGCGCCAAAGTACGTATGTCTAAAAATAACAATCTTGAAGCTAATTTATACCTCCTGCAGGTGGGACGACCACATGGCCCTCCTTGAGGAGATTGAGCACACAAGCCCAGATGCTCATGCTGGCATCAAGAAGAAGATTTGGGACAAAGTCAGGTGTGAAGAGCAGAATGGCTGGTTCTGAGGTATACGACCACTGACTGGTCTTCCAGCGCAAAACTCACCGCCGAGCAGAACACGATCAGTGTCGATCGTCTTGGTCTCATGGAGGGCGCCCCGCAGGGCATCCCCTTCGACAACCTTGTTGTTGACGACAACAACAACAACAACAAGGAGTCTGACAAAGAGGTGGACAAGCTAGAGGGCTCGGTGCCCCCACAACCTACCTCTGTTGTCGCCAATGTGCAGGAGCAAGACACCATTGCAGAGGATCCGGCCACTCGGAGCAGGCAATCCACCAAGGGCTCCGAGTCCACGACAACTGGCCATCCGGTGGCTGCATTCTCCCAGGTTGTCCCAGACGAGCCGCGCACAGGGCCGAGTGCAGGTACGTTTGGCACTGCTGTTGTACGTTGCTGCGTGTGCAACTGACATATTCCTTTCAGTCACCTCTGGAGGTGGGACGTCGGATCAGGACGCAGTATTGATTTAACACATGTACAATGTATGGAAGTACCATTCCAATAGTATGGGGCTTAAGTGACTTGAGACCAAGCCAAAAATGGCGAATGAGACGCACAAGTCGCGCAAGGCTTGGGCCACTTTGCTGTCTTGAACGAGGCCTAACACCCTTTTTGGTAAGCACAAATTGTGTTGATTGAGTGGCTTGCAACAAGATCAGAAAGAAAGTGAAGACTACAAAGGTCTGAATAGATTGAATGACTTGATTGACTTGAGCAAGACAACTGATGCATTGCCTAAGGCAACTTATGTGACTTGGGCGTAAGCCAGACATTACATGAAGGATCTTGAGTGGCTTACACAAGACAAAGTGAAAAAGGCACTTGTCTTTATGCCTTGCTGCGCTTGAAATGCTATGCTGTCATGGACAAGGCACACAAGACACATAGGTTTTTCCTGATGCAGAACATAATACAAGTCCATATCAGGCAAGCCTGATAAGATAACGCCTGAAATGGTAGAAGTTCAACACTCCAGCAGGTTCTCGAGGAACACGGTTTCAATGTAAAGGGCTTGCGAGCAAAGTGCACGCCTGTGTGCCCATTCGAGAGCACTGGTTGCTGCATGGCGCGGCTTCCGAGTCAGCAGGACGACTTTGTTAACCAGTCATCAATGCTGGAGTCTGTTATCAAGAAGGCTGGGCACGAGTGCTTGTTTCTCCCAAAGTTTCATTGTGAACTCAATCCGATTGAAATGGTAGGTGAAGAGTCAACTACAATCCTGTACAGTGGCCTAATGGTTCACTTCAGTATTGGGGATGGTGCAAGTACCGGTACTGGCAAGTTGTCAAGAAAGACTTCAATCATGCCAAAGCTGTCGCTCTCAGTGCACTCAATGCCTGCCCGATCGAAACAATCTGTTGCTTCATCAACAAGTCGTGGTGCTTTATTGACGCATATTGGCAGGGTTTGACGGGGAAAGCTGCTGCATGGGCAGTTCGGCAGCAGAGATCTCACCACAAAGTGTCCTGTACGGCCATGCTGCATATTGAGGCTATTCTAAACCCTTCATCATCTACATAGACAAATAATACTATTATACTTGTCACAGAATATTTGCGTCTTTTCGCCCTCCGAGCGATGTTCATCTACCAAGCGCCCATCTCTGCATCCACTGATCCAGCCCAAAAATTTGGCGCATGTGAAAAAAGGCCAGAAAATTCCGGGAAAATCGGTTTTAGGAGCTTTTGGCTATTTGGAGTCCAAATCTGCTCTCAGAATTATATCAAAAGATAATGAGTAATGAGTAAGCCGACTAGTCGTGTTTGCTTGTCCAGCACTGTAGACTGTAATCTGGGCTGAAAGTTGATCTGGTTCCGTTGGCGATGCAGGGTTCCTGATGGCAACACACTGCCAAACTGATAGATGGTTGTCCACAGTCATCTGATACAGAGCATTGCCATTGGGATTTTCACAGGGTCCTTTTCAAATGGCAGTGGCGTGACTCGAGCGCCATGCGGTCTGATATGGCTGACCATGCGTGTTGAACTTCTACTATTTCATACATTATCTAATCAGGCTCTCCTGATAAGGACTTATCTTATGTTCTACTACGCTACTATATGTAGATTACATTCCTTTTGGTTCTTGTCTATAGATAGCTTGTACCGAGTTCCATTCGGCATTCCACTCGGTATCTACTCGGTATCCATTCGGACTCCATTTGGTACTCCATTTGGTATCAGAACTCTGTTCCCTTGTCATATGATATTGACAGTTATCTATAGTTCCGTTTACCGTCTTACTAACACTTACTCATGAAGTTTACGATGATGACTCACAACTCAGGCCTCATCTGATAGGTATACTGTACAATCAGATAATGCCTTCCTCTCATGTATATATACTGGGCTCAGATGCCCTCTAATGTAATTGTTCCTTCATCTGCTCTCCCGTGTGCCTAACGGGTCCTGCAGCAGTTCCCTCACAGGTTCGTTCATTGCCTTTACAGCCACTACAACTTCACTCCTTCAACAATGCGGTGCTCTGATTCCCAACCTCGGAACTGCAGCAGACGCTGGGAAAGAACCAGTGCTATGCAGGCAGTGTGAATTTAGTCCTGAAGGGGCCTGCACCCCAAAAGGGCTGGAACCGCATTTTTGTATTTCCGGGTACAGCCTTGAGACTGACAGCGTGGGTTCAGGGGTACTTGGGTCTTTGGTAACACCAGTCCAGATTGTCGAAGGCTAGGCTCACAGCCCATTCACAGCGTCTGTGATTGAACAGCCTCCCAGGGGCCATCTCAAGCACCACATTTGCTTGCGGTCTCACGCGGCGGAGATTGCTGGTGAGGCAGCACCATCATGAGGGGAAAATAGGGGTGTTGTCTGAAACATGATGCCTCATGGTACGAGTCGTTTTGATGCTGTTTCTGCTGTACGCATAGCAACCATCGAACTAGGCGCTCCACAGAAAGAAAATGGAACACAGTGTTTGCACAGCAAAACACATGACACATATTAAGATGGTATACGGGTGGCGTGTATAAGTGACCACTCGAGTCCCCCTGCCTTCCGCTCACAACCCGACATTCTTTCGTCCCCAACCATCTTCTCGCACTCGCTTTCACACAATGTGCACGTCGACCTCGACTCCGTCCAAGTAAGTCCACGGAGCTCCTCTTGCTCGGATAGCTTCACAACCGCACTCAGCTGACAAAGTTATCAGATCGTCTTAGGGCAGACACAATGTGTCTCTCGGCCTCGACAGCTACCTGTCAGATCCAGAGAAGACAGGTTGGTTCGGAGAGCAAGGCTGAGCCTCGAAGCCCAAGCTTCAAATAGCATGGGAATGGTGTTGACATTGGTGCGTTGCCATCTCTCGGCTATCCCCATCTAGATGCTTACCTGTCTGGATCACAGATGTTGGGCTTTCCCTCCCCTCTCTCCTCTCCCTCGCTATCAGCAATGCTCCATGGCTTGGAATGGTAGTGACTACGCCAGGTGGCTCGTCATACTCATGGCAGTTGTTGTTACCATTGCCGTCGACACTGCCGTCATTGTCCTGTCTGTTCTGACGCCATCCTCCTCTACTAGCATCATCTCTGACTCGCTCATTACCCTGGTTTCGCTTTTTCTCCAAGTTATCTGCATCTCCACAATTCAGCCAGTTCGCAACCGCTCCTTTCCCTACATCAAGCAGGTCTTAGCCTGTGTTTTTGTTGTTGTTGTTTGCCTCAGCATTGTGTTTGAGACTCTCTTCGCACTTGGCCACAACTGCATCTTCTCCCATCTGACCCAGTTGACATGTCTGTTCCACGCAATGCTTGTCGAGGTACATCTGTGCTCCTGATTCTCTACAAGTCCGGTCGACTAACACACTCCATACCACATAGAACATCACCCGGCTATAGGACTTGGTCCACGCTGACAAGCGAGCGACCGCGTATCATCGAGTCTTATATGCACAATCCTCTTCCAGTTTGTCTTCTCCAGTGCTAGCACCTTCCTCCTCTTCTGTTTCAACCTGCCGGTGGTGTATGCTATGCCCGCCATTGTCCTATGGCTTCACTTCGGTGTCTTCTTCCATCATGCGTTCATTGCTCCATCATGTGTTCATCGCTCTGACATCAACTACTCGGGATGACGGAGACAAGGAGAACATGAAGAGAATCATGTGACACTTCCGGATCATGACGGGGGCCGTGTGCGCCAGCACCATCACATCCACCATTGTCCTGTGCCTTGGCATTCTGTACCGCTGGGAGATTTTATTCGTCGTCAAGTTCATCTTCTTCGAAGGCGTCACCCTCTGGGCCATTTGCCAGGCAGTCTGACCACAGCGGAGACCCAGCAGTGGCGCAAGTGCGGGTACACATGCAGATGGATTGGGGGATGCCATGGAACTTCACTACATGACTTCATCCCATCATGGTAGCTCGTATGTCTCTTTACCCTGGCTTTCTCTTACCCTTGATAACGAGTTCACAGGGAGCACAGCTTGAAAGACATGACTTCTCTCGGGTCGGTTAGCACTCAGTACATCTCTCACTAGTCTCGAAGCCCTAGCATTCTAATGGTCCTATAGAACAGACAGCTTGGACGACAGAAAGGTGGTGGATGCGAAGATACAACTCGGTATGTATCTCTCTCATGAAGCTTTACTACGTTCTGAGAGGTTGCACATGAAGTCTGACGAGGGTATCGTAGACCAGGCGGTTTGATAGGTGGCATATAATTTCGACTGCGATCTGTCGAGTCTTCTTTCCTTATTTTCGCCCTCTCTTTTTTACTCCCATTGCCTACTAGTATCAAAGAATGTACCAGCAAACAAACATCTTTTGCAGCGAAGAGAATAACTCTATAAGCTCCGTGAAAATTCGCCCTATTTCCCTGCGTGTCTTGGCCGCTATCAACTGGTGTCTCTACAAGGGCCCCCTTATCTCCTCTATATTGTTTGGGGCAGAGATCCGATGGTTTTCTGGTCTATCTCTTGCACCCAGAGATCAAGCTGCCTGTGACCCTTCTCTTCCTTTCGCATGAGTCGCAAGGAGAGAAAATGGGGTTGCTTGTAGCTCCGATCCGATGGGAACCATGCGGCTCTGGGGCAGAAGCCTCGCCTCAGAAGCCTCAGCTCATACCTCGTGGACCTGGTCGACCACATGGAGATAATGATGGTGACGTGTCCCTGCTGCGCATCCAAGATCTGGATTTCAATTTCTCCCACAGCCCCGTTTCCACCACCCCGTTTCACAGAAGAAGCCGTGATAAGCAGGGTCAGGGTTACATGAGGAGCTGTAGAGTTCCACTCAAATCCCATGGCCAGCACGAGGCAGCAACAGTGCTATTCTCGGTCCATGGAGATGTGCGAAGCTACATCGCCTTTGGCAGTATTGATAAGACTTGAAGGCATGATCAAACGTGCATGGGTAAATGAAGGCCTGGAGGCTGGAGCATGCTTCCCCCAATGATATAGGGGTGTCTGCTGACCATCCAATTCATTCGGATCTTGTCCTGAACCTACCTTGAGCCGTCGACACGTGTGTCAGAGATAAAGAAAGAAGCAAGAGTTGAAGGATAGGTTCTTGCCATCTTGGCCGTGCCTTGTCCTTATAAAAGACCAGCCACCGTCGCTACTACCAATCCATTGTCAATTGTCATTGCCACTTGCCAACTTGTTCATCGCCTCTCAAACTCCATCCTGACCATAAAGTTCGTACCCTTTCAACTTGAGTCCTTGCCTCATTCTAACCTTTCTCTCACCTTCCCCCCTCCTCGCGCTCTTCCTCTACACGGCCAACGAGATGCGTGTGGATGGACTGCAATCTGTGGCAATCCCGACCAGTTCGCGAAGCCAGCTCACAGTTGGCTCGCCATCGGCCATGCACCCAGACTGTGTTTTGGTGCCTGTGCGCTGTGTTCACACCGGTTCTGTGGTCCGCCCATGATCAGCCGAATAGCTTCAGCCCGCAAGTCAAACCACAGGCAGCACACAAACTCATCACGTGCCCTCTATACTGAGTATATTGCCTTATGTGCCTTTTGTCTGTCGCCATGCTACACTAGCGTTAGAGATGTATGTAGTGATACTAGAAGGACTATATCAGTGGTGTATGTATCTAAATGGGCTTGAATGGCATCTGAATGGCATTGATATGGGATTAGACTATAGTCAGAATGGACTCGGTAGTTTACTACAAGTAACAACATCTAAACAATAAAGTGCATGCTAGCTTACACTTCGAGAGTTAATTCTCAATTTTTGGCTTCATTTTCACTGTTTCTTACGGCTGTCTCGCAGGTAGCAGTCGGGTCTGCACGATGGGTGCCAGACTTAGTGGTTTATGGGGGGTAGGAAAAATGGCATAGATAATCAATATTGTTGGGCACATATAATGCCTTTGTGGTTCAGTGGTTATGCTGCCGGAAGTCATCAGTGTCTCGATCTCCAGGCGCGTGAGTTCGAGTCTTGCTCGCGAAAGATTATTTATTTATTTTGGCGGGAGACTCATTTCCCTATTTGGATGTATGACTCAGCAGCCACCTGCCTCTGCGGGTCTCCACCCGGTGACCGGCGGGCCGACGAGTTCGCATTTCGCTTGCAGTCCAAGAGGCCGTTCATCTCGCGGGCACCCAAACGCGAGTGGCACATCAGCTCACACATGAACTGCTCGCAAACTCGATTCACCCCGGGTCACAAGCCACACTGTGGTCCACCTACGAGCACTTCGTTGACTGTAGCGTCTAGCACCGAGACCTACACCGTTGCTCACATTGCCATGTCCCAGAAAGGTCCTCTCCCTCCGCTCTTGATCTCCATGGCCAACCACGTCGTCCCCGACGCGGCTCCCAATGTTCCTTACATTCCCTCCGTTGTCGAAGCGGCCAACTACTATTATGGCTTCCCCTCCAAGCCCCGTCTCGTGGCTCGTTCTAGCTGCGATGTTTGGATGAGGCCCACCGGTCCCGAGGCCTACCTCGTGCCCAAGGGCTTAATGCCACTCGGTTCCCACAGCCTCGCGACCGTCTGGGAGGACATAGTCAGTCCCGCCTTGTCTCGTTGCCTCGACGAGAAGGAGGTCAATTTCCTCACCATGACCCCTGCTCACGTCTACATCGTCGACCAACCTTCTCATCCCGTCGTCGTCCTCGTAGGAGTCAAGCCTGGCTCTCTCACCCACGAGCTCGGCATCGAGGCCGCTGTCGCATGCCATTCCGTTCTCATCGCCAACTCCATCCTCGACGTCCACGTTGAGATCCGCGAGTCCGAGCCCAGCCTCGATGCCGCTCTATATAGGCCCACCGTCACGTCTAACCCTGCTGCCTGCCTCATCGAATCCTTCGCCACTTCCCTCGGTCTCCCCATCAGTTTTATCAAGACGACCCACTACGAGGGAACCGCAGGGTTCTTCTTCACGGACAGTGCGAAGCCGGGGAAGCTCTTCATGCTCACCGCGTGCCATGTTCTCTTTCATCCGGATGAGACGCCGAACGACCTGTACGTCATTAAGGATGGCACTGGTGCTCCACAGAGGAAGGTCATCCTGTTAGGAAAGGCCACCTTCGACGCTCACGTCACGGACATCGAGGCCGCGATCCGTGCTAAGGAGGTCATAGTCGTGCAGCTGGCGAAGCGTGCGGCGGAGGCTGAAGCATTGGAAGACTTAGACGAGGCCGAGGCCGCAGACGAAAAGGAGGCGGTGCAGACTGAGATGGAGAAGGCGGAGAAGGCGATCTCGGCCTTCAAGAAGTTGCGTGCTGATGTCCTCCGTGACTGGAAGGACGATGGCAGTCGGGTTATCGGCCATGTCATCCTGTCGCCGCCCTTCACGCTCAACTTCGGTACCGATGGGTATACCAAAGACTGGGCCGTCTTCGAGATCCACAGCACCATGATTAGTGTTGCCGCAAGGCGAGGACGAGGGCACCTCGAGGTGTCGGAGTTCTTACCTTGGTTCACCTCGAGAGTGACCGAGGCATCCACGAGTCGCGAGGTACCTCGAGGTCACCGGCGCCTCCGGAAGGATGAGTCATCGGCTCTGAGGACAATGCGACGTGTGCGAGGTACTGCAGCGGACATGGATCGTGTAGAGAAGGGGTTAGTATTGAAGTACAGAAGATGTAGTTGGTACTCTCAGAAATGTATTACTAGCTCTCGGCGCGGCACGAGTTGTCTAAATCCCTCGCAATCAACTGTGCTAAAGAAGAGAGATCGCCCTCAGCGAACAAGCGGTCGAACATCGCGTCTGAGTTGTCCGACTCTGGGTCGAGATTCCGTGCACAGTCCGAGTTATCTACCGCAGTGTCAGGGCAATCCGGGTCGGTGAGTGGCCGTGGCGCGATCCAGTCTTGAGTAAAACACAACCTGTCCTCTCGGAATGCATACTTGAGGACCTGGAGCATCTCCATGAGCTCGGCATCCATGTTGCTGCGACGATTGGTATCGGTCTCCTTGCTTGCGGAGAATGCTCGCTCGCTCGGAACGGCAGATGCTTGCACCGGGAGTATGTCGAGTGCAATCTGGAAAAGAGTGGGGAATACTTCTTCGCGAAACTTCCCCATATTCTCGTGAGCTCGCATTTGCAAGGTAAAGGGCGGGTGAGCTCACCTCCCAGTATTTCAACAGATCGAAATCTGTGGATTCCTGTGTGACTCCCTCACCACTGTATTTGTTGAGTTCTTCGTCAACCACGCACTCATCTTCCTCTCGCTGGCGTGCTTCACGTTCGGCCTCACTGGTTGTTGATGACGTGGCTGTTGAATCTCCCGACGATGACCGGGTGGTATCCAAGGACGTCTCGCTGTCAGCGGACAGCGAGCGCATCAGTGCGTCAACCTGAGCAAAGCCGCAGTTCTGCGCTCTCGCAGCTCGGCCTGATGGACCAACCTCCGCGTGACTCGCCGGTGCAGAGTGTGGCACTGTAGGTGGGACTGGAGGCAATGCTACCTTCCGCTTGGCAGCACGGAATTCCAGCATCTACGGAGGAGGGGTGTGACTATTCGAAGTAGAAAGAGCTATGGTACAACTCACCAGATCTCGCACGATTTTTCGAGCGCGACTCGCTTCCGGTGCTCCCCAATGCATTGTGACCCACTGAAACTTCATTGTGGGGTTCAACACTGTGTAGATTGTAGTAGGTGAGCATCAGTATGGTAGAGTGACGCAATGAAGGAGTACCTATGGCGATGACATAGACATCATTCTCATGACGTGCCTTTTGGAGACACTCCTCGATCTTTGTGATTGAGGCGTCTATGCCGTGCGCAATTCGCCAAAGCTTGCGCTTGAGCAGGCGCAAAAGGACAAGCAGCTTCTCATACCCCGGAAGGGCCATGCTTAAGGTAGGGGTCTTCTGCGCAGATAAAATCTCCTGGACAAGGTGTGGTGCCTGGAGGAATTCCCGAATGTCCTGAAGGAGATTGAGGGTGACTTGACGAAGGCGGAGGTGTGCGATGGAATCTTGATGAGGCCGTGTGAGGAACTCATCTACTGCCTTCCCAGACAATGTCAGCCATAGGAGCTCAGGTGTCTGAGAGGGAACTCTACCTGATTCAGTTCCAAGACACGGTCCACCATCACATAGATCGAGGACCATCGTGTATCAACGTCAAGAAGGAGTACGGACTCGGGCAAAGAGACATCACCAAAGCGCTTGGCCTGATTGCCTTCTCGGATCGTGTCCTGGAACTCTTTGCGGCGACACCCTGATGCCTTTGCGGCACGAACCATGTTGCATGCCTGTGCAATGGGATCTTCTTGTAGTGCAAGACAATATACAGTATCCTGCATCAGACGTGCATTCCGTGTGATTGTGTACTGCCCAGGGTCAA
The DNA here is from genome assembly GCA_022606075.1 of Fomitopsis betulina. Taxonomy (NCBI): domain Eukaryota; kingdom Fungi; phylum Basidiomycota; class Agaricomycetes; order Polyporales; family Fomitopsidaceae; genus Fomitopsis; species Fomitopsis betulina. The sequence goes on from JABYQK010000016.1 coordinate 484,576, forward strand.
AGTCAGATGCCCACACTGGATCATCCCAGTCCTCGTCTTCGGGGAAGGGGTTTGGAATATCAGTAGGTGGAGTGGTGAGCTGTCGAACACCAGTCTGGACAGCAATGTTGATAACATGAGGAAAGCACCTGCTCGATACGAGCATCACGGTCAGGTCAGAATGTATGTATAGGACAACAAACCCACTGGATACGGTTACCTGTCCTAGAAAATCGGATGCCCTTCACATGCAAAAGTGCCTCCAGCTCTTCCATCATCGTCCCATTGTTTGATGCATTATCCAGTGTGATCATACCAATCTATGTTCAAATAAAGTAAGCTTCCGGGCATGGATTTTATGAAAAACATACCTTGTGTAGGAGTCCCAGTTCATCGAGAACCTCGATGAAATGCGACACAAGGGTCGGCCCATCATGTGAGCCACGAACATGCCGGAATGCCCCAAGGTGTGAGCGGATTACAAGTTGCTGGCGCTGATCCTTGGCACAGAAGTGCAGTGTGACAGCCATAAAGCCGCGCTGCTGATGATCGCTCCACAGGTCGCTCGTAAATGATACACGACCTGGTGCAACCTAGTTTTGTGAGTTAATAAAGGCAGCTAGAAGTATGCTACTGTGTGATCAATCCTACTACTTACCTGCAGTTCAGCCCGAAGGCGGCACATTGCTTCGTTGTAGAGCTCCTTGATGAGTTGGGTTACTTTGGTTCGATGGGGCAAGTCATTGTCATCAAGTTTGTCAGATCCATACAGGATCATGTCTCGAAATGCCGGAGACTCAACGACATTAATCGGCTAAAGCACAGATTGGTTAGTACAACCAACAGCCAAACAAGGGTATCTTCAAGAAGCACACCTGATCGTCTTCAACAATCCACTTCACCAGACGGTGTTGGAACCCTCTGATAGTGAAAGGCTCATGGTGCTGTCGAGTGGCAGCAGGCCCAGCCAGTCCAGATAGCTCCTCCCATCCCTTCAGGCGTCGCGCAACTACAATCTCACGCCACTGCTTCTCATGACACCCTTTCAGATGCTCCCGGATGGTGACAGTCATGCCTTCGCTATTCTTCCATACATGCCATGTTCCTTGTTTCCCAGCTGGCAGGCTTTCAAGAGATCCTGTCAGCGGATGAATGTACAAATATAGAATTGATTGATAAGCACCATAGACGGCACCCCAGGTACGGCTTGTCCTTTGGAGGTCATGTCATGAAGACTTCATGCTCATCTTCTGGACCCACTGTCCGTGTTGCATCATCAGTGAGTGCAAGTACAAAATACCAGACATCAGATGCTGCGTGAGACTTGGACTGTGAAGGCTTGCGGACAAGTGAGCCGAATGAGCGCCAGCCCTCTGGGAGATCACGTGGAAGAGCGACAGCTTGTGAAGGTCCAATTCCGCAAGCACCATGCCCTACAGCAATGGATAAGAAATGTGGACATAGAAGAATAATATAATAAGCATGGTACCTGACTGCCCAGAGGTGCTCGGTGCGGCTGCACGCTGTTGCCCTCTACCAGTGCGTGCACGCTTTGTCACTGGTGGCACCGCACCGGGTGGCTGCTCCAACGCTGGTCTCCGGTGCGATGTTCTTGTTTGACTCCCCTCAGGTCTTGCCCTTTCCCTTGAATAATGAGGTGGGAGGTATTCACCGGCTGGATGTGCAAAAGAGAAATTATTGTGTGCGGGCCCACTATAGGCCTGGTGATTCGAAGGTCCTAGCTGAAAATTAGTTCGACTCAGAGGTAAACTTGCAGGTGCCATTGGTAAAGCATGTGGCGGACGGGGTGCAAATGATGAGAACATGTCAGAGTAGTCATTGTAGAAAGCATAGTCAGCGGGAGGGGTGAGATCTAGTGGAGCAAGTGAGCTTGAGATAGTACCCAAGTTACATGAGGTCGGGGATGAGGGCTGGCCGACGCTTGGTGCGTACGAAGGTGCAATGCCTGGGCGGGGCACCTGCACGAAACACTCGCTGAAGCTGTTACTAACTGCTGAGTCGGAGTCCATATAGCGGGTCACCCTGGAAGCGTGCAGAATTGGAACCACATTATATTCTTTCTCTGTGCCAAGACCATCCATTGGCAACGCAGTGATGAAGTGCGAAGCTGGAGACAACGACACTGTTTCAAGGGACGTGCATCACATTCAACAAACAGTCACGTCTGTCACATGATCGCGTTTCTTCGTGACCTCGCCGATGCTGGGGACCTCGAGGCACCTCGAGGTCACCGCCCCCAAGGTCCCTCGAGGTAAGGTGCCGAAATGCCGATTTGCCTCGCCTCGCCTCACCTCGAGGGCACCTCACCTTGCGGCAACACTAACCATGATCGCACGGCTGAACTTCGTCGGGAACGCCATCGACCTCGGTTCCGTCAGTGTTGTCATCCTTACGTTGTGGATGTATCCCGACTCCGCCAACCCGCATTCCTTCGATTACCCCGGCAACCGTCTCCTCCATTTCTCCGGCACTGTATCGGATGAAGAGATGCGCCGTCCTCCTTTGCACACCCAAGACCAGGACAAGGATGCCGTGATCATGGTTGTTACGCGACGACTCGCGCTAACTCGGCTAAGGTCGACTCTGGAGACCACTGACCTATTACACAAATAGTCAGTCAACCTAACCCCTAGGACTTACCTACCTGGGCCTAGCGAGTTACACGAAGGAAACCCTGTCCTTCGATGAGAGTGACGATAGATGCCTGGGAGCACAATGCTACCACCAGGATCGAGCGAGCTTGAGTCTGGTGTCGGCTAACTCAGAGGCTTCACTGCAGGGGATGCGAGTGAAGGTTGAGTATAGATTAAACCAGGTCGAAGTTGGGACTTCGACCATCTACCAACTGCAGTATATATACAGGAGAGGCCTAGGGCGTCTCTAGGGGTCAGGACAGGAGTCACAGAGACAGAACTCGGTAAGGAGCCAATGGGAGACATACTGGAGAAAGGTAGGGGAAACCCTGGGGTCATGGGAGTGGGGATGAGTCAGAGTCCGGAGGAATGAGTCATGGGAAGCATGAGGGATATAGTGAATGGCCAATGAGAAGCATCCTTGGTGTGAGTACCACACCAGTCCCTATCTAAGTATAGTACAGGCTCGAGTCATGAAGGGGAATGACCTAGCCTTGGGAGTCATGAGAACAAAGAGGTGCGGAGCCGGGCCGAGGGATCGGGCCGGGCTCCAGTCATGTGGGACGCGATGGCGGCAAGGGGAAGGGAACCGGTCCGAGAGAGTGGTAGGGTTAGGTGTATGTCACGTGTTCCAGGATGCAGTAGCGCGCATCCTGACATTCGTAACATTAGCTCCCTCCTATGGTCGACGACCTCGACGACCTAGCTCCCTCCTCGTGTGGGTTCTCGGCGGTGCCGGTTCGTGCACTGCTTCTTGCGGTGGGGATGGAATCGTTGTCGGATCCTTCGGGGGTCGGGGGAGAGGATACGGACTCGTCCGGGGAGACTAAGGTGGGCGTCGGGGAGGTTGCGAGTAACTGGAGTGGGAAGTACTCGACGTTCCCGATGTGCTCGTACGCGGGGGTTTGTCGTTCTAGACGATTGCTGGACCGGTCTGTTCCTGGCTGACGGGGATCGAAGGATAGTTGGTCTCCTTCCAACTGTTTGCGGAATGGGTCGCGCCGAGCCTCGTGTCCTTCGGTACGAACACAATATCTGCAGTGAGGGCACCAGGAGAAGGTGGGATCGTGATGGGTGTGCTGCCTTCGAGGGAGCGTATCCCAGGATGGTGTCGATGGTTCGGGGAATGATGTAGGGGATCGTTGGCCATCGAGGTACTGGGTGAGGAAGTCCCGGAGAGCAGTAAGGAACGAAAGGAGGGACGATGAGGGCATCTGGTTGGGAGGGACGATCGTTCCTTGTTCCCTTTATCTCTACAGGAGATAACCTCGTGTCGTTCTTCTCGAGTTCTTCTGTTTCCGTGTGCGAGGATGGGGAGTCATCGTGGAGTGCAGGGGGAATCTTTTGCGAATCATGGGTCTTTGATTCGAAAACGAGTTGACCCATGACCTCCCGTGCTTGTTCCGTGTCGGCGACGGCCTCATCTCGGTTCCGAACAGTCTCCGATGGTCCTTCGATCAAATCGAAAGTGGCTCGTGCCGTCCCGAGTTTGTCCGTGGTCTTCAGACCAACCGTAAAATTCGCCCCTTTCGTACAGTCATGGTCCACCATGACATCACTAGGGACCGATCGGTCCGTACCGGGCGGTGGGGGTTCCGTGTGGGGTTTCGTTTGCTGATAAGGCGTCCCGCTTTCCTTGTCTCGGGAGATGAACGCGGCCCTGTCCGGCCAACGTGAAACTCGTTGTTCGGCCGCCGTGGTTTCCGTAATGCCAAGAGGTTCGGCGGACGGTAGGTCGAAGAGATTGGGAGGGATCCTTTCCTCCAACGTCTTCTCCTTGTCCTTGACCTGCGCGGGTTCCGTGGCCGTGGTGACTGGAGTCGACGGGGTGTTACCGTGGTGGCGAGACGTCTCCTCGTCCTTGGGTGGCGACTCGATGTGCGAGTAGACGGTGAAGAGGTCGCTCCCCATGAACGAGGAGAGCTTCTCGTCCTCTTCTGAGAAGGTCCGTTCGAGGAGCTTCTCCAGATCTTCTTCTTCATCATCACTCGGGTCGAGTGAGAGCGGTGGTGGCGGTGGATCCTCCAGATCCTCCGCAGGTTCTGGGGATTGTTGTAGGACTACAGTATGAGGAATCCTTGGTGGCAGATCATCCTGATCTGGCACTTCCTCAACTGTTGCACAGGGAGCTTCCTTCTCCCGTGCCAGCGTCTTGGGCAAAGGTGTTGGCCAAGACGGTTCTTCCTTCAGATCAGAGATGGTCCTCTGGCGGAGCATCTCCTGATCTCGCTCTTTGTTGGGGTTGGGGTTGATTGGTGGTGGTGGATCTTCCCGATCCACCACGGGTTCTTGGGGTTGTTCTGGGGTTACAGTACAAGGAGTCCTTAGTGACAGATCGTCCTGATCTGTCACCTCCTTTACTGTTGCGCGGGTTGTCTTCTCTGATGTCGACGCCTTGGGCAAAGGCGTTGGCCGGAATGGTCCTCGGGGTGGCGTCGACCCCCGTGCCCTTAGCTCCCTCCTAACGGTCGTCGCCCCCGACGACTTAGCTCCTCGGGGGGGTCTCGGGTTCTGGTAAATGGGAGATGGTGAACGTCGAAGACGTTCCAGCATGCCCCTCCAGCTCGGTGGGGGTGATTCGGTACGGAGTTGGGTAGTTGAGAGGTTCGCTTCGCCCAAAAAAATTTTCGGGGGTGGTGATGGATCTTCCTGATCCACCACGGGTTCAGGGAGTGGGGTGGGGGTTGCGATACGATAAGTTCTTGACGACAGTCGCTCTTGGTTAGCTCCCTCCTCTGCGCGGGGACTAGTCTTCCATTGCCCTATCGCTGGGTGTGTGGGCAGGAGGTTCGTTTGTTCCTCCGAAGATCGCGGGGATGGAGTAGGGGTCGCAGTGTGAAGAGTCCTTGGTGACGGACGCTCTTGGTCAGTCACTTCTTCTGTTGCTGTTGCAGGGATCGTCTTCCAATACCCTCCGTATTTGAGGGTAAGCCATGGGTTCGTTGGTGGATCATCGAACAGATCCGTCGATACTTCGCGTTCACGCGGCTTCTTCTCCTCCTGCTCAGGTACTGGTGGTGGTTTGAGCGAGGGTAATGGCCAGGGCGTTGGCCCTAGCGATCCTAGGTCTTCAAAGTAGGATGAAGGTGATTCGGGCTCTGGTGAATCGGCGTCAAGGTCCTCCATCGATCCGATATCGATGAGGGTTTCGGTTTCTGCGGCTTTCGTCTGGGAAAGAGAATTTGTTCGGGGTCCTCCCTGCACAGAAACGGGAGGCCCTAGGCAAAATCCATCGCGAGATATGCCGCCGTTTCTGGGTCAAGGCCCAGTGCTATGTTTCGAAGAGCTTCCGCTGCTACGGCTTTAAGGTCTTCCTTGGTAAACGACATGGTGGGCAGAGATGGGATAGGAAGAGTAGTTGAGGGGGGGTTGTCGAGATATGGGTTCCTTCGAGGTACTGCTCGAGTGCTCTGGTTGACTCCTCTTCAAGCGGAGAGGGTACTGGTGCGATGACTGAGGTCGAAGCAAGAGGTGATCCGACGTATTGCGGGGATGTCGGAGAAACTGCGGCTTCCAATGAAACTTCTCGGGTGATTGTCGGGCTGACAACGGGGGTGGTTCTCGGGGTAGGCTTCCTAGCCTGTCTGGTGAGCGATCGTACGTGATCGAATGCTGTCTGCGCGTGCTGTTCAAGTGTTGTTCTGGTGTCTTTCTGCTTCTGTGAGGTTGTCCAATCTTCTGGAAACCAGGACCAACTTAGGTCCTTCTTGTCTTCTTTCTGGAGTTCGACGTCGCGGAACTCTCCCTTCTCTTCAAACTGGAAGAGCTTGGTTTCGGTATTCCACCAGAGGTCCTTGAGTGGTGGGAGCCCTACGCTTCCCGCGTCGACCTTGGTGCGAATAGGAATGGTGCCTGGAGCCGGTCTTCGTCGGCTTTAACTCCTCTGGATAGAGCGAGTTCTTCTGGGGAAAAGGGGAAAGGGAACACAGGGGTGGGGATGGGTATCCCTACACCTGGGCAGGTGGGGAGGATTGTAACTTCGACCTAATGTTACGCGACGACTCGCGCTAACTCGGCTAAGGTCGACTCTGGAGACCACTGACCTATTACACAAATAGTCAGTCAACCTAACCCCTAGGACTTACCTACCTGGGCCTAGCGAGTTACACGAAGGAAACCCTGTCCTTCGATGAGAGTGACGATAGATGCCTGGGAGCACAATGCTACCACCAGGATCGAGCGAGCTTGAGTCTGGTGTCGGCTAACTCAGAGGCTTCACTGCAGGGGATGCGAGTGAAGGTTGAGTATAGATTAAACCAGGTCGAAGTTGGGACTTCGACCATCTACCAACTGCAGTATATATACAGGAGAGGCCTAGGGCGTCTCTAGGGGTCAGGACAGGAGTCACAGAGACAGAACTCGGTAAGGAGCCAATGGGAGACATACTGGAGAAAGGTAGGGGAAACCCTGGGGTCATGGGAGTGGGGATGAGTCAGAGTCCGGAGGAATGAGTCATGGGAAGCATGAGGGATATAGTGAATGGCCAATGAGAAGCATCCTTGGTGTGAGTACCACACCAGTCCCTATCTAAGTATAGTACAGGCTCGAGTCATGAAGGGGAATGACCTAGCCTTGGGAGTCATGAGAACAAAGAGGTGCGGAGCCGGGCCGAGGGATCGGGCCGGGCTCCAGTCATGTGGGACGCGATGGCGGCAAGGGGAAGGGAACCGGTCCGAGAGAGTGGTAGGGTTAGGTGTATGTCACGTGTTCCAGGATGCAGTAGCGCGCATCCTGACATTCGTAACAATGGTCCTGAAGAATGGCAACACCTCGGGCCTGACCGTCGGCCGTCTCAACAATGTTTGTTCGGTTGTTCGCCATTACTTCAAGGACCAGCCTGGCATGGCATCGAAGGAGGTAGCCATTCTTCCTCGCACCTCCAAGTCCGGCGCCTTTTCCGCGCCCGGAGACTCCGGTTCTGCCGTCGTCGATGGCAAGGGCCGTGTCTGCGGAATACTCACCAGCGGCAACGGAGCCACGGACATGTCCGATGTCACCTTCGTCACCTCCATCAACTTCCTCCTCAAGCGCCTCGCTGATTACGGCATCAAGGCCAACATCTTCCCCATGCAGGCTAATCTCTGAACGCTGTCGTACACGGGCCCCACCGTGTTTTAAGAAATTCTTAAGGCAAAGTGTCACGGAGGCGCCTTCGAGAATTTTCTAAGGAGGTCGAGGTTTGGGACTCCTAAGGAAGTCGGAGGCTAGGCAACCTCAGGCTGCCCTGAGGTTGTGCCTCAGGGAGGCTCGAGGCCGACTGGCAGATGCCTCACGTGCACAGTATGGGGCTCATTGCTGGCTGTTCCCTATTAGGCATATCATCAGGCTGCGTAATCGGGGCACACCATTCTTATCAGCGCACTTGTCGTC